>OZ012662.1:109642440-110185765 GCA_963942545.1 Oxycera nigricornis
GTTCGCTCCGAGGTGGCTGTGATCGCAGGAGCGGCGCGCGGCATCGGTAGAGAACTGTTGCATGGAGCTGGCCGCGCTGGGTGCGGAGGTGATCTGCCTCGACGTCAACTCGGTGGGCCAACGAGGGCGACCGTGAAGAAGATCCGATTGCGGAAGGGGTCAAAAAGCCCACGCGTATACCTGCGACGTGAAAAACAGGGAGTCCGTGATGCGGACGGTGCGAGCGGTTGAGAAGGACGTGGGCCCGATATCGATTCTGATCCACTGCTGCGGAGTGCCCAGTCCGCGGTCCTATTCCTCCGAGGCGCCGCCGATCCAGGACACTCTGAACGTCGGCATTGTGTCGCACTTCTGGGTAAAGCCTTTATCAGTCGCGATAGGCATTTAATCTCTGATTGCTTGTTTGTTTCAGCTGCTGGAAGCGATATTGCCGAGAATGAAGCTCCGCCGACACGGACACGTGGTGCTGCTGACCTCGGTGGCCGGCATCAAGAACCAAATTGGGCGCTCAGCGTGTCGCAGTTCGCGGTGCAGGGCTTATTCAAGTCGCTGACCGAGAACATCCGTTTGGATCGGCTGCAGGAGGATCTGTTCGTGTCGCTGGTCCATCTGTATCCGTTCATCGTGAGCAAGGACTTGGCGCACGACATCGGCCTGCGAATCCCGAACCTCTTTGGCACGGCCGACGCACGAGAGGCCGCCGTCCAAATCATCGATGCATTCCTGCGAAACGAGACTGAAATTAGTATTCCCAAGCACGTGTTGTACTTGGGGGCACATGATGCGATTGCTCCCGAAACGGGCGACGCTGATGTTGCGCGAAATCCTGGACACCGGTTTGGATTTTGGCTGAATGCCGGCGGAAAGCGAGGCTTACAATTAGATGTACAACAGAATTTAGTCGATGTATTTTTCCATAATATGATTTTTAGTATTTAGAAAACAAAACACAATAAACACTTTCCTGAAACATCGATTTTTTCCTTAATTAATTAAAAAAAGCTCCATGACTAAAAACATCATTGCAAAACGCAATGCCAATCGTCCCGAAGTTGTGTTTAATAGCCCCGAGATGGCTGGCGTGTAATTAGAAAAATTAGTTCTGAAAGGATCCGACAGAGGAGCAAAGCGCTAGTCAGTAAGCAGGAATCTTAGCCGAGCCCTTTCGCGTCTGGATCTCGAACAAGTCGGATCGTCGTGCATCTCTGTCCGCGGTTGGGTAAAATCTTTCGCGCCAAGTGTAAATCAAATCGTGTTGCTGTTTGCAAGAAAAAAAGGACCGTGTTGCGTTTTATCATCCGTGGTGTTTTGATCGCGATCGGATGCGCGATAGACGAATAAAAGGACCGATGAAAATGCGGAGTCATCCACGAGCGAATCAACTGTGCGGACAGTTTTTGCCGGGACTGTACTTTTTTCGCAGTGGATCAAGTGTTCGTCTTCAACCTGTCGGATCGTCGCGAAGCTTTACGCGGAAAAGCACCGAAAGCTTGTTAAAGGATGTCCCGTCCAACGGCGAATTGTGTTCCGCTTTGCAAATATGTTTGGCAAATTGAATTTCCATTGAAATCGAATGGAAAACGAGACACTGAAAAGGCCAAAGAAAATTCGGACTGGTACAGTCCTCACTGCGCGCGGGTGAATGTGGGGAAAGTGTTTGTCGGTAATGTACTTCTTCAGAGGGGATCGAGTGCTCGTCCTCAAATATTCGAAATAAAATTCGGAAATTATAGTCGCCATCACGCGCGGGTGACTTAGCGGAAAGTGTTCGTCGAAACCTGTCGGGTTGTCGCGGAGCTTTGTGCGGGAAAGCCTCGGAAAATGTGATTGCGGATGCAGTATCAACAGCAGAATTGCTCTTCGTTCTACAAGTCGTGTTCGCCGTCGTATCTTCAATTGTGGAGGGCGATCGAAGGAAATCGAGAGCGCCAGGCGCCTGAAATGATGCGCGGGTGAGTTGCCGAAAAGTGTCGTCCCTAATCTGTCGGATCGTCGCGAAGCTTTTAGCGGAAAAGCACAGAAAGTTTGTTGAAGGATGTGCGAATCGTGTTCCGCTTGGCAAATATGTTTGGCAATATTGAGTTTTCATTGAAATCGAACGAAAACCGCGACGCTGAAAATTCCGAAGAAAATTCGGAACGGTACGCGCGGATGAGTGTGGGGAAAGTGTTCGCCGGTAATGTTCTTTTTGGGTGGGAGATCGAGTGTTCGTCAAATTCGGTCGGATCGTCGCGGAGTGCTGAAAGTGCCTGAAATGAAATTCGGAAATAAATAGACGCGGGTGATTTGGCGGGAAGTGTTTTTCGGTTTTTTTCGGGTGTTCGTCGACAACCTGTCGGATCGTCGCGAAGCTTTGTGCGGGTAGCCTCGATAGTGTGTGGACAGAACGTGATGCAACATGCATCCTTATGTGTGTTTCATCTATCAACATTTGTGTGCCTTCGTTACAATTTTGGTGAGTAATGAATATTGATGATTATAATAAAAATAATAATAATTACGTAGAGAACTCTCGCGAATATGCGAAAATTCAATAAAGTAAATATTTTACGATTCGGTAACAAATAAATACAGTTCCACCTAGTTTTGGATACATACAAACAAAATCAACAAAATCAAAACTTACAATCGTTTTTCAAATTATTTTTTAAAAATGCAGATTGATATAAAAATATTCATTCGTTTGAAATTTTTAAAGAGCGATTTTTGACACTTTCCTTTTCATTTCCCACAGGAATTGTTATTTTATGTAAGTATATATTTCTATATTTATTTGATAACATGATAAAAACATGGGTACAGGTTAAAATTATGGTCACAATCTCCGAAGAGGGCAGCAGTAGGGGAGATTGAAAGAGGGGGGGAGTTCCTTTTACTATTACGGCATAAAAAGTTCGCGGCGGACACGGCCACATAAGATGTTATGGGGGTGCCCCACTGAAGAAAAGTTTTTTTTTGCCTATTTCCAGAGATCGTATGAAACCATTCAATTTATATGGGAAGTGATTTTTAGACTTGCGTAGAAGTCGAAAATATTTTAAAAAATTAAAATATTTTTTTTTGTTAAAAATAAAAAATAAATAAAACAAATAAAAAAATTATATATTTTTCTTCTTTGTCACAAAGTTCTAACGGTCATGCCGTCACACGTGGAATATTTGAAGCGAAGTATTGTTTACACCTAGGTTGATTTTCCTGCATGAAAAAACAAGTGAATAACATACTTTAGTGTTATTTTGGATATATCATCGAAAATTTCAGTTTGTTTTTTCCTCAAAATGAAAAGTTACACTCCTAAAAAGCCATGAAAAATACTAAGAACCATACGATCATTACTAGGAATTTGATAAAGATACGTTTGCTGACATAATTAATTGATGATGGCGTAACAACACTATTTACAAGTTGAATAACACTTTTCATACGGTGCTCAGTATGTTCGAAAATCTTCAAAAGACACCGATGTGCTTCTACTTCTCAGCAGCGACTAAAAACATCGTCGTCACCTCCTAACAACTATCTTCATATCTCTTTCATGCACTGCCCGAATGATATTTACAGCTTCTTACTTCCCACACGATTCATTTCGATATAAGGGATAGTACTGAAAACCCTTAGGATATAGTTTCATTTAAAATGTGAACCTTCAAAACAAAAAAACTTCAATTAAATCCATTTAAAAACGTGTCGATTATTCATGCAGCGTTTTACCGTTGTTTCAAATGAATTGCATTGCTTATATTTTTATTTCAATGGATAACGCGTTGTAGAATCGAGCTGGTATGTTCATTGGATCTTTTTTCTAACCGATCTGTCCTAGCAAAGAATATTAGTGGCGTCCCACATACTATATTCAATTTTCTGTGAAACGATGTCTTGCTGCAACGTTGTCATTAACTTTCCAGTATATTGGGAATCAATTGTATCACCTACATACTTCCTTTCGATTTGTAGGCTCCAAAATGAAAGGAAAAATTGGGTGAAACATTGTGGGTGGGACACATGAAGACATGGTTGTAAAGGTTTTTAAACAATGGACCGACCATTGACTTCCATTACGGCTGCCCATTTTCTCTTCCTCATCTGTCTTCTGCGAACACCGTTCCTCCATCAAAGAAAACAATTCGACAATTTAAATGTGTGATTTTTATTTATTTTTTGAATCATTGCTTCCAAGTTCATTTGTCGAACGTTAGTTATCTTTGCAACCATCCTGCCGTTGCCTTCGGATTGCCAGAAACTGAAGCTAGAGAACGACTGTATAAATCACTATTTCTATCTTTGTTTGTTGTTTTTTCAATAACTAGTTATTTGTCTAGTTTTTCGTGGAGCACATCACATGCCGCATGGCAACAAGAGTTAAATTGAGCTGCAATCAAACCCATGAAAAACACTCACACAAGCTTCACCCACAAAATTAAGATGAAATGACGTCAAGCGTGGAGGTGTTACTTTCATGATTGCTTTCTAATGACTTGATTAGTAATATTAGATATGAAACTAGTTAGTTATGTAGATTCTAAGGAAGATTTATTTGAAAAATACTGTATTTAAACATAGTCAAGTGCTTGAAACCATTCAGCGTTCGGCCACGGCAAAGTTCATCCATTCATTCCGTTTCTGATTTGTATCTCGATCGGTTGTTGTAATTGAAAACAATTCGTCTGCATTGACCTTGACTCCTTTTCGTTCACGTCTTCCCACAAGTCGGTTGATTCAGCACTTCTCGCCAACCGGTTTTATGGTCAGTTCGTGGATCTGAAAGAAGCGAGCGACGAGCGTGGGCATCATCCAGCATGGACATGGATGGGAAGAGGCCCGACAGAGATAATCAACAATAAGAAACGAATTGCGTTCGAGTAGATAAGCTAATTGAGCTCCTACCTGAACATGAGGCCGAGTTCCCAGCGCATACATGATTGCATCGGACACATCTTCCGGCCGCAACATGACCATCATCTGTTTGACTTGTTCCTTCATCTCGGCCGGGAAGATCTCTGTATCACAGGCACCGGGGCTTATGCTCTGCAAGTGGTGAGGTACATATCGTAGCGTTATCTGATTATGATAAGCTTACAATTCGCGATTGACTGCGCGGGTAAGGATGAGTCGCGGAGATTTGGGTTCGATGCACACGTCCGTTGCCGGCGCGCACACGAGATCAAAAGGAAGAAGGTGTAGAAGGATGGGGATAATTAGAGAAGATCTTTCTTAACGACCTGGGGAGCATCTAGAAGAGACAAGCTTGTAATGAGGTTGTCGACCTACCGTGATCTTTATCTTGGTGCCGGCATTCATGAGTTCCTGGCGATAGGTCTCTGTCATGGCCGTGATTGCGTATTTCGTGGCCGGGTAGATGTTGAAGGAGGGTAGCTCCGTGCCGAAGTTGGGCACTCGATGGCCGGCGATGCTGTTGACAATAACAATATGCCCATCGAAGTTTCGTTTTCGCATGGAAGCGAACGCCTCTCGCGTGCAATACATCACGCCCAGGATGTTTGTGTTGATGACCGCCTGTATATCATTGGTGTTGTCCTCCTGAATGAGCTTCGTGTACCGCGTGCAGCCTGCGTTGTTCACCAGTATGTCTGTACCGCCGAGATCGTCATCGATCCACTTGAACGCTCGCTTCACGTCCTCCTCGCTGGCCACATCGCACTTAACCAGGTGGAATCGCGACTGTGATTCAACCGGCAATGAATCGCGAATCTTCCGCATGCGTTCCTCACGTCGCGCAAGACCAACCACTATAACGTTAGCACGAATCAAATCTACTACGAGAGCCGCTCCAATGCCCGAGCTGGCGCCTGTTACCACGGCGACACGATCACGCCAACGATCCATGATGAAGTAGTTGGCTTAGCTCCGGCCTGGGCGATACTGAGGTAATTAAGGAAAGATGCATACGTCTTATAGTTGGGCCGGCGATGAAATGTGTTGAACGCGCCGTGCTGACCAGGTAGGTTTTCCGCGTTGGATCACATGAAACCAGTTGCGGCAAAGTGTAATTATTCAAGAAAGCAGACATGTTCCTCGAGAATGCGTCCGTCGAAGAGGGCTTGAATTTAGCATTTCGCAGAGGTTCGTGATGCAAATTCATTCGTGAATTAAATGCGGCATGGTCCAGAAACGCACGAAAAACGCAGTGTTTATTCTGCAAGCATTTTCTATTGATTCTGAAAGTATTCTAAACGGAAAGTCATGTATAAACAGATTCCGATTTACGCAAGATTGTTGGGGACCAAACGCAATTTGTCACGAATAATTTAATAAGTATTTTTAAAAGATTCATCTTGGCCAATAACTCCAGCGCATAAATCGATTACGGTGTAAATTAATGCAGAGACAATCAATAGACGATGAAAAACTGATTTATTCACTAGATCACACGTATGTACACTAGGTTTTCGAAATATGTAGTCGTATCAGCTCAATTCTTTTCTATGGGTGGCCAGAATAGAGCCAATTGTGAAGGATCGGCATCGGACAGCAACTCGGCATATTGTTCGAGCAAATCTGAAATTTCCACAAAGAAGAATGCATATTCCATAATTTTGGCGACATATCATCTCCACTAGGAACGAAGTAACTTACACATTGGTTCTGTTTTCCATACATCCAATAGTTTCTGTCTGGAATTGATCTGCCTGCTCACGAGAGCTTTACTGAAACTGGCCAAGAATGCATTCAAATTGGACCACACTTTCAGAATCGATGTTGGGCTCGATTTCAATTTGCTCTTGTGCTCGCACAGTTTTGGAAACACGTCGCCGTTCAAGAAGAACATCCCGAAGTATCTAGAAAATTTGAAATTGTTCATTAGAGTTCTCTCTCAGCGATGAACGATCGATCGCGTTTATATATACATACTTGCAAGCGCGTTCATTCGTTGGCATTTCGATTTCTGAAAGCGGCAATTCCCATCCGCAACGCCCAAAGCTTGCGTCTACGTGGCAATAGATCTTTCCGTCTGCTTGATTGTATCGCGGCGGAGGATCTTCCTTCACTGCTTTTATATTACACAATTTTGGGGCGTACAATAGCAGCCATTCCGGTTCGATAGCTGTAATTCCGCGCATAAATATTTTCGGTTTGTTCACCGCGTTGTCCAGTTGGTAGACTTCTTGGTAGACTACCCATTCGGGCAGTTTCTTTTTCAACACGCATGCAGAATGCATGAATACTGGCTCTTCCAATTCACTGCATTGATATGCGTGTTTCAGTTCGCGTTTTGCTTCTTTGTCCTTGAGCTCGTCGTCCGGTACTTTTCGTGCAACTTGGTCACCCATTCCCGAAAGAAGAATCTGGCGAAGGAACTTTGCTTGTAGGTCCGAAGGTGGCTCCATTTTCGGATCGACTGACAGATTTACGTCGGGCATATTCAAATTGATCTCATTTGTGAGCTGAACTCGCAGCTTTCTTATCTCCGTTATTGCTTTATATCGTAGTCCGTGTTCGTCACAAAACTGCTGGAGTTTACCCTGCGATCCGGCATACTCAGCTCCGCCAACAGCTCGCAGTAAGACCATCGGGTCACCGAGCAGCTGATAATTACCAATTCCCGCCCATGCCTTTCTTTTGTTCGCCAACTTTGAGGATTTCGATCGGCTTGCGTCGTTTTCGTTGTCTAGCGAGATTTCTAGTAAGACTTCTTGAACGGACAGTGCTGCGACCATACAGACTGTGTATGGCAAAAGGTTCTGTTGGTGGCTCAACGCCAACATCTTTCCGAAGCGAGGAGCCACAGGAAATGCAGAGATTGCATGACCAAGGGGTGTGACTTTTGTTACAGTTTCAACACTACTCTCCTTCGTCTTGCAGTCTTCCAAAGCGCCTAGCAGCTTCAATCGTTTTTCGGCCGCCTGCAGCTGCACAAGGTCGGGCGCGGACGGGAACGGAAAATTGATAACTTTGTCGATGCCCATACATTTCATTTGCAGCATTAAGTCGTCCACGGGCTTCTTCTGAATGTCTGGCACTGCGAACGGCTCGAACTCGTCGGTGAAGACAGCACTTGAATAGAGCCGATAGCAGTGGCCAGCACTCATACGGCCAGCTCGTCCTGCGCGCTGATCGGCTGACGCCTTGCTGGTAAACGTTACGACGAAGGCACTTACGCCAGTGATTTTGTCATACAGCCTGGTCTTCTGTCGTCCCGAATCCACCACGTATTTCACGTTTGGTATTGTCAACGATGTTTCCGCTACATTTGTACTTACCACGCACAAACGACAGCCATCCGGCGGTGGATCGAACACACATCGCTGCTTTTCCGACGACAGAAGCGAATAGAGTGGCAGCACCCAAAGAGGCTGTTTTGTTCTTTCACAGTCGATAGCGTCCAAATCGTCATCATCTCCGCCAGAATCCAGATCGGAGTCTTCCAGGCGGCAATCGTCATCTTCTAGTAAGTCCAAATCGGTATCCTCGTGCGGCAGTTTGTAACTGTCTAAATTTATTTTGGGCAGTATGACTTGAGACGCTAACTTCTTTTTGGACTTCTTTACACTTTTGATGGCGCGTTTCAAATCGAATTCGTCATCGTCTTCCGCATTGTCAAATGTTGGTTTGTTCGATTCCTTTTCGTTCTTGGCTACTTTCGAATGAGTTGCGCAAGGAAATGCTTTCCGTAGTTTCCGCACCAAATAATTTACCTGACAAAAGATTTAATAGATAAGTTCGTTAGGAATCAAGTCCTCAGATGGAATGTACCTCTTGCTGCCCAGTCACAAATATTAATATTCCACCTTCCGGAAGTTTTGAATGAATCTTCACCGTTTTGCGATATGCTTCTTTCACATAGTCTTCGTGCGTATGCTTCTGAAAGTGTATTGTGACCGGATACTGCCGAGCGTCGACTTTTAACACCGGCGGAGGAATCTTAAACAACTTCCTGTTGCCAGTGAAATCTTCGACTCGTAGAGTGGCCGACATAACTATTAGCTTCAAAGGATTCCCTTTCTTTTGCCGGAGCGGCACTATGCGCGACAACAATCCAACCAAAATATCCGTGTATGCGCTGCGTTCGTGCGCCTCATCCAAAATAATAACCGAATAGCGATTCAGCAGGAAATCACTTTCAATCTCCTTGAGGAGCACGCCATCGGTCATGAACTTAATCCGCGTGTCATCCGTTACATTTCCCTCGAATCGGATCAAATAGGAGACTTCGCGATTCGTGAGATTCATTTCCTCGGCCACTCGTTTCGCCATCGAAATCGCTGCGACACGACGCGGCTCCGTGATTCCGATGATTTTATTTTCGGCATAGCCCGCTTCGAACAGAAATTGCGGAACTTGCGTGGTCTTTCCGCTTCCTGTTTCGCCAGCAACGATAATAATCGGGTTTTCGTTGATGGCCTCCATGATTTGCTGTTCCTCTGCTAGAATTGGGAGCTTGTAGCGGGCGGCCTGAATAATTGGATCCCGATCTAAATGCACATACACAGCTGGCTTGGGCTGAACTGATGGCTGGGGTGGCTTCAACTGTTCTTCTTGGGTTGGTTGTGGCGCTTCACTAAACACCTTTGATTTATCATTCGTGTCCTGGACTAGAGGTAGTTCACTTCGTTGTTCCGAATCCTGGCTAGCGTCCATTTCACTCTGCTCATCGTCACTTTCATCGCTAGTAGTGCCCGTACTATCGCTGCTGTCTACTTCAATTCCAACTATGTTTGGATCCTTTACTTTCTTCGCGGCGAGTTCGCCATCACTGCTGCCCTCGTCATTTTCGTCCTTTAGTGAAGCCAATCGGCGTTTCTTGCTTATTCCAGCGATACTACTTACTCGGGATTTGTAGGACTGATCTTTTCGTTGTTTGGCTCTCTCCGCCTCATCGAATTGAGCTATTTTATGGAAATTCTTGATGCCCACGGTTTGTACAGCACTTATCGAGGTGTACTGCTTCAGTTCATCATTGGATACTTGTACGGAGGCAAGACTTTCAAGCAGAGCCGCACGCTGTTTAGGAAAAAGGAACAAGTGAACTATTACAGCGCTTCTGGATCACACTTACGCCTTCTTTTTTCTTTTTCTTGTCGACAATCTGCTCCAGCCGCTTCCTCTGTTTCTTGTTGAGGATCCGTGTGATCTGTTGGGTTTTTGTTGTTACCTTCGTGGCCCGTTTCTTCGAAGGCAGTACCAATGCGTTCGCTTGGTCGTAACCATCGTCATAACCACTAACATCGGAGATTTCGACTTGAATCTGCGAGACGTGCGTTGATTATGCATGCAATATTTAAATATGTAGTACGCATACCTTTTTCGCTTGTGAGTTGTCGATAACGATGTCGGCATGTTGCCGAGCCTTGGTGTTAAATTGTTTCTTTCCCATCGCTCATTCATCCGGGAACTTCTGACAATGCCGCACGTAAACACAAGGTGTTGACGTTTCGCAGTGGCCCGTGTGGAACTGTCAGAGGTTAGACAGATGCAATCAAAAGAAATGTGGTATGTATGGATTCCATGGTGCGAGTATGGGCTAGGTGATGGTGCAAGCCTCCACTGTATTTGGACAGTGTGGTCGTTCTGTTTTCCATTATGACTATTGTATTTCATTCATATAGTACATAAATTGAAGCCAAAGCTGTTCCGGATTAGATTTATTGTCGCAATACAAAAATAATTATTCGCTAGCCAGATTTGTTTCTAAATTCTGAGTATTCATACGAACATACATCACCAAAAAATGCAAGCTCGTTTTCCTTATTTTTTGTTCCTAATAAATAACATCTAAGTTCAGCGTGACTTTCGTCTATTTACAATTTTAAGGCTTAAGCGTCATGTTCAGTTGTTCTCGCACAGTTGTCCTACATGGCATAAAATAGTATTTTTGTATTTTATGTCGGTTTATGTTGAACACTCGCATTGTGACACGGTAAATTCAGGACACTAATCCGTGTGGACATTCCATTCTATAGTTGCTAGGACTCGTAATTTAATATGGCATACCGCAAATGTAGAGTATGATGTGCAAAAATACGAAGAACATACAAAGGAAGGATCTGGTTGACTTCCAACTGAACTTTCGTGATTGCTTCGTTGTTCCTTCCTGCAGCTATTTGTTGAGGTCGTGGCATGATTTCGAATTATCCAGCCATGTCACTTTTGTTACCCCTTTGAAATACGTCTTATATGAAAGGCTATCTATCGATGCTTTATGTTTTGGAATTCATTTTCAATGCACTTCTTTCTGTTGAAAAATTTAAAGCTGCTTTTCAAAGTTTCAATTCAAAGCAGCGCACTATTGCCCGTTGATCCTGTGCAAATAGCATTAACCAAAGTGGCCATAACTCAAATAAAACGAAACCCCAAACTAATAATTTATGCACAAGAGCATCAGAAGTAGAACCATACATCACTCTTGGCGAGTGTAGAAATAGTAGTAAGTGGTGGTAAAAGTCCTTTTTTGTATGCCAGTCCATAGAGTACACGCGGAGTGAGCGAGCATTCAAAAAGCTGCCATATTCTTCAATATGTACCTGAAAATCATTTAGTGAGGAATAGAGAACGGAAAATTGAGTGGATCGCATTGATTTTCCGATTAGCCTCTTAAACAAATATGAATTTAATTAGTTATTGTTGTCTGTTTTGCAAACTATGATTTTGTAGTATCGATTTTGCTCTAATAAATTGATGAATTTACTTACTAATGGATTATTGAATTTGCAACTAATCCATTTCCTGTTTGCACAATAAAATTGGTGGGACAATTACAGGCATTCTATCTGCCACTACTTGCTTTGTTAAGCTCTAAAAAATTCTTACACTAAGGTTACATAATAATAATAGCGTAATATATCCATATTCATTCATAGACATGTATCCGTTGGGTTTACATTAAACTAAGCCTTAAAATTGCAGGAGGCCAACACTGGATTGATGATGAAGCCTAAAATGGAGATTCCTTATTCCAGGAAATAAGATAGCTCGCATCTTATTTAATTGAATCAAATTCAAGATACGAGTCAGTTTCCAAGTAGTAACTTAAAATATAAAATGACTTCCCTTTCACACATAGCTCCAAATTGTCTTCATTTTTGAGCTAAAGTAATCCTAAATCATCACCCAGTAACGAATAACCAAAAAAGAGCAGTAGCGGCAACGATAAAAAAGTGGTGAATCAAAATTTATTTGAGACAATTATCTACAAAATTATGCTCTCATTATTTATTTTGCTGGATAAATCTCCATGGCAGCCGTTCGATTGTTTCATATTTTAGTAGAATATTTTTAAAATGTAGCTCCTTCGACTGAAAAGATACTGACATAATTTCCCAAAGAACATCCTAGAGCAGTGGCTATAATTAAATGTCATGCATGATTTGTATCTACATAGTCCTAATTAGGCGTATTCCAATATCGCTAGTTTGGCAACGCGATCGAATTTTCTATGAGAGCTAAATTTTTGGACTATTTTCATTCTGATATCTTGGGTATCGTTCAGTTTTGTTTTCTTTAGATAATCAAAAATAAAGTTCTATAATCACACACATTTTTTATTTGTTTCATCTCTAAACATTATACAGAAAATTGCACATTATACATTTTTACATGCCGTCCTGTTTTAACAGAATTACTAAAAAAACATCCGTTTTTTTGTTAATTACGAAAACCAAATAAAATGGCAAGGCACTCAGACAACATTAAGGTCTCTCTAAATTTCTAGATAATTACTGGCCGGGCGTTCCAGTTCCTACAATTGGATGGTAACCATTTTCATCAGCAGTGAATTTGACCCAGTAGGTTTGTCCATCGGGACCAGCAAATGAATATGATCCTGTAACCACCACAGCTTTTTCTTCGCCGAAATCTTTCAATTCGCCGGCTTCATCACGCTTTTGTCCATCAGATAGTTCGTAGCTGGAATAGAAACAATCGTTTGCAATGATGGAAAGAAGTAAATTTGCCTGTGGGATATTTGGGATTTGGGAACTTCCTGCATGGGGATTCAACGTTCTTTTCAGGAATTATAGTTAAACATAATAGTTGATAGCATAGAGCACGCTTGACTGTTGGCTGAAATTATGATTGTTAATTCAGATTGACGTGTTGGGTCAATTATAATTTCACCAGCTTGGAAAAATCACATTTCAAACTATATTGCACTATTGCGACAACATGTTGAACCGTTCACAAACGAATCACATTTCAAACATCCATCCGAGCTATTGTATTTTAGTATTTAGTCCTTACTCGAAATGGTAATGTCCTAATCCATCGTTTTCGTTGTTCAGTCGAAGTAAAGACACTTCTTGACGATCCTGTGGAGCACTGAGAGCGAGGACGATAAAAGCACTGAATGCAATAACCAACTTCATTTTGTCTTGTTATATAATAATTGAATTACACCAAAAATTGCGTTCGCGATGCGGTGTAGGAATTGTTAAGACGACAGTCGTTGCTAAACTTTAACTGATGTCGATCGAAAGGGATTAACCAGCTTTTATACTATCAGGCCGCAAACCAATATCACTGTCGTCATCATCATCATCAGCGCCGTAGCCGCGGATCTTTCATCGTATATCATCAAAAACATCACCTACGACCGAGGTGAGTTAGTTGATGCCGCATCGACCCATCTTTTGGGGGCTAGCTGTGGTGTGGTCATATTGTTAACATGCGCGAGCCGAAATCACATAAAGTATCTTGGCGATGGGGTCTTGCTGTCTTTCTCAATGGCATCCAATGATGAATTGCACGGCTGGCCGTTGCTGCTAGGCAGGGATTCGGCTATGAACTCCAGTGACATTTTGTTTTCCTTCCCTATTATACACGGGCAAGCGGTGTACCTTTTCGGAATTTTCATTGCAAATGGTATTTGCCAGCAGGTCGTGAGAGTTGATGGACCCAAGTTGTTCAAAGGGGCTGAAACGTATCTTCGCCACTCGGACACATCCAGTCGAGTTCTAGGCTAACCGCTCGGGCACGATATAATCGATTTTCTTTGATCGTAGCTAAACAACTTGATGGCGTCAAATCTTTTAATTTGAATCCATGCACTTTCTTGGTGTATTACACCACAAACAAATTTGACTCATTTGCGTATAAAAGCTTTAAACATCTATTGATTCACATATGTATATGATGGATCGACAATTCTATTAGGTAAACACTTCTACCTCATTTAAAAAAAGATACATCAATGTTACAGTGCAAAGTATTTTGTTAAATAAGGTTCAAGTGTAGATGTAGATGCCACCATGCTTGGGTTGCACAAGTTGAAACGTTAATCTTGTAATTGAAAATTATGGGCAAAGTAATAATAAGTAAATAAATATTATGCAAATGAATGTTTACCGCATTCAAGCGGATAGCACTGAATAGATTCCATTCAGTTGACATAACATGCAATTAAATAATTTAGAGTTGTACACATTAATCGGTATTTTGTTCAAACGACAATACACCTGAAGTGTGGAGTAGCAACTCGAAAGAATTATAAGGAATATGTAGTACTTTTCTCAATTTTCGGCACGAATAACTTTCACTATTTGAGCTGGAAAATATGAAGAGGTCATGCATTTTGCTTCAAAGAATTTCGATTTGATCAATCGGAATCGTTTAACCGAGTTGAAGTTCTTTTGTTGATGCAATGAAACCTGAAAAATTAATTTATGGGAATTTTAACTCATCACCATCAACATTGAGTCGTTGTTTAGATGATGTCACTGTCATTCGGTGTTATTACTGAATAATATATTTCAAAGCCAAGCGCCACTAGCTCGCGATCATGAGGTCGGGTTTCCAAAGCTTTTTGGACAAGTTGGTCCTTCAGGGTTTAAATTTCCCTAAGCTGTTTTGCAGAAAAAAATTCCTATTTAGAGAAAAAATGTTCATAGGAAAGCAAAAACAAATAAAAAAATAAAAACTTGCGACAAGCGTTACTAGGTTCTTCGGAGGGTCCTCTTGTTCGCATTAAACTTCATCAGATTCCTTAGTTTCCGCTATCTTTGCTGTAAGAGTTCTTCCTCCTCTTTTGTTTTCTTTAAAAAACACGCGAAAACGGTTTTCAAGTAAAACTGTTTACTCAAGCGCTTCTTTTCTTTCGCGAGTAATCAAGACCGGAGTCCCACAAATGCAAAACGTGTCTCCAAAGTGTTACCCCTATTTATATTGCATTTACGAGATTCATCAATTTTTTTATATATTTTATGTTTTTTTTTGTTTTTTTACAAAAAAAAAATATCTTTTTTTAAATTTTTTTCGACTTCCTAAAAAGTCTAAAAATTACTTCCCAGACCAATTTTACGGTTTCATACGATCTCTGGAAATAGGCAAAATAATTAATATTAATAATAATAACCCCCATAATTTCTCATGGGGCCGTGACCGCCGCGAACTTTTTATGCCATAGTAGTAAGGGAACCCCTCTCTTGCGATCCCCCCTACTCCCGCTCCCTTCGAGGGAGGGGGCCATCATTTGCGAAACTGTTTGGTAATTATAACCGCGAGCTTTATATTTAACACACAACCAAAAATTGGATTTGATATTTGCAAATTGCGAACTTAGCTCACCTATTATTCACAAATCAATGATTTAAGTCAACCACCCAACGTTAAAACTAATTATCATGCAATAACACATGAAGAACAAAGCCTTTTATTCGCTCGTATTTTTGTTGCGAACATTATCAGACCCATTGTTAGAGTTGCGGCATATACTACGAGAACTGAAATCGTAACTACAGAAATTAAGCCGAAACGATAGTTTGATGATCAATCCGTATTTATTTTAGCATGAAGTTATGATTGAGAAATCACACATTCGATAATCATAGAATAATAATGTCGACCTCTCGGTTTGTTTGTTTGTTTGAACTCTTTGCCAATAAGATTAGTCCCGCAAAAATCGTATGAAACAAAATATTGTGCCATACGTTCCATTCATGAATAAAGAAAATCGGGCCATAAATGCCAGAAGGCTTATCGATTATCTTTGGTACAGTGACTACAGTGATTGTGCTTACTACGCTAGTCCTAATTGAATAGTAATTGGGCTTTTTCTTGAGGGGTAATTTAGTCGCCACATCAGGATATAACGACTACATTGTAACCACTGTAAATATTTATCGTATCATAAGTGGATTGCGATCTCACACGATACTGACCAGAGAGTACAGTAATCGTTTGGTTGCGTCACATATGTATGTCGTAGGATCATACAGGTAATCGTAGTTATTGCATTGTGTTAAATCTTCGTTGACCTTGACATATTCACCTTTCATTGGAGCTGCACATGGCGCCGCTGATGATTATCGTTGGGTACTGAAATCGCATTAAACGGTGAGTCACACATGCGACATTCCGGTTGAATGCCATAAGCTAGCTCTCTTGTCCAACAAACCATCGATCTGTTGTTAAGGGCAAAGAAGATACTTTATCCGGAAACGGTTCTATTGGAAGATACTTGCTCTTCAGTATTCTCCTGTGGATTTAAACTGTACCAGCAATTGTGTTATCGCAGAATTTGTCAACATATCGACATCGAGCAATTAATTATCGCGACATCCGAAAAGGAAAATTATCCAACACTAAAATATGACATTTTTATATTAATAAATCGACCTTGACGATATCCGAGGTGAAAATTCCACACACAAAGTGGGTGCTGTGCGAACTGTGTGTGTGATTGTCCTCCGACGACATATGATCATCTTAAAAGATTCGTGAAAAATGTCCATAATTGTATTTCAGATGTGGAATCCTCTTATAGTAGTGTAATTAAATGACCAGGTCTTAAATATCTGAAAAATTCACGGATATACCTATGTACCTACGTGTGTACGCAGGCAAAAATATAGTTGAGCAGAAAAAATTAAATAACAGCAGTGAAAATGGCATGATCAATAGTTGAAACTTATCCGAAACGATGATGATCGTCAGTTGGAAGATACCTTGATAAAAAATTTAAATACGACTGTCCGAAATGATAGATACGATAGATAGATAGATAAATAGATACACAGAGTGTGCAACAATGAAAAAGTACCAGCGAAAAACTAGTTCTGAAGAGTGTTAAGATTACAACTGTTATTAAGATTGATGATAATGATGAATAGTTGGTAAAAAAATATGTTGATTTTTTTTGTTTTGACTGCAGATGTGTTTGTGTGCGGTCAAACCACAAATGGGTTGTATGGAAGATGTTTCCCTTGTAGAGTAGACAAGGAATAGTTTTGTAAAGTTCACTAGTTCTTAGATTTTCTCATTCTTCCTCATTCAAAATGAGATTAATTTTAACGATGCTTAATTTCCTCGAAAAACAATAGCATTTCTGGTTATAATCCGTGGTTTTGTTGCAGAAGAAGCAGATCGCGTATTTTCTTCCTCTCCATTAAAAAAAACGATGAGATTGCGAGAACGGAAAATTTAAGCTTTAGATTTGTAAACTATTTCGTATCATGCGAACAAGATACGGAAATAGGATGAGCTAAGACATATATTATACACCCAGCGTTTACGTCCACCTACCACCCCGCGTATGCTCAAGAGCAATGCCGTGTCGCTAAAGATGCTTCCAGCGTACACAGTACTAAATTCAGCTCAGTATATCCGTTCTCTCAAATATCATTGATTCTACTATGTTCGCACTTATTCGAATCGTGCTAATTGGCGTCGCGTATATCATACAATCAACCTTGCCATCATCATCAAGTTAAACTTTTCTTCTCGGCATGGATCAAAACAAGAAAGCCGCTGTGAAAAAAATACCATTTCTGTGGTCACACGAATTGCGTTTGATTTGGTCATATTTTGTTTTGGTCGTGGCTGCTATTGAAGAGTTCATTAGTTCAACAGCAATTTTCATGGTGTCCAAGGTTGTGTTCATTACTGCACAACTTTGCGCAAATAATAACTTCTTCTGTTTGCAACGCCCATCGAGGAAATTGGAGACCAGCCCGAAATTCTTTTGCATTGTTTGGTGAGAAGCGCGCCTAACAAATCTATTATAATAGTTTTTTGTTGTTTTTGAACGGAGCAAACTCAGATATTATCCCTTCAACGTTCGACTTATAAATTGATGTGATGACATACATCTGATGGAAAAGTTACTATTCGAAATTATGTAAACCAATTGAAATGGATCCGACGAAAAGAAGATTTCATGCCGCATCAGATTGTTGAATGGGGCACCAACGAATCGGTGATGGCTGGGCTATATAATGAAATATCTTGAATTCCGATTTCTTAAGTATTTGTACGCTAGTGCTAAAGGAAAGTGTATTGATTGTGTGCTTTTTTATGTCACGAGGAACCACAGGGTGGAAATAACATGTGATTAATATTATGTTGAAGACCAATGAAGACATAGCTTCAACTTTATTTTAGCAAAGTGCCAACATTGAACTACTAAGTTTATATGATTTTTTAACATTAATTTCGAGAATCCCTAAACAGCCCAGTCAAATGGGAGTTTGACCGTGTGCATTTTGGGCTGGCAGGCAAATTTTTATTGCAATATGTGGGCAATGGTATAGCTAGTTTCTGGGGTCGCAGCTCCAATTCTCTGGGCTCCATCTTAAAAACAAAAGAAAGTGGGACACCTATATATCTCTGAAACTATGTCTCCCACAAAAAAACGCAACATGGCAAACTTGTGTAGAATTAAATTTGTAGCAAGTTATCCATATATCACTTTTACGTGGTATTAATATTAAAAGAGTTACACGCCAGAAACGACCTTGAAAAAGCATTTACATCTGACCATTTGTGCTGTTGCCCTGTATAAGTGACACTGTGGACAGTTCCATGGCAAACATACTCGTATTGAAAGTAAAGGTTGAAAAGGTTAAAAATTTGGTATTTTAAGCTTTGCAGACACAACTGAGCAACTGCCTGGGTTGATCATATACATAAAAGTTTCCCAATAATTCAAATTTCGAATAAGGGTGTAAAGATTCAAATTATTATTTCAAATTGAAATTAACTTTTCATAGGCTGAAGTATGACCTCTGATTGGAAGTCGGAAAAGCTGCTATGCACTTCAGATGTAGATGTATTATAAAAAATACGCTGTTTTGGACATAATTCATTAACGCTTCGAATCGCTGACTTACCGTTGTTGTCTTTCGCAACAAGAAATCTGAATCGTAGTTGCGTGACAATTTGAATTGAAGGCAAATTAGATTGTATCGCGAAACTGGATATGGTTGAAAAAATGTCGTACCTAGTTATGAAAAATTGGAAATTTAGAAAACGTTGAATATGCTGTCTTCAGGATATGCAAACGTAACTGAAGATGTACAGATGTTAGACTATAGTATATATTTCTGTATGTATATACAAGTACTACGGATATTACGACAAAAAATATAGAAGAATAAATAGGGTGTATTATAATATGTTCATTCCAAATTTGGATGGACCGACACAATTATAGAATTGATTTTTTTGGAAACGATTTTTTTTCGTATGCGGCAGTAACTAAATTGCAGTATCCACTCACTGCGTAATGTTTAACGGAAATTTACCAAATATAACTTTGTTCATTTATTGCATTCATCTTAATCCAACCTTATTCGGGAGAACTTGAAATTTAATACCTACCAATTTTTGCTTCTATTTTTCATCATTAATTTACAGCGCTTGAATTGTTCATCGAACAAATATCGCTATAAACGAAGAAGATACTACAAATTGTATGATCAGTATGTCCAAGTGGCAAAAGAACATAATTAGATAATTGAATGTCTACCTCTGCGGAATACCCATTGCGTGGTTACCGGTTATGAGAGTCATCTCACTTCACTGCGCCATCACTCACAAGAAATCGATGTAATGATCTTTGGTAGCCGTTGTGAGTATCTGAAACCTTGTGCGCATGTTTAGATTTGGTAATTGAGACTTTTCGCCATGGAAGTTGCAAAGATGCAACAATTTTCAGGAAGGAACTGATTTCGAAAGAAAATAAATTCGATACGTCAATGAATGGGATTCGATTTAACATTGGGAAGATCCACTTCCAATTTATCGAAGCTGTTGTCACATGGAGTAAAGTATTGATGTTCGGAAGCATTTAAAAAAAATTGAGATACTTTTCGCATGATTACCTCTGCTAGAATATATTGTTTACGTTAAGTAACTTTCATAGCTTTTATATTATTCTGGAGTGGTTGTATGTCGTCACAAAAAATTAACACCGACAGATATTCTATTGCATCGACACCCAGAAGAAAAAAACAAGCAACGTATATGAATTTTAATGAAAAGCGTGCAGCAATATTGTATTAACAGCCTAACTACTATAAACTTTAACACTTCACTTGAAAAAGATTAAAATCAAACAAATTGGCTAGAATCGATTTTCACTAGATTAATGAGAATCGTCTATCAAAATTGACACACACGCCTGGCAAGGTATCCTTGAACTTAGACAGGGCCGTGTAGTGGGTCAACCAACCATAACAACAACAATAGCTGGCCAAGTTTGTGGTCAAATATTCCAAGATTCTTAGGTCAAAAATCGTACTCGTACGTTGCGTTGCCCGGGGCCAAGAGTGATTTTTCATAATTGCAAAACAGACAGGTGGGATTCGTCAAAATGGTTTGATTTATTTGATAAGAGGTGGGCATGATATCGAATAATCTATAGTATAAGCCGGCGCTAGATAAATGTTTACAAAAATCAGTGTTTCTAAGTACATATGTATTTAGTGATGGCCTTGAGAAAAATAGGTTTGCGCGCAAATAAGCATTAGCATGTTCTGCTGATTGTTGTCAAAGTCGGGAATGCATGTGAGTGGATAGCTTCTATTCATACAGTAGTTAGTCACCGATACGTTCGCAAACATCTATTAACTAAACTACCATAAATTATGTTGAACAAAACCGCATCTGTCTGTTAGGATAATCGATTCGTACAAACTTTATCTTTATCTATTCTAACAAATTTATCATCGTTGGCCAACTCAAAACACATGTGTAATTTTCACGAACTTTGAATCGTTTATAACGCAATAACTACACAAAAATGTGGTTAAATCCAAATTACGATGAAATTGATTGAATTGCCCGCATCAAATAATTTCTGGTTGTTTTGAATTTGATGATGATCGGCGCAGGAAAATTGTAAATTACTATTCCACAGAGTATATTTAACTTGAAAAAACCCATTTTGTTCATTGTTTTAGGCGTAGTATAACCTTGAACTACTGCATGTGCGGTGGATATTCATAAGAAGATTTCTCAAAGGTAGATGATTTAGCGGGAAGTGATATTTAATTCTTCTGGAATCATATTTCCACATGTGAACAATCGGAAGAATAACATTTAAATGAAGATTTTATCGGTGAGATTTTTCATCTGATTTGCAAGACACAGAGATGTGTTGATAAAAAAAGTTGAATAAAGTATGAATTTTATTTTTGAAATATTTATACCAGAATCATTTGAAATCAGATTGTAAAAGCATATGAACTTGTCAGAATAAGTCACTTTGTCCACGAAATATAGTGACGAAAACGTGATAATTAGTAATGCTAAATGATTGCTGTATTATCGGTTCAAAATTTCGTTGTTTTGCTTATTTTTTTTAACACTGCGCGTCTTCTTCTTCTCAAAACTGCTATTATTTCGCAGACTGAGTTTTATTTTGCAGTAATGACTTCAAGTACTTGGCCAGTGCCGATCGCCAGTACTGGCCCAGCGCTGGCGATTGGGCACTGTTCCGGCACTCGCCCAGCACTGGCAGCTGACCGCCGAGGCTTGGCGTTGTTTCCACTGCTGGCAAACTCCGTTCAGGAAGCGCTGATAAAATCGTATTTTAACTTAGAAAGAAATTTGATGAAAAAACAGGAACAAAACATTCTGCAGAATACTTCATTGAAATTAGCTTTCTTCAAATAGTGCATAGAAAATACAAGAAGTGCTTTCAAGCCGATCATATCATATCGCACTTTTAAAATATGTAAGTGGTTCAAAGCTATCTCACTGAATGAAACAAAATACCTTTGAAAGAGCCCGGCAATAAGAACATTTTCAACTAAAAGTTTTCTTTTAATACGTTGCCGTCTCGCAAAACCCGAACAACCTATTATCGAATATCGAAAGATATTTCCACATCAAAGCGTATCGAATGTGGAATTTTCATCTAGCGCTCGGCGCTGTCATCTTTGTCATGGACGTTGTCGTCGTCGTCGTTTCTTCGCCAACGTCGCGTCACAGCGTTTTGAAAAATTTCACACAATGATTCGCATGGGAAGAATTTTTTTAGATCTGTTAGAAGCTGAAACATATCCTTTACGTTCATGTCCTTTTATTATGGTTACCATAGAAGACCCAAAGATTGGAATTCCGTTCGTTATAAAGGACCAACCGGCATGAGTATGATGGGGGTGGTATGGGTGGTGGCCAACGAAGCTGCCTGCATACCCACGATAAATATATACGACACTGCATATCATGGCAATGGCTGGTTACTTTACGATTACGCGGTGTTTTACAACGTCTAGTTGCTCACACGAATAAACCGAACGAGAGATTTTTACCTTTTACATTGGTACACACAATGACTCTACCGCCTTGGGTACAACATGGTGACTTTACAATTTGCAGGACTCACGACCTGATATCGGGGACGTAATGCAATCCACAGTACGTAGGAGTGCCTGCCGCAGATAAAAGTGGCTCAGTAGCAGGGATAGATGAGCTCCCAGCTTCTGGGAAACATGCAAAGGACCTCACTACAATAAAGTAATGCAAAGTAAAGGGGTTGAATTGCCGTCCGCGACTAGTCTACGTGATTGCTGGAAGTGGTGGCGGTGAAACATGTATGTTATCTGTAATAGAAGAAAATTTGAAAATATTCAAGATATTTGTTTCAAATAGCTTAAGATGTAATATATGTTTGGGGCAAGCGTGCAAGAGACTGTGTTGAGTGGAATCGTGGCATATTATTCCATTGTTATCTACCTGGCGAGGCTACCATAATTCTTCGCCTGTGCCCGGGCATCTTCGAGTCGTGGAGAGTAAAGCAAAGGGGCTTTAGTACAGCAAATCCAACGTGATCGTGGGGTCACATTGCTGTAGATATCAATACAAAGTCATCGTCATGTTTGTACCTCTATGTACAATGAGCATGAGAATTTTTAGGAGAATACAAATAAAAGGATAATGCGATTTGCTTTTTATTGTGAAAACCATAATGCATATAAACTTGAAAATTTCAGTGTTATATTGCAATTTCGATGTCGAGAGTCTCCAATTGTTCCGTAATTGGAAGTATATGTTGAATATTCCTTTATCTTTCTTTATATCTCGAAATCCTAAGCGGGATCCAAATGCGTAATACGAATAAATAATTGCCGGGGATGAATGTTGTAAATGTCAGCAATATAGTCGAACTAATAATGATTAAATTGTATGAATAGGAACTAGGTTGATGGAAAAGTGCATTTTCTATGGAAATATCTTTTTTTTCGTCGTTGGGAGGTGGAAATCTTCAAAAGATACCGATTTGCTCCTGCTTCTCGGCATGTCGGATTGATAATTGTTCTTAAGCTTTGAACAATATGCTCCATGCATTGATTACCATGTATGTAGCATAACATAAATGATTGGTCAGCTTCGCTTTCTTACTTACTGTGTTACAACCCCGAATGCTGTCCGTTAATTTCAACTGTTGTGTTGCTACCAAAATAATTAATACCTCGATAATACAACAATGCTTGTCATATATCGCAACACATGCATGCTATGAATCCACAGATCAAACAAGATACTCCATTATGGTAATTTTTCGGAAGAAGTTCAAATCATCTGCGGCAAGAATTGATAACTGAAGCCGAGAAAATGGACAAGGAAAACAACGTGCCATCGAAAGTATTGGCGGCTTTCTGCGGGAGCCATTTGATGTTTCAGTGAAGTTATTGCATTTATCGTTTGAAGAAATCAATGCTCGTGATTGGTTACAGAAGAAAATATTTCTTATTTTGGCTCCAACAAAATTGAGAAACCAATAAGTAGATAATGGTCTGTATCTATTGCAAAAAATGGTTTGGTTGAATATTATCAAGCTTTTGATCATTTTTTTGAGCCTTGAAGATTCTTGAGGTGATAGCCACCCACAATTGAGTTCATATATATATATATATTGCATAACATTCACGAGTATAAAGCGGACAGGGCGTTGAAATGGGACGCATCTGATAGCCTTCATCAAAATTGTTAACACTATTGTTGTAAATTACATAGTTGTGTGCTTTGAGTTCGAATTGATTGAGAGATTTAACATCAAAAGTATTATGGTAACAACAGATCGAGATTGAATTGGAAAGCCGCCAGGTCATTGTCTCACATCTTAGACCCTGAAAAGCAGAAGCTCACCATCGACTTGAAAATTTAAAAACCCAATTAGTAGTTCCATCGTCAGCAAAACTGTGATTATTGTCTCGGCTTATGATAGACAGGTATCCTCCACGCTAACACAGATTAGTTTCGTTTCAATACTTCTTAGGATTGAAATAGTTACGTCGTTTGGTGAATCATTATCAAATAGGATATTATGATTGTTTTTTGCTTCTACTAAATTTTAGCTTCTTTATTAGTTTGATATATTTTTAGAGGAGTTTCACTTTCGCTTTTGAGCCATTTTTTACTTCCATGGTGTTTTGAAGAGCGTCATTTATGATTAAAATATATTTTAGATTTAGTTGTCAGCGCTCTTTCGACAATTCTTTAAACAAAATTGTTTGCAGCTCTCATTCTTATTTATTATTATTCAGATTATTTTCTGCAATAGGACGGGGTTAAAAAAATGCATCAGTTTCATGTCTCTCTGCAATAATTGATGAAACCATTGGAAATATTTTCGTACATTTTTTTTCTTCAGAATGTCCCTAATTAAATCATCATGTAATATCTTTGGCTCGGTATGCTGTCGAAAGTTCATCAATCAAGGAGTCTTTGAGGTTACGATTTTCAAAAAACAACAACAAAAATTGACCATTTTTTCAATAGAAAGAAATAAGATATCATTTTAAAACTTTGTACATATATCAGTTGCTACTTTTTTATGTTTTTTTTTACCCATAACAATTTTTTAAAAACAACTTCAAAAAATGACGGCAGGCGTGATTTAAGGTGACTGGATCAGGGGGGGGGGAATAAAACACCAAATTAATCCTTGTTTAAGTGCCTATGTCAGGTACTGGAATGATATTTTTTCATTCAAAAATAACAATATGGTGGCCTTTTTTTATAATAAACTATTTTTGAAGGAAAATTGAGTGGAAATTGGAAAATTTGATACAGATCATAATGATTCCGCTACCGATTGTAGCCATATATGTGTAAGGCAACATATTAAAAAATCAGAGTGATCGGTTGAGTGTTTTTTTAAATCGTGCCCGCCAGCTTAAAAAACATGAATTCGAAAAAATCGCGTTTTCAATTTTTAAGGTTTTTTTAAATAAAATAAAAACGCTTAATACCTTCACTCTGCTATGCCTGGGCCATACAAAATTCCCTCCTCTTATGCATACAGCTCCTGACTAGCTAATTGTGCATCTCTGCGAGCTGTTCTGATTTTTTGAAAAAGTGTAACCTAAAAGACCCCTTAAGCATTGTATCAAGAAAGGGTTATTTGAAGATCTGATTTAAGCAAACACATACATATACATGTGTATGTCTCTAAAAGTTTGAAAGCTACATTTTTCTCGATGCACGTTGGTCCAATATTTCAAATTTTTTCGACTGCTATTATCCACTCATCGTGCTCAAAAACTAACAGGCAATAGAAAAACAACAAAAAATGATGATTGAAGTTCTTCAATAAATCCGAAAAATCAGTTGTCGTGACATTTCATCGAAAAATGATCATCTGGAACGATGGAGCGAAAGTGTTGAACTTATTTATTTGCACACATCTTCTAGTAATGCTCCATGCATGGAATGTTAACTATTATTCACTTATCCTTAATCGCAATACTTCACCGCCGCGGCGTGCGTGTGGTGTGCATGGTTAGTCCGCGAAGGCGGTGTTGAAGATGATTGCAAAAACGATGCAGGTTCATTATAATATGTATTCACACATCATCCCTGGTGCTGCTCCTCTCCGATCCGCGGTGAAGATTTCACGCTTCGATATTAAAAACAATGATTTGATAAACTGGTTAATTACAAGTTTTGTCAAGATTGTTTTGAATGGCGGCGCATGTACCTACGGCAAGCGATGGTGCAAAGATTGATGGGGTAGTACGTTCCGGCGTCTTTAGAAAATTGAAGACTTATTGTGAAATGGTCACTTGGTTGGCTTGGTATCGCGGTGCAGACAGTGTGCAGTCGTGGTGTCTCGCAAAATTATGTCACAGTGGTGAGCGTTAGCTGGCGAAAACGTCCGCATAAAAGTGTGGGGAATCAATCGATCAGTTAGTTTGCGATGGGTCTTTATCGGCGAAGTTGATGATTATGAGTCGGCAACCTTTGTTAGGCAAGGTTGTGCAAGAGTACCAAATGTTGTTGGTTTCGTTTCAAGGTTGTCACATCGCTGCTTCTGGAATTTTAGGTACTTCGAGTGCAGGCACTTCGAACCGGTGATAGACATCCAATGAATGTACTAGTCTTGACCAATGTGCACTTTGGAAAACAATAGATGTCAAGCTGAAATGTGGAAAGTAGAGTTGTGCGATAAGTTATGTCTTACTATTTGGACGATGTCGAAAGAGTCTTCTACAGAGGAAGTGGACGGCGTAATACTGTTCCAGTTTTCTATCGCCTCCACCGTCACTTCTCGTAGTGATAATCGAACACCCTACCATCGTTAATTTGTTAGCAGCCATCAAGACATACGGTAGATACATATCACCACTGAAAGCCGACATTTCTGTTGTTGAATGCTAAACAGGATACATGGACGCAAAGTACTACGATGTCCTGTGCACAGCACGTCGTTATACTTTTACTATTCGTCATCATCCCCAACATTTATCCCATTTTCGTCATAGTCTGCCAAAGTGCATGATAGACAAAGCGGAGAGCCCAAGTGCCGTTTTCTATCATAAAAGCATACTGAACCTACTCGACCTTTTCTTAAGTATCTTTAATAAATCCATCCTTCTACTTTGACCCGCACTCATTATACCGAGTAGCCTTATGTTTCTAATCGTAAAGATGGGAATTTCGTCGGTCCATATGAGACACTTTAGCAGGTCTTGTTATCCATCCTACCTTCGTTCCACATCCTTGCTTGAATGAGTGTACTGAACTATACTATAATGCCCAGGGATATCTCAAGTCGTTATTTCTCTTTAAAATCTTGAAGGCCATGCGACATACAAAAATGCCTCTAAGTTAAATCCCTGTTAGGCCAACCCTTGGGTGACCTCCCCATTCACCATTGACTATACGATACGACGGACAGGGACTATATGCTAATGTGAGGGCAAGATGTGCATGGGAGCCTCGAGGTATGTGTGTGCGCTTGTGTATTTGTTTGTCGTTTTTTGGGAATGACGATTTAGGGACATTTTCAGAAAATACCCTTGTCCCGTTATTTATATGTCCAGTTAATATCTCTGGCCATATATCAGTAGGTGGTTTTCTCAGGATGACGACGGTCTAGCGTGTGTAAATAAAGGACACAACGTGAAAAGGAGCCAGATAGATGGAGTGAATGGGGAGAGCACTGGTGAACCGGTGAAGAGAAGGGTAAATGGAAGAAGGACAAGAATGGCCAGGGTTTCTTTAGGATTTATTTGCATTACTACACTGAACCAAAGCTATCCATTTCGAAAACAAGAATGTAGAGGCATACGTTTTTCTTCGCATCTAGATAAGTGTAGGCGTTTTTCATAGCACACAGGGCGATAACAAAATTCAGTTTATTCTTTGCCTCTCGGAAAATATTGAAATGCTCTTTGAAATACGGCAACTAACGATCAAGTCATGTTTGGCGAATCAAAAAAAAATTATTTCATTTTGTAGGCTTGCAACCCGCAGAATGAATGTCATAGATTGCTGATCGCATCAAAATTAGTCGCTAGTCAAACAGAGAAGAAGTTCTGTGGTGATCATACCTAAACTGGGAACCATTTTCTTGCCACCAAGTAAAAATATTTTTTGTTACCACCCGGTGGATGCTACTCGATAAAGCAGCATTTGAAAACTGTGTGGTTATAATGTCCTGACAGGGTTTCGACTTATAGTGTCCAATGTATAACAATGTATGCTGGAACTTAGCAGGCTCCAATTTCTTTTCATCTTGATTCTATAGACAGGCAAGCTAGCCAATATCCTTGACTCGTAGAGAATGAAACGAAAACCGATTACCATATTGAACGGGCAAAGAAGGTATGGATATGGAATACATTCAATGAAGCAAAGACAAATGTGGTAATTCCTTTTTGACCAGAAGGGAAAAACTGATGGTTTCGATGAGATAAATAAAATTTAACGATGGCATAATGTTTTTTTGGAGAGGAAGTCGGTGTGCTTTTCCCGTTTTTATTTTCTACTGGATGTTTTCAAGTTAAATGGGATTGCCGGTCGGGAAAATGGCTATGTGGAATTTTGAAAGATTAGAATAAAGTTGAGCGGAACCATGGGAAGTGAGGACGTAGCTGGCCAGTAGGCTATTGTTTAAAGGATAATGGTACTGTTGTTTATGGTGTGCGAATAGCTTTTATGGTGTGGTCATGTTTTGGTTGGGGCTTTTGGGTTTTACGACGCAACGTAACAATGAAATGGTATGCAGCCACTACATAAACTTTAGATAAAATGTATAAACATCTGGGAATGGGGGAATACTACAAAATTGGCTTTTTGCTCTTTAAATATTTCTTTGAATAGAAGTGCTCGCAAATGTCTGTCTATTATTTTATACAGGGGATAAATCTTATGTGTGTAAGGTATGGAGCAACATATAGGATAAGCTTTTATTAAAAGTGTTACCGCAAAGTTTGTGTTGTAAAAGAATTCAATCTTTTGTTAGCTACACTTTTGCTATCTCTGACGGATTTTGCGTTTTGCGTCCAAATCAATAAAAGGGTATCTAAACATTGGCTCTACTCATTTTCTCACTAGTATCCATGATCTAACATATAACCTATACACACATAATTGAATCGTAGCCAAAGTAACCAATTCGATCATATAGTAGACCTAATTAGATAAATCCCCTTTTGGCCAACAGTTTAGCAAGCTGTATCCTTTTTGCAATCTACCTCTCCAGTTGCTTCTTCGGTATACAGTCCTTTATGAGGGTAATGTTTCTAACTAAATCGTTACCCACCTACGTCCAACCAAATATCAGAAAGTAATAATTTACCATGGGTAATTGGAATGAACATCGAAAGCCTCTTACAATACACATCATGAGGTTTTTATGTGTATAGGTTATATGTATATTGTATTTGCAACTACTAGGCTTTTTTGTGCCAAAAAAGAGCTGCATTTAAATTATGGAACTTAGATTATGACAACAGCTTATCTGGGAGGTCGAATTGTGTCAGTTTGTTTAGGATCTTGTGGATAAATAATTGAACTATTTGACCCTTGTTATTTCGCAGGACTTTCGGATGTTTATATAAATGGATTTGTTTGATATCAACGGAGTTTGTAAATGGTTTCATACTCATCCAAATTACTAATTAGGACTATCCATTTCATCAATTATCCGCCTATCACCCTTTCTGAATAATGTCAGAAAGTCAAATGGCCTCAATTAATAACTTTCCGTTGTACTGACACCGTGATCTGGTGCTGCACTTTCAAATCTGAAACTTTTATCGTTGAAAGGTGATTTTAAGTCGTTTGCTTATTTCATGTGAACGACAGAATGATGGTAGAGCTTGGCTTCTAGGCCAGAATTCTAAAAATGTGAGTCTCCTATGTAAATTTCAACGAACCGTGATAATATATTGAATGCTTCAAAAACTTTACCCTTGTCCGGGTGCCTTTGTGCTAAATACTTTCCAAGAATAACCCGTCAAGATGTATGATGCGGTGAAGACTGTAGATTTTGGTTGAAGGAAACAACCACAGCAGAAGGTATTTTGCGCTGAACCCTTAAACTTCTATGAAGGCATTTTTATATATTTGCATTTGTGTACATATACACCTTCATGTAGCATTCTTATCTCAGTCTAAGCATCGAAAATACTTCCGATCTCATCGTAGTTTCTTTCGAAGCTGGTCCCAACTAACGTGGCGGAAGGACAATAACTAAGAGTCCGTGGAAACTTAAAGAATAAGAACGAACCGAGGAGCCACACATGATTCAGAATTAATGTAGCGGCAAGACGGTCATCTATTACACAGAGTTTGGGTCCTTTTGTGTACACACACAAACTTCGACAATGGACTAACGACATGGCAGACGAACAAAACTAACCCCCAACTTTTGGGATTGGCTTTTATTCAAACGGATAGAGGTTTACAGGAATGAGAAATACTCTCCCCGAATGGATGTTTGCGTCAAACATGATCCTACTCTATTAGAGTATGTGGTCGAGCTAGGGATGTAGAATTAGTCTTTGGGAAAATATATTCAAGAAACCATATGGGGCTAACTTGAAATTTTTCCATATGAGGCTAAAATGAACGTAAGCGTACACATATGGTGAGTGTTGATATGGCATATTTGGGTGGAGCTACAACAGGCGATATCAAGTTTGGGTTGAATGGCTTTTGTCATGTTTCGGATTTATTTTGACCCTTGTAACCAGTACCATTATTATGGAAAGTTTTAATAGAGTGGCGAGCCAGGCAATTAATTTTTATACTCAGCGGATAGTGTTTTTTCCATTGTCTGCAAATGAGCTATCGCTCATGTTGATTCAGTCACTAAAATACCTTCAATTTTCATTTGCATAGTACTCTGTATTCTGATTTTTTTCAAATACATATCCTTTTAAATATTGCTTATGATGTACTTTCAAAAATTTCCAAATATTGGACATGAGTATCTATTTTCCCTTGAATGCGCTGTGCGAAAATTCTTTTCAACGCTAGCAGCTGCTATAGTTGCTTATATGAAAAGCTCTGCTCTGGGAGACCACTAAAAGGGTCGTCTTGTTTGCTTCCATCATCGTTTTAGATGTTTTTGTGATTTTATTTTGATGGTTTCCAAACTCTATTTGTAAGTGTTTTTCTTTCTATCTGTCTGTCTTCCTTGGGCTGTGCTTGGTTGGCTGTACCATTCAATCGCTTTCCCTCTAAATTGCATCGCATCGTAAGGATCCACATTTCAAATTGGGGAGTACACTTTGCGGCCGGGTTATAATAGAAAAAATATACACATGTTAACTCACGTCGCCCACAAAATAACGTCATGAAAAATGTATGGCTACGGATGGGCAGAATAAAAGGGTGTATATCTTAGCTATTCATCATAAAAGTGTATGAAAATAGCGAAAACGAATTATCATTGTGCACTACATTTCTCGTGTAGTGGTCGTTGGCCATGTGCAGCGTATTGGTTGACCGCTCAGGATCGATTAGGACGTCTAAAACTAAATATTGGACGATTAAGCTTCTGCACCGGAATGACTGTCCACACCAAATTTCGAGAGCAATTTGAAATCAGCAATATAAGGTGATTCGAATAGAGTCCAATAATATGAAACAAGAATGAAAGTTTGGAGGAGCACATCCACTTTCAGCGACTAGAAAATAATACTAGAGTTCAGCGGAAAGTTGTTGTGGCTAACTCTCAATATTCGCACCAAAACTTATCGTCAAGCTTTTCGAAATAAAAAAATCACCACAAAATCGTTCGTCGGCACAGCTTCACTGTGTCGTGTCGTGGCTTTTCGGAAGTTACACGTTCGGACCTAAACCCGGGGACACAAGCAAAAAAGGGGTGGTATTAATTTTCCTAAGCCAAATTTACTTGGAGGATAATCTCCTGTTAAGCTCTTCAGGTGATTTTCAAGTGTATGTAAATCATCGACCGATCTATGCCGTATATTTAAGTTTGTTGGCTTTCTACGGCCGTGCATCATCTATGTATAAAAGGGTTCTTTGCCAACGAACGGATAATAATGCCGGATGGAAGGGATGTGAAAAGAGCCGTAGAACGGTTTTTGGGACACCAGAATCTGTCGAGTCAATAAGACTTAAGCAAAGCGAGTGCACAGGACCAGGCGAAAGTAATAACTTTCATCGCATTGATGAAAGGATTTTAAGCCTTTGAGAGATTTTGCGTGGCGTATTGTAATTGAAATGTAAGATCTTAGAAGATTGCAACAGCGGTGCTGGTCAATCGCTGGGGATCGAAGCCTTCGAAATCTTAATTTGTATGGAAAAACGGCTGATTTTTGGAAGGAAGTTGGATTTTTGGTTGGTAATCTTCCTTTGAAGTGTACAGTTTCAGATTTGAAACTGAAATTACACTTTTGGATGCATTGAATGTTCTAACACATAACGTCCCTTGGCTTTCGTATAAATAGAATAGTAAATAGTAAATAGAATTTTTTTCATGTAAGTATTGCATATTTTGATGAAGAAAAAAACTATCGTAGACCTAATCGTGCGCTTCTTGCTTGAGTTTACGCATTCGTTACAGTATCGAAGTAGAGTAGAATTGTCTGATATGATGATAGTCCTGCCGTTGAATAGCTATTCGTGAAGACCATATCCTGAAAAGAAAGATATATCGCCTGGATTGTCGGGAGGGAGTCGTGAAACGCGTTGGTGATGTTAGGCGAAGATGATAACTTTCCACGATTCCATTCGGCTTTACGTTTCGCTCGGTGACCCTTTGAGTTCGACGCTCAAGGAAGGGTTATCCATGTAGACTTTTATATGTTATGAATGGATGCTGCTGAAAAATAGGCCTGCTTCGGTATTCTTGCAATTTTTCTAATTTAGCTGTTATACGGTTCTGATGATTCGTGTAGAGTTATACATTTGCGGATGGGCTTGCCTCGAAGGGGAGATGATTCGCAATGTGTGATGGTGATCCGATGATGGCGAATATCATGGGCCGAGCTTATAAATATAAATTGCAGGGATGAAATGTATGTATGGACGTAATTTTCATACGTGATGTGCGTCCAAAAAGTTATTATCTGACATAAAGTTATACAGAATCGAATAATATTGGATACTAAAACGAATACCACTCTGTGGACGGATATATTCGTTGAGCTCAAACATAGGGGACCAATCGATTGAGAGATGCAGTGTATGATTTTGACTGTATGGTTTTTTAGTAGAATAAAATGGATACGAGTGGAATCGCTTTGAAAAGGATTACGTGTGCTGTGGTCTTGAATGAGAATGAATGAAAATTATTCATGAAACATGTGAAGGAAAAGGTATGAAAATTTGGGTATTTTGTGAAGAGAGAGTGTGAGCGATTATTTTCAAGACAATATAGAACAATACGAAACTTGCTGTTAAAAAAATAATATTGTTTTCGTATGGAATAAAATTTTTTGAAACAAAAACATTCTGTTTTTGCGAGGCTGCACTAAAAAATTAAGATTACTTCAGCTTGAGCTTCCATGCATAAACTTTCACTATCAAGTAAAATGTGAAATTAATTAATGTGTTTTTTATTCTGGTGTCATGCTTAAACTATCAACTTCCCTATTGAAAAGGAAGAAAAGCAGAGGTAATGCGTTGTTAAAAATCCATCATATGCCCTACAGTTCAAAATACACGCCATAGGAAAATTAGGAGTGACCTTTGACTTAGCATGCTGCAAGTGTTTAAACTGTGAAGATGAAAACTGGACCAAAAAACTTGTTTGAACGATCTACAATTGAATCGACACCCTTAACCTGTGGGTCAATCAAGTGCTGGAGTTGAAAGGGTTGAAGATTTATACAACTAGTTACTGTGTGACTTCCTTTTTGGATTGCAGTTGATACATAGTATAATTTTGTTAAGGTAATGTAAAATAGGTAAAAATACTTTGGTGAAAAATGAATGAATGGAACAGCTTATGAGCTGCATCTTCCACAAGCCACATCATTGTCCAGCGTAGATTATTCAACCTAATTTTTAGTCAACATCCAGTTCTAGCATAGAAAGACTTTATTTGACATTACAGTTTTACCTCTTAAAATGTATGATTCGTATTACTTTATTGATCTTTAATTCTAAAGTACGTTTTCCGGAAATTTAAAAATGTAACCTCTAATTCAAGGATATAGTTTCCTGCAATATAGTTTTTTTATGTTCAGAATCTGGAATAGTTATTGTCATTTTGTTGCGTTGAGAATTTCAACCTATTCAGGAGGGACGTACACCGAGATTTGATGAATGAAACAGAAAAAAATTGTCTGAAAAATCAGGCTTCTAAAAAACTTTATTTATTTTAATTCAAAAAAAGTCCAATAGTTCCTTCCATTTAAACGACTTTATATGTAGTCTCATTAATAAATAAAAGTCCAACAATCCTACCGATGCAATTCAATATCATACATAATTGAATAGTAAAAAAGTTTGATCAGGATTCAGTTTTTATATAATGTCTGCAGTAATGGTGTTTTTTGAAACAAACCGTAAAACCTCCAAAGTGTCTGTTTGTCACAGAAAATTCGAAAAAAACTTTACTAATTTCAGTGAAAATTAATTTTTAAAATCTGTCATTTCAATAGTGGTTGATAGACGAAACCCTTTTTTATCTACTCATGTGCCCCATCAACCAACAGAAGTATGTTCATCGAATTCAACTTGGAATAGCATTATCCTATTATCCAATTGCCATGACGGCAGCTGTATCAGCACAAACTCCTTGTATACCAAAAATATTTCCTGCTCATGCCGCTCCGCTTAATTGGGGCTAACACAACAAACTTTTCGTCTGATAAAAGAGGAAAAAAAATCGAGAATGGTAAAAGTTGCTGTACCATTACTTACTATACTCTATTTTTTTCGTGTTTAGTTCGCTTATGCGTCCATCTTTGACTGTCTCACCAGCTCTTCGCATTCGCGTTTGCATCCAACAAACTTCGATAGATGGTAAAGGATCAAGATCAGAGTTGAAGAAAAATAAAATATACATGTATCGTCCATAAGATGTATCTTACTTTTAAATAGATAGAAACGGACCAGTAGAACGACTTTAGTAGGGTCGGTGGGCGGACTGGGAACGTTTTTTCTCTCTCGGAAAGTATCCTTGGGATAAAGCCAGTGAGAAGTAGTCACAGGCGAATGGCAAAGCGATAACCAGCCATATTTCGACCCAATGGACCATAAAATATACTTATCCCATTTATATTTATATGTGATGCGTTGTCCTTCCGAAGAGATATGAAAACAAGAAAAAAATTGAAAGGGAAAACAACTTTCTCAGGGCTCTGGTGGTATTTGTTGCTAGTCCTGGTCGATCATATATTATGTGTTTTCATAGTGGGTATGTAAATTTCGGAGTCCAAAGGTATGATAACAGCCATGAATCATACGTGAAAAGGAAACGCCTTTGAAACTTATTTATTTACAAGCATGTAAAAGGTTTAGCTGTATAACACTCGAACATTTATTTTGAGTACATCTGGAAAAAATGGAAACCTATTAGACGCGAACTATCCATCATCTACGCCATTCGCACTAGCGAACTAATGCCGTACTCATTCCTTTTTCGACAAACAATTTCGACTGGCCCTTTCGTTATCTTTTCAAACATGTATAAGTGCATCGAACATATGAGTCCGCCTGTTCACATGTTGCCATGTAAGTTGAAATTTCATCAAACTTACCTTGGCACAGAAAGTCCTGTAAGCTCGCCAGTAGTCTTAACTGAAATCGAAACTCGACCTTCTCAGCCTACACCCGTTGATTCTTTGGCACTTGGAACCTTAGTCTTGAGGACCGTATTTAAAGGAAAAAAACGTACATCCAGTGGATATGTATATGCTTCTGTGTGGGCTATACTCTACTATACTCCCCTGGGCTGTGATATGCCGCATACCCATCCATTTGAATGTACAGATAATACTATTGGAAAATTTGTGTGGACGGGCAGAGGTTTCGTTCGGTGAAGCTAAGCAGGATGTAAGAAATATATTGCGGGAAAAAAGGAATCCTCAGATCAAACATAGTGCTCCTCGTCGTCCTTCTTGTAAGAAGAGGGTGGATAAAGTTTGAGAATGGAATTTCTGATGATTTTTTTCTCGACTAGACTCTACTTTATTTTCGAGGGCTATGCATACTATCTTATAGGATATGGACTCCTCGTTCGGTAGGATTTGGTAGGAATCACATTGGAGCAGTTACGGAGAGTTATTTAGGATCCTTTGACCATACGAGCCATTCCCGTTGGGATATCTTTTTGATACCTTCCGTTCGTTTTGTTGCTGACGAACCGAATCGAAATGGAGCCAATGAATTCACTTACGAATTGGATGGATCCTTTTGTGCAAAATGTTGCTTGCTACGCGTATATTCTTCATTGAGTAGCAATGGAATACTTGAGTATGGCAAGTTGGCCAGCTACATGGATGATGAATAAATTGCAAAGGAGAGAGAGTGCGGTTCCAAACAAAATGAATTACATGAATATTGCGCTTTGAAGTACAAAAACGGAATGGTTGGTATTTGTATGCAATTTCATTGTTGAAGCTAATCAATGGAACGGTTTCTTATATTTTTGAAAAGAAATACTAGTCCATGAAATAAGTCAAACCTTCTTTGACATCAATCGCATCTACGTGTTTCTGGCCTACCAATTGTTGTGGGGTTTAATTGAGCTTCGATCCTTTTGCATCAAATTGCAACTTCCACAGTTTCTGCTAACATAAATCGCGTTACATATTTCTACACAAAATTCAAAAAGACAGATGCGTTTTCAATGTCAAGCAAATAAATTGTTCTATGGAATACAAACAAGTCAATAATTGATTGCGAAATTTCACTCTTCTTTATTATGTTCTGAATCCTGGCATGCTAAGCAGATGCAGATGCGTAACAGAATCGTGGCGCGCAGCGGTAGAGGTGTTAGACAAGAGATCCGAGGAAGGTATTCAATTCATTATAATGATAGTATTTGAAGTCGTCGTTGCATGGATCCTATGCATTGTATTCAATTTCAAATAGGATGCATAAAAAAGCGTTGAAGGATTTAAATGTGGCACACGATAAGGGTTTAAGGGTTTCTGCGGTATGAACATATGATGTGATAGAATGTCGCAACAGCGAAACTAAATCCTTTCCCTTCCGTGTTGTTTGTACGGGATGGGTCTCGATAAACTGATTTGAATTTCAAATTTTTTCAATGTTAAGCTAAGGACCGTATTATGAAAAGAAATCAAATTCGAAACCGATTGCTGATGCAATTTTTCCGGCTACCTGTGCAGCACCCTTTCACGTACGTAGATGTTTTAATAGGCAATCAGGGACGGGTGAAATTGAAGATTTTGCCGAGTGAATTGAAATTAAAGATGGAGGGGTAAATATAATTTTGAGTTGCACCTTTCGTGTTTGGTGAGATTTGATACTATAAAGATATGTTCCTTAATATTTGCAACATGTTATAGAACATTTAATTTCTTGAAATAAGGATCTCTGTTCCATGCAAAATTATGCGGTTTCCTTCTCTTCTTCATAGCATATAGTCCCAGATATGCTGAAAGCCCCCTCAAAATGAACGTTAGATTGTTGTTTCGAAAAACTTAATTACAAACTCTGTGAAGTTGACGAAAGCAGCTTCCACAGTTATTACGTATTTAAATTGTATCTGTTAGCTACAATTGCATAGATGACACCTTACGTAGAGATCAATAAATGTCTCTTGTTCGTAAATAAATATTCAGTAGCGATGCGATATACAAGAGGTTCAAGATTAATTCACCAAAAGTGCAAAATTGCAAAATCGCAATCGCTGCGTAGCATATTCAGGTCCCTTTTTCTATTAAAGACGGGGATGTTAAAAAGTAAAATGAAATATGTTGCCATTACTATAATAAAAATGGTCACTTTATTCCCCGTGTTATTTATTCAACCTCCACAAAATACACACATCGATAGCACTACATCGGGTAACTTGCTTAGGGTAGAAACATCAGCAGCAGCAATAGCCAGAACAACAACAAAATGGGAGGCAAGAACAGAAACCGTAGTATAGCAGGACAAACAACATTCATGTCGTTTTTACTACATCCATCCCCCTAAAGGATAACACCACCCTCACTTATGGCTATCGCTAGCGCAACAAACGCACAGTACTTCCCTCAACATATATCCTCCTATACCCATTGTGGGTGGTGGGTGATAAGGCGGGGTGGGTTGAATGCAAGAGAGGGTGGGATGTGTTTGACCGTCGTTGTCGCCAGTCAGTTAAAGCAATATAGAGGACAGGACAAGGAAAACCATCGGACAAAAAATGGGTTCTGTCAAAATAAATATTCCCTTGAATAATGTCCTTCATCTTTCACAAGATACAGGAAAGCAGCATAAGAGCAGAAGTGGAAATGTGGAGCGTACGACACGAATTGGAAGGATGTGAGTAGGTAGCCTCGTCATGGTGGATTTTGGTTAAAAAAAACGGCCAGCAGATAGTTTTTTCTGCACAAAGTGAATTTCTAGAAATCGTTATGTCCTTCCGTTTTCATATGTGGTCACACATATTTACACATGCTGCCTGAATCCTTTTTTGAGGTGGACAGGTGACAGGCGGGTGTGAGTATTTCTGATAGGGCAAAGTAAAGTTGTATATGTACTTTCAGTTGTATTGCTACGACTGCTGGGTATTACGGAGGTGTGTTTTCTTGATGTGACCACACCATTGTCGTATATTTCGGTGTGGGATGGCATTCGTTTGGGCTGTTGCAGCGGTCATTTTTGTATTTGGCTGTGAAATGGCCGTCGGTATCATTGATTTTCTGCTGTGGTGTTTTACTCTGCGATAATCTGAGAATGGTAAAGGTATACCAGCTGTCCGAATTCGTTATTGATAACAATTTAGGACGATAATTTCTTCTAACATTAACTCATTAATTTAAGAGTACATAATATTTTTCCAGGCAATACATTTCAAATTTATAGAAATTTTCCAATTATCCGCGACGGAAGCAAATAACATAAGAAATCCGTCAAAAAGAATCGAGCACTGTGTGACGAAAAAAAATCCACTGCCAGAAGCAACCAATATTGTGTCCAATATCATCCACCCCTATCGTCGTGCTCCCAAATTCAATCTGATTTCAAGGTTGGACGACCGGAGGCATCTCTATTAGTGAACAACATCTTGTGTCGTTTCCTGTTGTCCTGTTTCGCTGTCTAAAATGTGAATATTTTGTTCCATTCTTTACCTGCTTACGAGAAATTCTGTATCCTTCCTGTGTATTTCGCGTAGATCCTGGCACTATATTATCATATCAAAGTTAGGTATGGTAAAGATGGATGGCAACGTAATGCGAGTTGCTGTTTGGAAACAGACTGGACGAAAAAATACACTATATTTCAATATGTATCTTTGGGTTGGTATTTGTGTAACCCTCTGGGGGCCAAGAAAACCGAAGGAAATAAAATCAAAATGGATTTCATGGTCCAGCGAACTGAATGTATTTTCTCAGTTCATGCCTGTGCCGGTTTGGTTCGATAGTCCACCCGCGTAATATCTACTCTTGAACAGAATATCATCGTATCAGGTGAGATAGTCTCGTTTTCTGTTGCTTCAGAGATACTTTTTGGTTACTTATATGACGAAATAAGTTATGCGTATATAGTTGGATGTCCAAAAACAATTTTGGGTCCGGCGAAAATAGTAGCGTGGTTGTTCTATGTCGGGAGTTACTAGCAAAATACTGAACTGAAATTCAAGGAATACGCGAGGAAACGACACACCTATTTCAAATGTGGCAGATTTAGAATAACAAAAAAAAACAATTCTAATCATTTAATGGCAAAATTGAGGAATGATAAATTACCCATAATGAAAATATGAACAATTGTACGTCATCTACATTTAAGATGTACATGGAACAGAAACTAAGAATTCTATTATTCATCAAAACGTATTTTTTTATGTAGATTTATGCACTCTTAATGGGAAAGTCCATTTAACCTTTAACCTCCTCACGTGGATGTGTCAAATGACCATCGCCACTAGAAGATGATGCTTTTCATATCGAATTAATAAGGTGAAAACGAGATCATCTCAACATCCCTTGCACTGGTCAACCGGTCGTACCACCGTGAAAAAAACATCAGATCAGGACCATTACAGGTTAAAGGTGATACAGTATTGTTGATGCTTAGTACAGTATCTGTTTCGTGACGATCGTTTGGACCAACGTGCATGGATAATAGAATAATAATTATACAGTAATGGTAATGTAACATGTCGCATTTCAGTGAAAAGGAAGCTTTAAAGGTCAGTCTAAAGCACATGGAGGCATTAAAACAAGAAATATCATCAGCCACGCGATAACTTGAACGCCTCTTGATCCTTGCGACTGTGCAAGTGCTTGCTACTGATATGGGGCATGGAAAGGTTGGTGGTTGTCCCGTGAAATATTATGAACGGTATATCCAATATGCGTTTAATGACATGAAAGAAAGTGCCTATTTGGGTCCATGATTTTTTCATAATGCTCATTCGAGATGATGTCGTGCCATGCGTGAAGGATAGCGACTCTAAAAATATGATTTCACGGTTGACAAGATTTTACACATATGTATGTATGAACAAGAAGGAGATTCATAGTTGTATGTGCCAGCAATGTTTCTGCTTACAAAGAGAGTAGTGTGTTGGCCTTGCGAAGGAACTGACTTGTGGCGTAAGTAATATCTGCAGATTGTCAGTGGAAAGAGAAACGTTCTAATCTTGAAATTGACATACATATGGTGCTCGACTTTGTCACAAGAGTTTGGGGAAGAGGGTTGCTTGGATACCTAGCTAGCTAGCATTCGCTATGAAATCGTAGTCGCGAAGCTATCGGACGTGTGCTGGCTTATTTTTTTAAATGGGCTATGCCAAATGGATAGCTTCGTGGCTATTCGGCAGTAAGTGGTTGATTGATGTTGTTTGTTGCCTGGTTGAAAACGATAAGAGCAATATCTGGTACGTTTTGCTGTCGTGCAATACGCGCTGGAAAGATAGTAAAGTGCACATATTGAGCTGGATTAGCCTTCGAGGATGGGATGTATTATTTTTATGAAATATTTAAACCTTATTTATAGTGCATTTTTAAATAATAAAAAATAAAATAAATTTTCTGAAAATAAACACTGGCCAAAAATGTATAGAAACAAACAACCTGTTCAAGAAACTCCTTTTCTCTGGCGGAACGCAAAGAAAAATCTTGTCTTTCTTCCATACACATCTGAAATATCAATTAACTTATCTTGGCAGTATCTACATTTTTCGCTATTCTATTAACCAATTGTTGAATGATGCCGTGTCAATCACACCGCCCAGTTAGTTTCGTGGCTCATTCACATCACCGGTACCCCCTTTCTCTGATCAGTTACCCTCTTCTAAAATTCAAGGAAAAATCTGAAAATGCCAATAAACTCAAGGACCTTGGCATTTATTTTCCTTTTTCACAATTACGTGCAATTTATCGACTGTTGTTTACTTCTGTGCTATCTGAATTGCAAGTATCAATACTTTAGATCTCGCCTGTTCGTATTTTTTTGGGTGAAAAAAGGATTTTGAGGGTAAACGGATTGTTGCCATTTATGATCATATATTTATATATATATATCAAATTACTTTGACAACAAGACCCCAGGGAATGTGTGAAAGAGGACAATGATTATTGAAGATTATGACACTATTTACAGTGTAAGTTACATCGGGTTGAAGCCGACGTTATTTTTTTTTAAGGAACGCTTTGTTTTGGACTATATGTCAAGTGATCGTGTGAATTCTGATTTTGTGAAAATCTAGGAAAAAGTGGCAAATTGTCGTATTGTGGTGTGTTGAAAGTGGTACCTAACCGAGGGTTGAACGATTTAGAATGATTGTTGAACCAATCATGTTCGATTCGGTGAGCCGTGGCTGGAATAACTTGTTGCGTTGTTGTTTGTGGCTGGTAAATAGGATTGAATGGCTTTTAGTTTATTGAAAATATTGGATCAGTAGGAAAACGAAAATCGAACTAGCTTTTTTGTTTTAGATATATTCCCTGGGGTATTTTTAGCTTACATTTTAAGCTGTGGGATGATACCATCATTTTTTTTATAAATATAATGATAAGATATTTCGCCATTTAACATCTTGTCAGACGCCGAAATATTATTAAACACGAATTACATATCAGAAGCGTTTATTCAAGCTTGGTTTACTCGATAGTCGTTTATTCGCTCCTTTCTCACTCGCGTCGCCTCGTTGACTGCCTCTTCGTCCGTCGTCTTCTCCTCGGCGTTGCCAGCTGTGACAGTTCGGCCAATTCTGACAAACTCGGACTCCTGACCGAGGTAATCTTCGGTATCGGATGCGTCCAAGGGGTCATCGTCTAAAATGGGATCGGCATAACACCATGGGCGAATGTGCTCAACGTGATGAACTGAACTGTATGGTCGCCGACTTCGTTGCATCTGCTCAATGTCTTCGACGACGTAGCGGTCGTATCTTAAAGATTTCGTAATGCGGTAGGGACCTTTAAAGCGTGGCTCTAACTTTCTGGAGCAACCGGAAGCGGGCGGCACGTGTGCCACAAGAACGAGATCACCTTCGGCGTAGTGACGAGGATGTTGACGTGCCTGATCAAAACGTTGCTTCCACTTTACTTGTTGCTTGGCTATGGATTCTGCAGCTTTTGATCGGCGAATAGCGATCGGTTCGGGTGACATACGCGGCGCTTCATCGTTCAACGCCTGAATAATTCGATTGTGAACGACATCGTTGAGGCTGAAGTCGAAGACTAGTTCGTTTGGGCTGTATTGGGTTGTATCGTGCCTTCCACTGTTGAGGGTCCACTGTATATTTTGAATGTGCAAGTCCCAGTCGTTTTCGTGTGACACGCTTGCACGGAGACAATTCCCTAGAGTTTTATTGACACGTTCAATAGCTCCATTAGCTCGTGGAGTGCGAACCGCTGTCTGAGTATGTTTGATGCCGTTAGACTCACAATAGTCGCGAAATGCATTAGATGTGAACGCCGTTCCTCGGTCTGTAACGATAATTTTCGGAAGACCAAAGTAACCAGTCAGCTCTCGGAGTGCATTCAGTACTGGCATCGTCTTGGTTGAGCGGACAGCTTTCAAAACCGTGAATTTTGTAAACGGATCCGTGATACCCAATATGTATTCATTACCACGTTTACTCTTTGGATAAGGCCCTACATGATCAAGATGTAGTTTCCGGAATGGAATGGGTTCGACCGTGTTAATGTGTAGTTCACCTTCGAGCTTTCCAGATGAAGCTTTGTTAAAAGCGCACTCCATACATGCAGAAATATATGCTCGGACATATTTGCGCATCCTCGGAAACCAAAAATCTCTTTTCAGTCGCTCTAACGTTTTCTCTATAGCGAAATGTCCCATTTCGTCGTGATACGTCTTCGTGACTCTCCAGCGAACTGCTTTAGGAACGACAAATTTAAGTCGATCGTCAACTCGTCGATACAATTTATTGTTCTGGAGTGCGTACTCCTTTCGGATCTGTGGTGCTTGCTCTGAGTGACGCCGCCCTTGAAGAACATCAGCGATGGTGGCAAGCTCAGAATCTTGAAGTTGTATGGTCGTTAGAAAATCATATTCATCCAGATCGACTCTGAAAATTCGATCAACGACCGTTTCAATTGTTTTCGGTCGTTCAACTGGGGCGCGGCTCAACGCATCGACGTGACGCATTCGATCGGAGCTTCGGTGAACGAATTCGCAGTCAAACTCCTGCAAGCGCAGCCACCAACGGGCGATTCGAGGTTTCAGTGGCGTTGTGGTTTTCGTGGCAGTGATAGCGGCACAATCAGTCACTGCGCGAAATCGTTTCCCGAGTAGGAAAAGTCGGAATCTTTCTAGCGTTTCTACTAAAGCAAGCACTTCCAGCTCGTGGCTATGGTAGATTCGTTCAGCGTCTGAGCACTGTCGGCTGAAATATGAGACAGGTTTCCACCCGTCTCCAGTGCTCTGCAGTAATACTCCGGCTAGTCCAATCGAGCTTGCATCGGTATGAACTTCGTGATCTTTTGCGATGTCGTAGATCTGAAGCAAAGGAGGACTCAACAGCTGCTGTCGTAGTAAGTCAAAAGCTTGTTGCTCCGTGAATGACCATTTAAACGGGGGCGCGTCTTTCGTGCGGAGCAATCGAGTTAGTGGTAGTGCGATGGTTGAATAGCTCGGAACGAATTTCCTAAAGAAACCCGTCAGCCCGAGGAACCGTCTAACGTCAGCCTGATTGTTAGGTACTGGAAAATTTTGGATTGCCGTCGTTTTTGTATTCCCTGGTGAGATGCCGTTTTTTGTGACACGGTGTCCAAGAAAATTCACGTCCGGAGACATAAACGTGCATTTCGATGTTTTTAATGTCATTCCCGAGTCGAGCACAAGAGATAAAAATTCCCGAAGGGCGCTAAGTCCGTCTGCAATTGTGTCGCTGGGAATAATTACTTCATCGACGTAGGAAACTACTGAACTCTTCATTTTGACCATAATTCTCCGCATCGCTCTCTGGAAGACAAATGGTGCGTTCACCAGCCCAAACGGTACAACATTGTACTCGTACTGCCCGTTGTGTGTGGCGAAAGCAGTAAATTTTTTGCAGCTTTCCTGAATTGGCACTTGATGGTACCCGGATAGAAAATCCAGAGTCGTGAAATACGACTTTCCTGCAAGTTGGGCGAGTTGTTCGTCGACACTCGGAACGGGGTACGGCTCCTTGATCGTGATTGCGTTTAGCATACGATAGTCAACGCACAGTCGATCGGTTCCATCTGACTTCGGAACTAAGATGACAGGCGAAGAATACTCAGATTTACTTGGACGTATGATATCGTTGACTAAAAAGTCATTGATGATATTTTCGACAGTTTGCCGTTTTGGAAATGGCAATTTATACGGAGATCGATTGACAGGAGCATTCGTTGTCAGCTTGATACTCATCTCCGTCGTAGTGCAACGGCCGATTGTTGACATACTCTCTGCGAAACATTTATTAAACTCGGTCAAAAGTGAATTCAGTTGTGCTCGATTTTCCTTCGTCATCGGGCCTGTCTTCACGTCCCATTGTCGTTCACTGACTGTGACGTTCCCCTCTTGAATGATAACACATCGTGCTTTCCCGATCAAGAAATCGTTCCCTAGAAGTATTGGTTCGTCAAGCAGATCATCATCGACAACATGTAAACACATATCTGTTTTGCTTCCGTCCGTTTCGATGGTCACTTGCAGTGTATGAGTGCACACGTATTCACCACCACCAAAACCTACGAGACATTTGGGCGACACAGATAGTAAAAGCTCTCCAATGTTTCGTGCGTCAGTGCGTCGAATGAGGGAGCAGCTGCTTCCCGAATCAATTATGCTTGTCAGATCACGTCCATTGACGCTGATCTGTTTGGTAAGAAGATTAGGTCGTTGCTGCGTGATTCTGTTTATCGGTTGCCTCTGCAGATTAGGGTCAGAGAGTTTCGCCGGACAGTTTGCTTGTGTGTGTCCTGTTCGCGTGCAAGTTGGGCAGCGAAATTTCCGCTGTGGCTTAGGGCAGTTGATGGATAGATGCCCCTTTTCAGCACAGTTGAAACAACTGCGAGACTCGGGCCCTGGCCGGTTGCGAAACCTCAAATTATTTGTTCCCGATTGTTTTTCCCCTATCGACCGGGTCGATGATGTTAATTCGTCGCGTGTATTCGTCATCGTAAATCGTCGTATTGCGTTAAGAAGTTCGCTTGTCGTTGCAAATTCAACACCAGCAAGAGACGCTTGCAACAGAGGCATTTTAAGTCCGTTGCGTATGTAGTGGATGATGATGAGGTCGTCCAAACCTCCACGGCGTCCCATCGCGCAAGTCCTGTAAAAATATTCCTCCGGTGTTTCGTTTGACAGGCGACGTTCCTCAATCAATTTTCGATGAATGTCGACGTTAAGTTGACGGAGTGGGAAGTCTGCTCGTAGCATATGAGAAAATTGCCCCCAAGTGGCGAATGTATCTTGGAGCCCATCATTCCATTGTTTAGCGTGACCTCTGAGTTTCGCTTGAGCGGCGAAAAGTATCAGCTCTTCTTCCCAATCATAAATACGGGCCAGTTTTTCTATACGTGATAGAAATTGTTCCGCAGATGGCGATGTTTCATCCAGCGGATCGAAATATGGTAGTACGTTGATAACGTCACGTACTTGAAACACTCCTCTTTCCCCTCGACGTGTTTGAGACAGCGGATTGAGTTCTTGTTCTCCCGTCAAGGGGTGCGCAATTGCATTCGTTAACTGAGCCGCTTGATATGAATGAGCGTGTCCGGGGGTGGAATGGAACTGGACGTATGTCTGATCGGCTATAATGTTGTTGTTGATCGAATTTTTTGATATTCCGACGTGGGCAGGAATCGTGGTGTGACATTGAGTTGTCGAAGTTCTCGGTCCAAATCGTGGCCCACCATCCGGTGCTGACATAGATATCGGAACTTCACTTACTTGGTTCGTTGTCGCTATCGGGTGTCCGATGTGATGTGTGGAAATGAAGTTTTCACCGGCAATCGAAACAAGTGGAACTGGAACTGGCGATATTGAAACGGGAGGCATTGAAACGGCTTTAATGGCGGCCATGAGAGCCTCCACCTGAGCCTTTAACTCGGTCACTTCCTGTCGCAAATCGTTGTCGTTTCTCGCGGCGTTCTCGTCCTCAGAGACTTCAACTACGTCAGTCCCAAGGTGTATCGCAAGACGTTCGACCAGATCGGGTTTGCGACCTCCAATCGCAAGATCACGTTCCTTTAACAGTTCACGAAGGGTTTTGCACCCCAAGTCGGCAATATTTACTACAGGCATTTTCAACGCTTAGATCCCAAGGATCCCACTTCTGAATTGTCAGACGCCGAAATATTATTAAACACGAATTACATATCAGAAGCGTTTATTCAAGCTTGGTTTACTCGATAGTCGTTTATTCGCTCCTTTCTCACTCGCGTCGCCTCGTTGACTGCCTCTTCGTCCGTCGTCTTCTCCTCGGCGTTGCCAGCTGTGACAATCTGCTGGCAAATTAATTAATGAAATTAGACCCTTAAACATAGTTCTCATACCGTTCTAAAGTTCCCACCGAATTAACTGAAGAGTTAGATATCTCCACGAAATTCCCACGTTTGTCTGCTAACGAAAAACACCATATCCATTGAACTGTACGTTTTTTTAACCCTTGCCTGAAGTCTCTTTTGAAATAATAGTGTCAAAGGATTAGGGTCAAATAATACTTCAATAGATGTTACTCTATTGATCAATTGTATCATATTTGGAACTCAGGTAAGAATGACAAACTGTAACAATAGATTTAACGGCGCTACGCTGTCTACTATGGTGATAGAAGAAGAATATTGTAAGGGTGCTACTTGGGTTGCTACCTTCTTGAGTATAGGTCATGGAATGTGAGAATATGACACTAGGTGGTAGCTTTTTAAGTTTTCTACACGCAAAATTATGAAAATTTATATTGAAAATTTGGCAATATTTTCATCAATATTATTTGCTATATGAAATAATTGTTTCTATTCAAAGAAGATTTTGTGTGCATAAACAGTTCTGCAAATGGCCACAATATGTTTCTTTGCAATTTGCAAGTTCAGAAAGACAATTCGAACATTTTGATGTGGTTAAAATATTTCTTCAGCAGTATGCAAAGCTAATAGATTAAAAAATAGCTCTATAAAGTCTGTGCATTGCATTTTTTCCGGATTTTTTGGGTGGAAATTTATCAATTTTTCAATCAAATGTAATCCACGAATTTATCCCTAGTTTTTGGTTGTTGGCTTTTACTGTGGGTTTAATTTTTATGTTATTTCCATTAGATTATTTACCACCTTGAAGATTATTCGTAATTTTTTTTTACTGTTTGATATGTTGAGATAAACTCTTCATCTTTTATTTAATTTCATAATCGATTTTCGTGGATTTTCGAAAAAAAAGCATGGACCGTCCATTATATAATGCTTTCGGTAGGATGCGAGTATCAAATCAAATCTTTACGAAGAGCAAGAGGAGGGAAATGAAAACTGATAGTTTTTAGTTTTTCTTTTATTTATTTTATAATAAGTTAAAAATATAAAAGAAAACCATTGAATTGCACCACACCCCTGATAAGAAAATTGCGTGTATGAAAGGATAATTATTTGCCGAATGAATTTTGTTCATTGGTATTTTTTCAATTGGCTTAGAAAATTTATTGAAACGAAGAGTTTAAAAACTAAAGTAACCTCTGTTTCAACAAGAAAGAGCATAATAGAAGCATATAGAAACAAATCAATTGAATATTACATCCTTGTCCGCCAACAAACCGCCTCTTTCGAGCCAACGTTGCACAATGCTATATCAAATTACGGCCGGTATTGTTGTCAATGTTTTTCAGTCTTTTGAGTATTGAAATCCTTTGAAACTTGTTCTCAATTGATAGTTAGCTCGTTCTTCTCCTTCCACGGTGCCTGCATACCAACACATTTAAATAAAATCCTGCACGTTGACTTTGTCATACCGAATTCCCGACATTTGTTCAAACTTCACCTTCTATCAAAAAGATCCAATAAGCATGTAGGGAAGTAATTTTTGAAAAGTTTGTCATATTTGTGCGGCTGACGCATATGCTGTTGTTTGGTTTTGTTAGCGAGGAAGGATTCGCGTACCGTATGGAAAATTATATTAGTTTTTTTTAGTTGATCGACAGTAGAGTCTACCTGGTATGCTTAAAGGATCGTTTGCTGTCAGGAGGATAGCGCACACATTATTTATTGTCTTCAGTAAATGCATCGTCAAAATGGAAAAGGGTTGGTATGGCTACAATGAATAGAAAGGGTTTTGTGCACGGACAAGACGTGCTACACATTTTTTCTCGACTTCTGTCGACATGCATCGCATTCGCTGCTGTTGCGCCCGGTAGCAACGCCTAAAATTGAACAATAGCCTGAAAATTCGTTGGGTATGCGCAACATTCAAAGATCGAACGGAAAATAAATTAAGAGGAACCTAAAGATGGGTTTCCTGATGATGATGACGATGATCACGGTGACGATGCGAGCGATTCGCATATGAATGTTTGATGTAACTAACCCCTTTGACGATGCACTTGGGCACGTAACATGACTCAGGTAAAGGACGACATGCCAGATCTACGTTTCCAGGATGATCTATACTGGTCCTGTATGGCTGTTATGTCCCCATAAGTGGTTCGGTTTTATAATCCGAATATGTGTACCTCTTCCTGTTTGGAGTTGAAGCTGGCCATGGAGGTTCAATTAGGAAGAGTGGTACTTTATTCAGTGTGTGGCACTTTGAGGCATGCCCCGCTTTTCAAGATCGATCTGATACGATCAGTTTCGGTTTATCGCGATCAAGGAATTATGGGTTTTAATGATCTTTTGGATGAAAGTTCAAGTGATGTTGAGAGTTGGTTGTGAACTGGAATGAATGTGATATTGTTGGGTTATAGATAGATAGATGTAGATATTGACGAGTGAGTAATTAGTGGAGTTGGCATGTGGTCTTGTTGCCGTTGTGATAGGTGTTGTAGATAAGGAGTCAAGTGCTTGTTATGAAAGGATGAAAATATGCAATGATAAAGTGCTGATGAAACGATGAAGAAGTGTGAAGTGTACAATAGCCCGTAAAAATGACTGAGTTCGAATAAACCATTTGTCGTTATTTAACATTGAGTTGATGTTCTTTGTGACGAGAATTGAATAAGACTCTGCTTCTTCGCAGAAACGTTCCAGTCAGCGTTAATTCACAACGACATCTTGCTCCAAAAGTACTTTGTTTTGTGCAGAGCGTGAGTTCGCAAGAGAAAACGCACCAAACAGCATAATATAATGTTTTCAGTGATTGAGACGAAACTAATACTATTACGAAACTGGTTCGATATCCTCATTTCCTGAAAAACATAAATATTTTTCACTGTTTTATATATTCCATACGCATATCCCTTAGCCAAATGGTGCTTACTTCCTATGAATTTCCAACTGTCCTCCCGTCTACATTAAAAGGAATCAATGTTTCCGTTAAAGGTCGCATATGTTAAAAATCCTTGTCCTTGCTATTCATACGTGCATGTATGCTATATTTGGAATAACTTTTGGAAATTCGCTTTTGCATGCAAAAATGGGTGCATACGTTGCTGACAATAGTGAGCATCATCGTGTATTTTATTGGGAAACGAAATATACTGGCTTTTGTATCTGTCTAGCTGGGGAAAAATAGAGGAAAAGTTATGTGGGTTATTTTCGATAGTTGGAGCCACTTTTTGGATTTATTTCGATGCTGTAACATGATATGAATAATTGTGGAACAATTTCTGAGTAAAATTATGTACGATTGTTAGATCTTAGGAAGTACAAATATTCTACATAAATTCAAATCACTTCAAATTGAGCTGTTGAAATATTTGCTACTTCAGTGTTAACTTTGCTAACGAAAATCATGTTGATTCTTGATTCGTCTAAGTTTTAAGAGGATTACGTATGCGGAAATACTGTATTTATATACCTGTAGACGCAGAAAATTCCAACCCTCTCATGTTGAAACCATCAAATGCTGACTTTCGTTGGACCATTGTCCTTGTTACAGTTGATATTGGAACTATAACAAAGTTGAATGTATAATTTCACTCCATATTTGCCCCCTTCGTAGAATACTATTCAAATGCTTGTGAGGAGAGTTTGAAAACGGACAAAACTTTCAAACTTTGAAAGTTTTCTACTCTTTGCACACTGCTCCTTGTCCATCCTGTCGATCTGTTTTTAATGCTATTCCTGATAATAGAAACATGAAACTGACAGTATGGGATGCCGCCATCTAAATCCTTTCACGATGAGCAGAAATGTGTTTTTCGTATCCTTTCCAAATGGGGTATGCGGGGTGCTATGTAGTTTGTAAACAAGTGCTGGTATTCATATATTGTTGTAATGCTAATATGCCAGGAAGACTCTACAGTTCGAATAACGAGGATGGACGAAAAGTTTGAAAATTCATGGTCAATTGGAATTTCTTATAGTTGGATGGTTTCACGACGTCTCTCGACTGTATTCAAAACCATGCAAATCCTGACAGGAATTTAAGTAGACTGCTGCAAGGGTGTCGTGTTTCAGTGAAAATTCAGTACTGATTATGTTGAAGGAAAGCTGAAAACCGGTAGTATTTTGTATGCAACGAAATAATGCAAACTAAAGTTTGATATGATTGATTGCATCTCTGAAGTTCGTCACGAATTTAAAGTACGAAGCTAATCTATATTTCAAGCTTGAGAATGAAACCTAATCAACGGTTTGTTGTTTGTAACATTTCTTGCAACAATATGAGTGTCCTAATATGCAACACTACTCGATTTTCCGCATCGCCATTGGCAAAGTGCCAGTTCAGCCATGTTATTTGTACATTCAACATGGAGGAAAATAATCTTTGTGTACATTGTAAAAATGTTTGTTATTTTCCTAAATAGCGGTGCTGTTACATTCACCCCCATTTACAAGTATATAGTGACTAGGCAACAATAGCCGTGCATTGCACGAGAAAAATCTATATATCCTTCATCCACGGAAAATATGTCAGCAACTTTCCGCCATTAGAATGTTGTTGACAAATTGCCGTTAAAATCGAAGAGTAAAGAACAACCGTTTTTTTTGCGGGAGAAAGCCTTATTGTCCGCACAAACTATAAATGGCTTTTTCACTCTTTCAAATGTAAACATGTTGTGTCCTCGATGGGATCATTGGAAAATATGAGCACAATAAAGAGCTCATACATACGTCATGTGGGTACGGGCTAAAAAAATGAGAATAAATTGTGTATGCATATCAGTGGTATGCTGGCATGAAACTACGATGAAGAAACATAGGTTGGGGGCTAATTAGCATAGTGGGTTTTTGGAAAATTCGTTAAAATCTTTAAAAAAGTCCAAATGGTAATATATGATTAAATGGTGTTTAGTTGTGTTAAGAGTTAACTGACCGCATTTTATCAGAAGTTTTTTTATTTTTAAAAAAAGTTTTCATCGAATCAAATATGAAGACTCACCAAATCCTCCCTCTTATAAGGGACAGTCACACACTTTTAAATGACTTTTTAAAATAGTAACCCTATCAAAATATTTCGCAATATCCAATAGTGTTGTTTTGTCCTTTTGTATTCAAGAATGATGCAGCGAAATTCTTTGAGTTTTTTTGGATTCGGGTGCTAAACATGAACTGAAAGGGCATGAAAATGTATAAACGGTAGATCATTTTTTTGAATATGATTCTGTTGCATGTAGAAACCCCGAAAGTTCAAGTGTTAATCGCTGAAAGAATTTGTGTTGAATATTTTTTAAATCATGCTGTCACGGGATTGATAGTCGTTGCATGAATGAATGCAAGTCATTGAGGGCAGGATTTTCCAGAAGGAAATATGAATAAATGAAGGAAAACAGCGTCTGCACTTAGAAAATTGTGATCTAAATGGTCAAAGGTTTCAAAATATAGTACGACCCACCGAATCACTTTTACACGTGATCCTCATTTTTGAACTTTGATCTTTCCATGCTTGTCTTGAATAAAATCCTATAATAAAACTGAAAAGCAAAACTATCGAAGAAAATTTAGGACATGAGTACGAAAAGTGCTTTTCTTCTTCTTTGGAGGCTTCACGATGCCACCAAATAATCAGGGCGTCCCTCGCAAATATTATTTCGCTCGATTAAATCATCGACTGGCAATCAATAACAGTCTTCGATTTTATTTGAACAATTTCTGGTGACAAACGTGGGTCTGCATTTAAGACAAGAGATAATAAATATTTAATATCAATTTTATTATGCCTGCAGCACATTCGATACAAATTTCATTGTTATGTGTGGCCTTCCTTCAATCATTCAGTTTTCACGTCTCCTTAGAAATAGCCTCATCACTTGACGATATATGATGGTGCACAGGACATCGATTTATTAGAAGGGTGTGGTAAATTTTTTTTCACGATTCGCTATTTCAACTGCAGGACTATTTCGATTTGTGAAACATTAGATCAGGTCCAATACCGCATGCTATTTTAGCTGTATACAATTTTTATACACTCCTCTGTTCTGCCAAGGGTTGGTAACAGACGCAGCAAGACTTTTGTTCTCAAATAGGAATGCATAAATGAAGAACAACGGTACATGAAACGACATTAAAGAGTTAAATTTTCTTTTGAATCATATATTGTAAAAAAATACTGAATCGCCGGGAATACATTGCACAAGCGAATAGGCACCATAATTTGATTTAAAATTGTGTCGTTTTGTTCTCGTACGTAATTTTCCAGGGAAATGTGTTTTGGTGTAATAGAACATAATTTTGACTGCCATGAAATGAGAGCGTTTCTGTGAACACAATAAGGCCGTATCGGGAGATATATACGGAATAAATCAAACACCCCTTTGATTGTGGTGGTTGCAGAAAGCGGAAAGTCAACTGTTTGAATTGGCAATTGTTTGAATTTAGATGATTTATGTTCGTGGATGTGCTCGGCTATCCAAACTATTCTTTAAAGTTAGTTCCAAAACACCACCCTTTTGCGATTGTGGTGGATTTGAGTAATGGTTCAAAGGGTAGTGTATGATTGTTTGCAATCGATAATATTGTTTTGAGCTGATGCAACGTCATATTGCAATGTTTAAAGTGGTTGCAACCAAAATGTTTTTTTTGGGGGTTTTGTATCTATATTTTGTAGATTTATGCTATGTCCTCGAAACTTTGAGGTTGGTGGCCGTTGGGTTAGTGAATCCTTTTGCCGTCTATTTAAATAGTCGTTAAATAGTTCAATTTTCATCAAATATATAAATACCATTAATTTTTTTAACCAAAAAACGCAGCTTAACTTTCTCGAAGCATAAAAATCAAGCAGTCACTAACAAATAAAATTGATGATCTAGAAACATCATCAAATAGAAATCCTTCCCTTCTTTCTGGTGACAAACTACCTACTGCCTGAGGAACTATAAAAAAAACTAATTTGTATAATGGAATCATTGCCGTAAAAGGAACTGAATATGCCTACGTTTCTCATGAAAAGCATTATCTAATAACCAGCCAACTGCAAAACTGTATCCTTACTTTTATTACAGCATAGTGAGACGCGACGGATGTTGCGCTTTCTTTAGATTTTAGAGTTGTCATTAATGTCATTGTTGTTGGTAGTAAAGTATCCCATGTCCTCCGGCTTCTTTGCAGTCCATAAAAAGGATGTGTCTTTAAACGTATGGAATGTATCCATCAAACTGTTCCCAAGAGTAGCATTTGCCACCCCATTTTCGGATCATAACCGATGTACACAAACAAGGCCAGTGTGGCCATGGATTTGCTGCCTAGACAACAGAAACCGACAAACAAGGAGCACAAATTGTCGCGAGCCGACTATTGCAAAGTCGAAGTGTGGTTGTTCTGTTAAAGAGCAGCTGTAAATGGTGGCATCTTACATGGGTCAATCGATGCCTGAAATTTATTTAAAATGCCCGAAAACTTACAACGCAACCATGACTACAAACAAGTGAAAGAAACAAGGCATGTTACATTCTGCGCAAAAAATAAAAATAAACGAACTGTCCATGACTACGTTGTCCCAGCAATGCTGTTGTAACGACAAAAAGTCCTAGACGATGCCGCCTTCCACCATTTGTTGGTCGGCTCGGACTATGGCTAGGGATTTAATATTTAGAATTCAGGGTAGTTGGAAAACGTGCATCGAAGTTGGGGATGGGATTTGCTGTACTTGAAGTAACCACAAGCGAGCGGGAGACTGGAAGACAGCATACTTACATGTTTCAAATTTTTCAAAAGGACACGGCCAGTAAATGTGAGAGATTCTATAGGGGATAGATACGATATGTAGAATCAACAGAAGCACACTAGAAAAAAATTGGATGTGGAGGGTTTGAAGAGGGTCAAATGGAGATAAATGCGACTGTTTCATTCTTCTTTAGGCCTTCTGGGCTGGTCCCCTTTTTATTTTATAGAGACATGTCCGAGAAGTTAAATAGAAAAAAATAGCAGCTTAAACAACCCAAAGTCCTTTTCAGTCCCTTTTCACATTATTCTGGCAAAGTGACATACAGGAATATGCAATGGTTGCCGTTAACGGGTGGAGAGTATGTGTAAATCCTCATAGTTGAATTCTAAAAAGCCTATAGTCTTGATCTGATGGTGTTAATGCATTAGCAAATTAGAGGAAACCGGATACTTTTTTCTGCTTCGTGACATGAAGCCAGTCGTTCATTCATATGGATCATGCCGTCCGGATTCATATGGGACTCGTTAAAATAATGAGGGTCAGGTAAATCTCACGAAGCAAAATTGATTACCATTCAGTATAGATCAAAGAAAAACTGTAGATGTGTTCGATGAAAACTGGAACACTTCGCAGAAAAAGTGTACTCAACCCTTTGTGAAATCGATCATAAGATTTATTAGTGTTTGTCTCATGGTACAACCTTTTAATGGGATATTTGTTGCGATGCTGTAAGTTCAAAAGCAAGCAAATCCAAAGTAGCACAGTGACAATGCACTGTAAAATTTCCCATGATAGGTACAAAATTAACGTAACGTTGCATCCCTAAAAGCGCAACGATATGCGACCCCTAAACGTCAGGTATTCGTGTGAAAGGTCTCGTAGAGCAATGCGTTATCCATTAATAAACGTCAGACAGCAGATACGTTTACGACTATTTTGTCTGCAAGGTACGTATTTATGGATGAAAGAAAAAACTGTAAGGGGTTATGAGAGATGAGACGGTAAGAAATGACAAGGGTTAATCTATATAAATATTATACACAATGAGACAAATCATAATTTTTCTAGGAGTAAAATGCAATGTTTCAAACCTTTATTGCACTTACTATGCTATGTTGAGAAAGTTCAGGTCGCCGCACTACAAGAAAATCCAACTAACCCTTTAGCCTGAATACGTGACGCGCGAAAGGTGATGTAGAGTCACAGTGAGAGGAAGAAATGCTTGTTTTGGGCATTGAAATTCGATACTGAGTCCCAAATGCATTTACGGGTCAAAAACTATCCCTAAGGAGTGAAGATTGACGATGAATCTTAGAGAACTGCATCTTCGAAGCAAGGGTAGCTGAGAAATACGGTGAGGGAAGAACAAACCCGGTTGGGATAGTGGTCAGTCGTTCGGTCAAAGTAAAATGCGGTTAGTTGAAATTTGTCGACAAATTGAGTGGTTTACTAATGGATCCTTCAGAGAAAGGTCAGACAGATTGAAGGCTGTCTGACAAATTTATGAAGATATTTCGGTTGAATAAGGACGATTGTCTTATCAAAACGTTTAGATACCGGTTGTGAATTGCAACAGGAATATTAAGGATGAGAAGGGTTTAAAAGCTTGAATCCAAATTCTTGACTAGATGCTTCTTAACTCTTCAAGTTTTTGCGATTTGATTGATGTAAGAAAAACAAAATACTTTATTACAGAATGTGCTTCTACAATTTGTGCCACTACTCTGAGTCTGCTAGAACTATGTCTGCGTAACTTGTTATACGGGAGCATGCTCAAAACAATTTGCCCGTGAAAGTTGTTCCCTAAGCCTGATTCAAAATTAAGTTATGTACCTAAGTACGTCCTTCTGTATACCTATAGGTAGCATATTTTTCGTAATACCAGCCCAATTTTTTTATTGACTCACATGCTGAAATTCAGTGCTAGCCATCTTGTCGTATCCGGAATAGTATATCCGCCTCAAAGTTCAATCAATTGAACCGCAATTTATACAATCGAATTGCATGCTTGGTTTGCCTGTCTTGCGGGCATTCAACCGTATATCCTTCCACCCGCAACTTGTCTATTTGTTTTCCTGCTATTTTTCAGGGCGATTTTTTTAACGTGCTCCGCTCCCCATCTCCGTTTCGGGGAACATGTGTGGGGCAGATGCCAAGCGAAAGAAAACTCAATTGACTTGGTCGTTTCCCATCCTTTTGGTGGTCGTCGGGCGACTATTTCCACTGTAACATGTCTTAAGAAAGTTTTTGGTAAAATTCAGGACAGCGTAAAAGTTCATTCAAGTGAGTCCAATAAGACGTAAGCATGCTGCGGTCCAAAGAAATGGATACCTTCCTTCGGTCCTATACTAAATACGAGAAGCAAAGCTGGAAGGAACTCGAAAACAAGAACTCACCTTGTTGTTCGCTCCCACTCCCTATGGTCGGCCACAATTGTACTCGACTCCGGTGTATGTTTCCCGAGTAAAATTCACTATCCTTGCCGACATATTTTGTCGTCTGACGATGTTTGGGATGTGCGTAAGTAAATATTTATTTAAAGCTCGTAAGCGTTTGTGCTAGCCAAATAAAAGGATTCTCGTTCTGGTCGGTACTACAAGATGTTTTATAAGGAACAAAAGCGATCACTTTCTTGTTTGTCGCTCGTGTCCTGTTTGTCGTTTTATGGGTTCTATGAGTGCAAGGCCGGCAGAACGGATTCACCTTCTAGCGTTGAATGTCTTTTCTTGCGTTAACATTTCGTGTGAAGCTGAGGAGCTATTTAGGTAGCTTGTCCACTTCTTGGTTGATTTTGTATATTGTACAATTGAGGCTACATTTACACGGGTGACTTTGGAAATCCTATTGAAAACGCATGAACACTTCTCTCTTCATTATATTAGAGTCCGATTTGTGGTTAGTTTTATGATGCAGAATTTAAATGTCTTTTGGAAAAACCACTCTGGATTCATGCAACCTAGACTAGGTCATCTACACACACCTTAAGTGCTCATCACAAGTTCGCTCTGTCCCCGTAATGGTCTGTCCCGCAAATAAAACTTGTGCATGAATTGATTCGAAACAAACTTAAATGCAATAGTAGTGGCACGACGACGTCTTCCCGTCTTGTTAGTTAGTTTTCGGTCCACTTGTCTTATTGTTGGGCATATCCTTAATTCGTATGACTGACTAGTCAGTCACCAAATTCGTTGGCTGTAGAACTTTACCGTGTCTTGTTTCCTTGAGGCTCTTTCTTGTTGTCGGCAATTATTTGACTGAAATAAGGACTACTTGAAAAGTTGAGTTCCTTGGTTTTGAAGTTATTTCAGGAGAGTTTTGCATCATAACTATTTCAGTGGTTAATATTTATCGATGTAGAGATCCATAGGTTGAGTGGTACGTTTCGCCTGAATCTTGTCACAGTTTATAGGAAAAATGTTGCCATAATTAGATATTGAGAATGCTGGATCAGAATTGTGTGGATTAATTAGGATTAATTGTCGTGAGTGTATTTCAGATACTATCGCAAGTCTCTGCGATCCATGCGAACCATAATATATGCAAAATATTGATAGGCACTCTATCAAAAATAATTTGAATGTATCAATCCAATAAAACTGCTACTGACTGAAATCCCCATCCTGTCGTCTTGAAGACGGTTCAAATAAAATCCCTTCTAAGTTCTCCGTCCCATCAAATTCAATTTCCTGAATTCGTTCAGAAAAATTTCACAACCCACTGTACACAACCTCAACGCAAATATATTTACATCCCTTAACTGACCGTAACAGTCTCTTATTCGTTCGAAAACTAAACAAACGAACACCACGTAACAGTATGAGGGCTGGCTGTACGAAGAAAACCCGACAGGGACGAATAGGAAAGGTAGTTCGACGAATGAATCAGGAGGGGATGGGGGTTGGCTGTTAGAAATGACAATCAGAATCAAAGGCATGCTACATATAATGCATGAATGTATTGAAAATTGGTGAAACTCGTTGAAAGGTATATTGCTCGTCCCGATAAGGGTTTATTTTTTTATTTTTTTTATTCCAGGTTCAACCCAATATCGTCCCTTCTCTCTGTCAAAAATTTCCTCCGGAGTAGTCGGAACCGTCGAGACCTACCCTCCAGTTTTTTTCTATGCATTGCTTTCTGTTCGAAGGGTAGTTTCGTTGGAACTGTCCGTCTATAGTGTGTATGCATTTCGTGTCCTGTCTACGAGAATACACTGCGGGAGCCATTTAGGGAGGAAACCAAACAATCAGGGTAGACAGTGTCTTGAAATTTGAAATAGTAAATTTCCAATAAGAGAGGTGGCGCACGGAGCAAAGGGTGAAATATGCTGAAAAGGAATAGTCAGGGAATAGTAGGTGGAATTAAGTAATACCACGGCTAACTGGACGTCGCTATGGACTTTGGTAGATAATACCTTGCGGGATGATGGGTAGGGTTTTTGTGTCGATGTTGATGTGAAATAAGTAGGGTTTATTGCTTTTTGGGGGTAATTTGAGATAAAGGACAGAAAGTTTTAAGTTTTTTTCTTCTTTGAATATTAGATAAGACAATTTGCTATTTGAAGGGGCTCATTAGGAACTGGTTGAGCTGAAGATGTACTGTTTGGAGTAACTGGAAGGAATGTTTGGGTAAGTGGAGCTTTCATGGAGGTTTTTTTTAAAGAAATTATCATTTGAATCGAAACATTCTTGTTAGTTAAAGTATCCAATGCGAACGAGGCATTAAAATTCTGATAGGCGATTTGGTTTTTTGTCGCAATCCTTACCACATTACAAATAATTCAGAGGCCATAATCCAGGTCTGTTGAAGCTTCTAAAAGTCCTTTAGTTGATCTAGCAAGTAATATGTACATTTGGCTTTTCTGGAGTTCTCAATTGTTGCGTCATTCTTCTTTTTTTCACGGTCGTTTCAATAGACCTTCCTTGAAATAGTCAGGTGTTAGTTTGGAACAAGAAACTCTTATTTGATCTTCGACTTAAAAATACATTTTCCTTTTAAACACTTTTCATGATTAGATCCCTTCCATCTTAATTAATTTTGGAGATGTTTGGTTCAAACTTACTCATAGATAACTAGAACTGATATTTTAATATTTTCAAGCTTAAATTTTAAAAAAAGCGCTTATAAATATTGATTTTTGTTCAACCAAAAAAATCATCTGTATTTTCTGATCGTTTTATAATAAATATTAATCAATATAATAATCGATTAAATCTTTTCCCGCTTTTTATACTGAAAATTTTTACACTTTCTGGTCCAAATGTATTTGCTCAAACATTTTAGCAGAAATTTGGATGTATACACTGAGATTATCTTAATTATAATTTCGCTTATAAACCAATTCTAAATTTTTCCGGCTCGTATAGAAGGAAAACAATAAGTTTTCACTTTCATTTTTCTCTACTCAACCGTCCATGAATAACAAAATTTCCCCGCGAGTTGGGAAACAGTGCTAGTCAAACTGTCTGAAATTCATCGACTTGCCGACTTGAAATGAATACTCCCCTTCAAATATTCATTCCACTCGCAATACGTTTGAATACGAATGAACATTTCTCCCATGCATTTCTGTGCTTCCACTAGACGCGTAAAGATGGCGTGAATGCTCAGGAAAAATTCATTGTAAATTTGTGTTGCAGAAGAAATTTTATTTTCTTATCTTAAAAGGAAAATTTGTACAACAAGATTTATTTGCATTGATTCTCGTGATCACCAGGCGAATATATATAATTTTATTTGATTACTAGATGAAAATTTAAGAGCACTTTCAACTGTTTACCAGCAATCACTCTGAATTTTACCATTTCTTTTTCTTGATATTTATTGACGAATAATAAACAATTTGAAGAGCCATTGTCTTGGATTTTGTCAGTCTTTTATGAAGTCATGTTCGGAGCTCTTGTTGAAATTTTTATTTCGAAAAAACATCTCGGCTGATTCCTTATCTGGATAAACTTGTTACGTAAAAAACAATTTATATATCGATACGTTCAGTAGAGTCCGAGAAAAGATATGTTTTTGGTGAAAATTATGACACCAATAATTATCATAGCATTTTTCTGTTTGTAATAAATATTCATATAAATACAATAAAAAATGGGCGTTGTGCTGAATAATGAAACGATACGATGATCAGTTTCGGGCTCTAGAATTATTTAAATCTCCTTAAGCAAACTAGAGAATTGTAAAGCAAAATATTATTTTTCTTTTTCTTACTAGTTAAAATCCTATGCTAAAATTGCTTCGCAAGTATGATTTTATGTAAATCTTTGCTTGACACTCCCAGGTTTCTAAGCTCCATTTTAACAAAAATTGTGTTTTGTGATTTTTCTGAATTTTCTCATCATCGTCTACATATTAATGAGAGGTGTACAATATTATCTTGCAACATAAAGCAGTTATTCAATTGAAAAAAGGAGATTCATTATTGACAGCATTTTTCTCGCCTCTTGTAAAATCGCTCGAATTGCGCTTAGAGTCCTAACGTGATTTGTTCGTCTGAATTGAATGCTAGTTTCGAAAGTGGATTTGAATTGATCAGGAAAATATGGTAGTGTTTTTGACTTGGAAAACGTCCAATACAGAGCTCATCAAGTCTACGGTAACAGCATTTGCTAAACAGAACTGATCCATATGAAACATTGAATTAGCCTAAAAAGTCCTGAAACTCTAACATTCTAATAGAGTTTATCCCTATTTTTCTTTGCTGTTGTACTTAGTTTTTCATTTTGGTCATTCTAGCAAGGAAGTTAAACCAATTGCATTCGGTCTTCGATGATCAGGACATTTTTTCTCGTATAAAAGGCATTTATCTTATCTGAACACATATAAGAATTAGAAGGGCAACAGCTAACTTCATGAATTTAATTCAAACTTTGTTAGATGATTTCGAATGTTTGTATACTCCACGTGCATGTTGAATCTGTATCGTCTAAATAACAAACGATTTTCCATCACCATTTTGAAATCTTAATTATTCTGACCATTCGTCCGTTCTGTTATGGTTGTGATTCAATTCAGACACCCTCGTCTGAAATTCTTTCGACCCTTTAAAAGTCCGTAAAGTGGTGGACATAAGAACAATAATCATGGGATATTTCCATTGAAAACATTCTATATGTTCACACTCACTCGCCGTCACATCTCCAGTTACCCAATCTATTCAATCCTTCTTTTTATGTTGTCCTTCAGAGACAAATCCTTTCAAGTCCTTGATGAATCAGAACAAAGGACATATATATATCGGGTGTATAATTACTTAATCCAAAATGGCCGACAGAATGGCCTCTCGACACTTGATCGCTGGCTAGGATTTCTCGTGTGAGTCGTGACAAAAGCATCGTTTTGCCCCACAGTTAAATAATATATCCTTTCTTTTGCATTAATGCCCAAGTGCCAAGGGTTTTACAAGGCTTTTCCTCCTCAAGAGCCACCCCATTACGTCTCCATGCATGCCGCCTAGCCGTTTTTGTCTTCATCATCGGTGTTGGCCAACAGCTCGTCCTTTTACAGGAAACGGTTCACAGGCCGATATGGGCGCGTATATGTGGATTGCGAGGAGCAAGACGAACGATTATGAGGAAGTTGCAGTAGTCAAATTCAAAAAGTAATGGTGGATTTGAAAGGACAAGGGATGCGATATGATGTTTGGCTTTGGCATTAAAACCCTTTTCTCATTAGTTGGCTTTATAGTCATCGTCCGTTGACAGAATCAATTGAATGAATATTGCTCGTGGGTCCTTTGACCAGTCGTGTGTGGCGAACCGTTGCTCAGGGGGGACATTCTAATGCCCGAAACAGAATATGGCGAGGAGATCATAATGTAATTAACAGCCGAAATGCGAGTTGCAGGTCGGAATAAAAAAATGTTTGTGAAAACATATCCAACAAAAACTGCAATTCAAATTGAAACATCATACTCCGCACGTGAGGTGCTTTCAATTATTTCTGCGAATGAAAAAAAGGATTACGTGTCTCAGCCCGGCAAAGCATTAATTACAACCGATTGCCCAACGTTGACGAACCATTCCTGCTATCTACATCGCGTGATTTATGAATGGCCATGACACTTGAATTCTAGCCCCCCCCTCCCTTGTTCAGCTTGATGGAAATGTCCTTTGCTGAACGCTAATTACTAATATCCTTATGCAAACTCTTTGGTGGCGATGCTGTTGATGGTTGATTGAATGGGAGTGTAGCATTAGAAGTAATGACTGACTGGTTGACTTCTTGTAGGTTGTCTATCACTGAAACGTTGACTAACAAGGATTGTAAGGCAGGAGCTTAGAAAATCAGGCGTGATAGCTACAATTGTGTGTATAGTAAGTAAGTATGGCTAGAGCTGGTGCCAAATTTGCGAGTGTGAGGGTCTTAGAATCTTAGGTAACGGTAACGGACGCCCCGGAAATTTGGAAAAATTGAGTTTGGTTTGGGAAATTAATAAACGCCTTCGGGGCAATTGGCAACTGCTACAGTCGAAAATTGAATTACGGTTGATGGGGGAGAATGATGCTTGGCGGAATCTTAAGATTCTCAGCTTGATTTTGGTTGAATGTGATAGAATGTTCACAATTTTTTGATATAAAAGTTCACGCTCTGATGTCGAGAAAGGATAATAATTCATAAACAAGGTGACAAAAATTAACTTTCAATGAAAACTCGCATGAATTTATCATAGCCAAATCGATTCAATTCCACCAAAGAGTTACTCCCTTTCATTCGAAAATTAGATACGCGTAAACATCAATCATATTCTTTTGAATCCTTTCCCATTAACCTTTCGCTTTAACAATTACTCAGACGTACTTCTCAACCAATCCCTAAGCATGGATGCGTCCATTTGTATATGCACTATACGACCTACACACAGGAAAGATATTGAAAACGTAAAGAATGACCGAACTATAGTCAGACAAATGTGCATGCAAAGGAAAAACTTGCTTTCGAAGGACGCACGCTCTACAGGCTTTATTATTCCACTTGCCCGTCATCGAGCAATGCCGCGAGGACTTTGCCTGTTAGTGTTTCTTTTCAGTGAATGAGATAGTTGGCCGGGGCCAAGAATTTTGCCCTTTTTATTGTAGTCAGTTGTTATTGTCATCCAATGAAACTTTTTCGGCAAAGTAATAAGATAGTCGGCAGAAGGATGAATGAAAGGAACAGTGGCGAAATTTTCTGCTGATTTTCTCATAGTCCGAAACGGTATCCTATGAAACATCAATCTAGTGATGAAATTGGTGATGATTTGCCAAATGTGCTTTAATCAGCTTTTGGTGGATTTTCACATGGGAAAGCCATTCAAACAAGCCGCGAAGTGCGACCCTTGAGGTCCACACAGTCAACTTCCCAGTAATATCTAGATAAACATTAAAAATATTAAACACAATAATAATTTTGAAAATACTACTACTTTAAATAATAATAATGAAAGGTGTTCATAGCAGTAACATGAATGAGTTAATATTAATCATATCATCTACGGGAGCATCCACTGATTACGTAAGGCTTTTGGTGGATGTGTGATGATGATTGATTACCACAAATTCAAATTTGATTAAAATTTGGATGGTATTCAAACTATAAAAAATCTGCTAAAATTATCCAAACATTGTAAAACTTTGATTGATTTTACAACAAAGTCTTTAGAATAAAAGATATAAGGTAATATCAATCGGAAGAACCCCTTTCATATGGTGACTTTGAATGATTTTTTTATTTTTAATTGAATTTTTTTCAGAATCATGAAAAAAGTTTTGCTGGTTTCTCTTCAAAAACTGATAGGAATGTATAAATTTTATAAACATTTATTACTGTGTTGTGCAAATCAGGTTAAAAACATATTTTTTATGAAAAAATATTTTTTATGAAATACCTAAGTTTTCTCATTTTTTTCTATTAAATTCAAAAAACCGCTGAAATGGATCTTTATAATGTTAAAATAATCAAAGAGATTTTAAAACACGTTGATTAACATCTTAATGATGCAAATATTATATCTGATTCGTGAGATATAGTGAATGGAAGAAATGGCCTTGAAGATCATGATGACTGTTAATATTTTTTTTATATTTAATGTTTCTTGTTATCATGAGAAAAAGTTTTGATGTCGTTTTTTCAAGCATTGCTTGAAGTATATAAATGTTATAAAAATTGAATACTGTCTTTCGTAAATCAGGTTAAAAATTTATTGTTTATAAAAAAAAACAATTTTTGCACTTTTTTTTCTTAAATTTAAAAACGGTTCCAACGATTTTTTACAAAATTTGATAGATTTACAAAAATGTTAATACGCGTCCATTGACATCTTAACCATGCAAATCGTATGTTTGGTTCACGAGATATGTATAACGCACGACAGAAATGACCTTGAAAATCATGATGCCTGTTAATGATTTTTTTTTTATTTAATTTTTTACGTATTCATGAGAAAAAGTTTTGATGTTTATTTTACAAACATTCCTTCAAGTATATAAATTTTATAAAAATTGAATACTGTCTTTCGTAAATCAGGTTAAAAATTTATTGTTTATAAAAAAAACCCTAATTTTTTGCACTTTTTTTCTTAAATTAAAAAACGGCTATAACGGGTTTTTTGAAAATTTGATAGATTCACAAAAATGTTAATACGCGTCGATTGACACCTTAAACATGCAAATCGTATGTTTGGTTCGCGAGATATAACGCATGACAGAAATGACCTTCAAAGGGTCAAAACAACAAATCCCCCCGACCGAAGTATTCCAAAAACTAATCAGCTCCTAAAATTGCAAAGACGCTTCGATTGACACCTCAACAAAGTCGATACAACTTGATTTACGTGAGTTATGCTCGTAGAAAAAAGTATCCACGAACGTACGTACGTACGTACGTACACACACGCACACACACACACGCACATACATCTCCCTTTCTAAAAACACTTTATATATACTCTATAGACCTCAAAACGTAAAGAAATGTTGAAAATTTCAATTTCGATTTTCGAGGCGATTACAAGAACTTCCCATATACTGGGAAGTTAAAAATAAACAAGAACTTCCCATGTACTGTGAAGTTAATAACTTAATGCTTTTTTTCAAGAGGTGAATTATATTACAGATTATCTGAAGTTCCAGGAAAGGCTAGTCTTTTGTTTTAATAAACTTAAACATTTAAATTAAATTGATTAACTTTCGTCGCCGAACAATTTTACAGGTCACCATCAACATGATTTCGAACACAATTTATCGAAGTGATTGGCGAAAAATTGTCTGTGCAGAAGTTGGCAGCCCTCATATTGACCAGGACATATTTCAAAGAATCGTCAATCAGCCAATAGTTACGGCTGAATTACAGTCGAATCCTTTCCATTTTCTTGTAGTACAGTTTTTAACTGCTGATATTCACCCAGAAAATTCTTCTCCTTAAATAATAATGTCACATTTTTCCTGGTTAGTAATTAGTTGTCCTACTATTTAATTTTCGAAAAATATTTGATTTTGATTTACTTATTGACAAATAAAACAATATTTTTCTTCTTTCGTTTGTGCTTTAAATTTCTTCTGTTTAAAATTTTTGTAGAAGAGTGTATATGTTTTTTTGCTTGGGCCAATTTTGTTATATAATTCTACAAGAAAGCATTTAACTCACTCACCCTTTCGAAAAACAATTCTTTCTTCTCAGAAGTATTTGTATTCTTTTTTATGTACTAATTGGCCAATTTCTGCAAGAAAAAGCAATTCAGTTGTTCGTTTTATATTAAAATAGATGCAAACAAATAAAAGACAACAACAGATGCATGCAATATTTGATTTCCAGGAAACAAAAGAAAATGATTTGAATAAAATGTGGAGCTTGGACTGTGGTTCATCATTGTTTTATTTTAAATTTTTTACATATGAACTGAATAAAACTGCCAGATTTGAAAACATTCTTCTTAAATTCGCCGTTCAATATTTCGCTTAAAAATCGTTAGTGATGAAAATTTATTCCGAAGAAATCTTTTCGCTACGTAAGTTTATCAAAAAGGATTATGACAAAAAGATGCTTTTCTGGTTCTATCAACTGTTTTTTATAACATTCAAAACTATCCTAATCCGTGTAACTTATACAGGAAATCAGTCGATAGAAATATACAGTTGTATCTACTGCATTTCCACTGATAACTCCATTCTAAATTCTATACCACTAAAACATCCATCCTAGTACATTTCTCATGTTGCATCTACTTACACACATGGACGACACATATCCGGTTGCTTCACCATTAAATTTCCCAACGAACATCGTTAATCATGGTCACCCCAGAATGTTACCCGAAATCCTTTAAAATTTCATGCGAATGAGAAACGGACCAAAGACCCCATGCAAATATACAAACATCATAAGGACGAAAAGGACTGCAAATGTTGCTACCCAAATTTGAACAACGGTGGCCAAGCGCAGAAGAGAATGGGTATCATCAAACCTAGAGGAGCTAGTTTGTTCGCTAGCTTCTATATTCCGTTCGCAAATCTAACTTTTTGGGAGAATGTTAAAGTTTTCCACACATGTGGACAAAAGAGAAGAAGCGGTGCGAGCGGGGGCGGGGATGGATGTAGGAAGCATGTTGGGATGAAAAGTGACGATGACTAGGTTAAAACTAATAGTAGAGAGAAAGTAGGAAAAATAGATGGATAGTATGGGAACTGAAAATGCGGACGGCTGAAGATCAAAATGAATTGAGTGCTCGAAAACGTATTCTCTCATTTTGTTGACTTTGTCGAGTGGAAGTGTACAATAATTGTTCCGAGTGTGCCAAATGCCGGAGTCAACCGTCTTAGTCCTGAAGGAATAAGCAGAGAAGGGCATCCCATGACCACTACATGCAATATACATTTATTCTAACTAGAAACTAAAATAGAAACTTTACAATGGTCCAAGCAAAATGATTCGGTACCGCCCAACTCCTGCCGTTCGTTGTTCGAGAGCTCTCCGTTGTCGAGCAGAAGCTCATACAGAAAGAGTCGATCTATAGCATTCCGCATAGCCACAGTCCGACCCAAAGTCCCATTACGTTCGTCGCGTATCCTACGTTAGAGAGATCCCTCCGATTCTCTGGTGTCCGAAGGTTTCATTCAGTCGAGTTTATATATGGTCGCCAATAGATAGGAAGGGAAGAGTGCGGAATGGAAGCAAGGAAATCTTGCTTCAGGCCCTGTGGTCCTTGAAGTAAAACATACATGTAGGTGTTGTTGGTATAGTTGAACATGGTTGCATTAATAGAATGTCCTTTTTCCAGCAAGAGGCGACTCAGCACTTAATATACGATGGACTGTAGCTATACCTGTAGCTTAGCGGCATGTAGATATGCAGCTTGGTGTGTATGTTCCATGTATATGATATGCATAAGGGACATTTACGAAAAGGTTCTTGAGCAGTCATTTGGCTCAAAGAGAATGAATGCATTTGCAAACCAAACGCACACTGGAAACGAATCATCGCCATGGATGCTACCCTCCTCAGTTGCCATATATCTGAAGTATCCCATCCAGGCTGCATCCACCTTAGCTTTGGTCGTCGTCAAGAGGAAATGTCTTTTGAAACGAACGGCTCGGCTTGGCCCGGCCCAGCCCAGCCTGACTCTTCACGGCCAGGATTCAGTAGGATTGTGATGGGAAGTTCTTTGATACAGCTACGAGCGTCCTGTATCCTTGCATAGATATGAATCAACTAACCACTTTATATGACCAAGACCGAAAGGTAGTAGGTGGTTGGCAGATAGGTAGGAAGCTGACTAGGATACGATTTCATGTATAGAAGGACCAACTCAAACATACATATGAGGAGGCTGGAAAGCACTCAAAAGGACGATGACGACAGCGATGATGGGCCACGGAGAAAACCAAAACGACTGTGTGTATGAATGTTATAAAGGGTGCATGTCCTACTGCAAAAAGATGATGTTAAGCTATAGAAAACTTGATGGTTTGATGTCGTTGCACAAAAGTAGCCGAAGAAGCCTTTGGTCGTCGACTGCATACTTCACAATCACCTCCTCTCTAGGATCCATGGATGGGTCTATCTACAAGCGTACAAAGTTGCATCATGTGATGGATTCTTGGCGAAGAAGAAAGCCAAAAGGATACTTGTAGTCGACTGTACATGTAGAGACTATCGTGCTCTTTAGATGTCCTAGGAAAAACCCGTCATAAAGTCATGTGTACAGGATTAATGAATATGCCCTTTCTTCGGAAATATCTTTATGACCGTAGAAATAGAGTCATTATGCATTGAGTTTTGGGGGTAGGTGCAGGAGTAGGAGTCAACTAGTATAGCACGGGTCTAGAGAGTCCTCGTTGTACACTCACTCACTCATCGTCATCTGATAGGGCGCAATTTAAATGAATCGTTCTTTTGATTGTACGCCCGCTTAGCATCTTGTTGATAAATGCATTCGCGCCCCAACTCATAGCCTGCTTGCATACACGCATACGTGTTTTCCCAAAACACAAAAATTATAGACTAATAGAGAGTAAATTGATGATTTCTGAAGGGAGATAAGACGGGAAGGATCTCAGCAATTATTTTGTTGGAAAAGATGAGACAATAGCTACCACTTTTTGAGTTGTCTTATTACACGATTATGTAATCAAAGATTGATTTTTTTGGTGGTGGTTGTTCTCTTTTCTAATACAGTCCGATTTGCATATTTGGACTTTTTGTTTGTGCTTTGGATTTTTCCTACCCACTCAATCATGTATTACATCTGACCTTGCAAAATTCGCGCGTATTCCCCATCCAATCAACTCCACCTTGATTGCATTGCATCGAAGCTAGTCCTTGTGACTTGGCCTCCGTCTCTAGACGTAGTAGCTGTCAGTAACCCGGCTAATATGTACTTTGCCGGGGTTGAACTCTTTAATACCTATAACCGGTCTAATAGCCATTCGTAGTCATGTTCCGTGCACACGTCTTGGCCATAACCGGACGATTTCAATAAAATTTATTAATTCCCTAATAGTCCATAAAGGACAGACACAAGACACAACACGTTGTCATCTAGGGTACTCTAGAGGTTACCTTCGAATAACCTTTTCGCTGTGGCTGTATTTGGTCCGTTCATATGGTCGATTCCTTTCTGTACAGTTGACTTGCAATGCGTTATAGCGCGAGGCAGCACAGCTATATTATACTCGTACCTACTATGCGCGCTAGTATGGTATCCTGGCAGCGTAAATCGAGCACAGCAAAATATGATGGCTTGTCAGTAAATAACTTTATGAAACCACATATGTACACTTCAGGTCCCATCGTGGAATACAAGAGTACTTTGTGCGCCCGTTGTAAACATAGTGAGCTCTGTAGTGAATGTTTGGCAATTACCTTTGGGGGCCAACGAAAATATTTACGCATTGATATGACGGTGACACAACGACATAGTCGTCATCCTGGCTGTCGTTAGTTTCATCGCTGGCAAACGAGTCCTTCAAGGTGCCACGACAATAGAGTAGTTACCGGTAGTACATACGTTTGCGTAATAGAAAAATTGATGACGGATTTATACGGAACCTTCTTCTGTCTATCAACCTGGACAATGTTTGCAATTGGGAGTGTTTGAAGAGAATCAAACAAGGGATTTGCGTGAAGGATAGCAATTTGTAGCGTTTAAGTCCGGTTTTGCGGTCGGTCAGGTACACAACAGCAAGACCGGACCCGGGCGAGTAATTACACGCGAGCAAATTTACTTTGATTTGAAAGGAAAACTAGTCCAGGTATTTTGATCCCATTCGGAAAAAGCTGTCCATCTGTTCAAGCAGCTGTTGTATCCGAATCAAATCAAAATATATTCTTAATGATGATTCCCTACTGATGAAAATACAGAAGAAGTAAGAAACTCAAATTTATTAGATATTTATTAGCACCACATCAAAAGTTGAAGGAAAGTCAATGATCTGCATCGCTATACTCGTTTCGTATCCAAACATACACCAAGGCTCTTCGTACATCCTCCAGACATTAAAATCAGATCTTGAATCATGTGTGAAGTATTTAATTACTGTGCCTCATTCATTAGCAGTGGATTAATTAATTTATTTGGTCGCCGCACACACGAAAATGCAATAAGTTGAGCAAAATCTCCAACAGAGATTGAAGAGTGTGTGTTGTTGACACCAAAGATGAGCCATCACATAGTACTGTACTGAGGTTGCAAAAGGAACTATATGGTTGAAGTGAAGTTTAAGGAACCACGGAAGTAGGGCTGAGGAGGAACTATCCTTGTCGCTTGTCTGCTGCTGTTGTGATGATTTGACGCGCCTGTGGTATGCATTTTGTTCTGGAATGTATGTAGCTATATTTGACCGTAATGATTAAATCGCACCATTTAAATCGATATATCTCTATGAGGATTTAGAAACCGTGACGTTGAATAGTGTGGAAGCAGGTGAGCCACAATATATACATTGGCATTGATAATTGATAGCGAGAGAGGCTCTGTTCAACATAGACAAATATTGAAGACATGTAGTCAAATGTCGAATTTTCTTTTGCATCTTGTATTCAAAGAGAGGAAATGGAGGGTCGATTTCAGCCATTATTTATATTTTCCCCTCCGCATTACACGTGTTCTGCAAGTCCATAAAACAAGTATGGCTGTACCTTACTATGAATGCTTCCCTAAAAAACATCTTCGTTTGCTACCTTTCCATAATTGAAACTAAGCTTGAGAAAAAAGAAATTAGATATTCTGTGTTTCGTGCATTTTCATCGCCGTCTACTTCCTGCTAGTGTTACTTGTTACTTCTTAAGCATTGCATATCCCCTAACGGCCCACTAAAACATGATTGGGAGCAACCAACATGTCTGCACATACGGTTTTAATTCAACATACCACTATCGGTAACCCAAAAGCTTCTACGATTTAAAAGAATTAGTGAAAGTTAAAGGAGTTATCGATTCTTGTATGAAAGGAAATTGAAGATGGTCCTGTTATGCTGGGTTGTGTTGCTATACGGAAAGGGCAATGACGAAGATAGAATGATGAGAAAAAGGATATTGTTAATGCTGTAGAGCTTCTGGCTGTTCGTCTTCTCAAAAGTCTCAGAGTTGAGTCGTCTTCGCTGTCGTCGTCTACGTTTTTGGCCTTAAGGAATCTCTATTAGATTCGACCAACTAACTATTTTACAAGTATCCTTTTTGAATTTCCCTCTCATACATGTGTGGGATATAAACATGTTCATGGAAATGGTAGCTAGGATCCAATAGAAAAGGTATTAGGGACTTTTGCATAAAACTGATAAAGCACTTGCTGCAAGGACTGACTAGCCAACGTGGTCTTGTTCAGAATCCGTAGTTGCCGAACAAGACGAAGAGGAAAACGTATAGTACGATAGTTGCTTGGAATGATCTGGTCGACTTTCGGGAAGTAAAATATCGTTTCAGCTATCTTCGAACGATGTACAATGGCGATTGTGTATGACTCTTTGTGAAGCGCGTTTGGCTAGAAAATAAATTGCAAGTTTTTTGTTTGATCACATCTCAACGATTCTATGAACAAAATAGTTAGTTTGACTTGTAGAAACTTCAATGACCTATTTACTTTGACTTGAGACCATAACCGACTTTGAGTCCTTTTCAAGATGTAGCGAAAGTGACATCATCAAAATCGCACTTAGGCAAAGTACCTCCTAATCGTATCACTTGATATTAAATCCTCCATCTGAGCACCTGCAAAAAAACTGTCCAATCATCCAATAAGCAAACAAAAAAAGCATCTATTTCACCTCTGGCTTTGCTACATTGAAATCCTACCGAGCATCTCCTCAAACCGGATCAGTAACATCATATAAAGACATACACGATTCCATGTCAAATGTCATATGGGCCATGTTATTGTTGAACATCATTTAGATAATTGGACTCTGATTTGCATCCTTTATGAGATGAGCAAGTATCACGGTAGAAACTATCCTATTATCCCATGGATGTTGGGATGTTGGAAGCAAAACGAGTTTTCATACAACGCGAATGTTAATGGTGACAGTGTAACGTTTGTAATGCGCTTCGTGTTTGTTTGTTGCGAGAAAACTGGATTTGCTTTTTAATGTGAATAAAGCATCCTGTTTGGACCATTGTATCTGAGTCTGTGTATATTAGATGATTGAGTTGATTCGTTCGGGGCTTGCAGGTGATTCAGAAGGGGGTAAAGGTGAAATTGATTATTCACTTGTAGATGGACAGGAGATCAAGACCTTTGGCATAGAGATGCTGACATTGGAAGGAATGTAGCGATTTGTTTGCGCAACAGGAAATGTCAGATGAGTGTGGAATTTATTTTGATCACGAAAGATGCTGTTGGTGCACGAAAATTAGCGCTAAATTGGTAAATATTTAAGATAAATGTGAAAAAAATAAAATAACCCACATTCGAAATTTACACGAAATCTTGGCCAATAACCTGTAACGTAGCATTGAACGATAAGGACTTAATCCTCCGTGTGCAAGTCATGACAACAACGTAAAATATTAGGTTATTTCGTCATTAAGACTGGTAGTCGTTGGGACGAGTAAAAGTGACAGCAGTAGTCCTTATAGACCATATAATTAGTTGATCAGATCACGACATCCGTCAGCGAAACTTTCATAAATCATGAGACCGATGACGGGCCATGGATGTTGGCTCCGGAGATGCGAGTATGTACCATCAAAGATCCTACACATAACATACATGCTGTTACGCTTGAAACCTACGCGATAGCAGTTGAACCAACCACCAGTCATCAGTGTTTAAGATATATGTGGCGAAGGATCGAGTGGCGAAAACCCTTTTGCAATGTGTTCAGCTCGTATTTGGTTTTTGAGAGATGGAAACTCGACCACCACCTTCTTCTTTCTCTAATCGGTAATGACAACAGCTCACTGTGCTCGTACATAGCTGTTACGCAAGGAGTTTTCGCATTTCACACAGCAAAAGAAAGGAAACTTAACCCATGATAACAGATGGCGTCACTAAACTGTAATAAATCAAAATGTCCTTTTCACGAACTAATTACTGTTAGTGTCGTCGTTCTCTATATATAGTAAAGATAAGATGGTGCGGATGATAGCAGGCGGCGGCATTTACGTGGTAACTTTATAAAGACGCGACACGTTCGTTGTCATTTCATAAAATACGTTTTGAACAATGCTTGGATATCTACGATAGGCGGTTAGGTGTTGTAAGGACATGAAAGAGTTGAAGCTTTTGTTTTGTTAGTGGTGGATGATTTTTGATTTTGATTTTAGACCAAAAATGTGGCACGACATCATCGATCATATCTTATTCTTGATACCGTGAATGATGGAATTAAAACTGATATTTGTTAGATAGGATGAATGAACGTGGTTTAGGTTTTAATCGCACTGGACGTAGAGACATCGATTTGGTAAATACTGGGCGATGAAAGAAACTACAAATGTAGGAATCTTGTAGAATTAGGCTAGCCAGAATAGCGGCTTGATTTAATTTAATTTTTCAGACGTGTCTCAGATATCATTATCTGATCTGGAAGTAAAAAGGACTGAAAATCATATTTTGAAATGATAATTACGGTCATTTAACGCAAGAGCATGTTATTTTGCTGAATTTTTTTTTAATTTTTGCAGTGAAAAAATCTGTTTTTGCTGAGGTTTGAAGACAATATATATTGGATTTGGAAAAAAAGCCAATTCTAGTCCATTGCCATTGACCCCATTCCACATTACATGTGCCTGCTATGCTATCATCCACATGTCTGCCCTAGGCTATAATCTTGGTGATGTGTCAAATTAATTATTTAACAAAGCCCAGCCAATGTCATATAACACATGCATATGAATTCACAAGTATTGCCCATACTTAATCAAAAATGTTGGAAAGAAGTCTGTTGTGTTGTGTAGTGCCTGGATCCTTGGGCGCCAAATAGACATTACCCAGCATCCACTTGAGTATAGACGTGCGTCCTTGTATGTTATACTAGCTGGAGCAATAGAAGGTGCGATACGCACATGATTGTAAGCAGTCGACATCTAGCTTGTTATGTTCAATCCGTTCGGTTCAACCCCCGAACGTAGCTACGCCTGCCCCCGCCAAGTCGCTGTGGAGCAATAATTAATAAGTAATTCAGCATAAATGCTAATGTGCTCTGCGTATGGCGTCGGGTAGTCCTCCATGGCTGTCATGTGTCCTTTGCATTGTTTCGGTAATGAAAGGACTACGCTTGGTTTTTACCTCGCCATCGTTATTGTTAAATGGCTGGTAGTTTTTTGGGCAGTAAGAACTCGAAGGTATGTATGCTGCATATACTCGTATAAGGAGAGCAGGTGGCGTCATATTGGTGCAAACAACAAGCAGATGAAAGCGTAGGAAGCTGTCCTTTTAGAAGATATGTGGGCTTCAGCCCATTCCATGATCTGATGTGTGATCTGCAGGATTGGAATGAATGTCTACTTGTTCATATGGGAGGGAATATATATAGCACTCACTTTCATTGTATGCTCCGGGTGGCAGTCAAAGTAGTCGGAGGTGAAAAGAATATGCAACCACTTCAAGCTTAATGGCGACATATCCTTTTACACATTTTCCAGCTCTAGAGTACACAATAAAATGAATATCAAAATGGACTTGAATTTGCACTTCTGGACGCAGTTACAGAGGAAGAAGGGTTGAAAGTTGTGATTGTGTTAGTATGATTTGAGCTTCAGATATAAAACAATGGACTGTGAACAGATGAAGGGATCCATAAATTGAAGAATTGAGGTGGCAGTCCATGCCTTCTTGAATGCATCTAACCCTTCCACAAGATTTCCTGTAACGATAAACATATTTATTATGTATGAACGGATGTTGTACGCCATTTCTCAATTCATAGTGTTTATGGACAAGGACAATATTTAGACTGATGCTTTTGAGGATAAATTAGAAATTGTGTTAAATATAGAGGTTTATTCGAATATTTTGCACTTTCTTACACTCAGTAGATTTTGTTTTGTATTGGCTAAAAAAACAACTGATTGTAAGAAAGGAATGTCGATTCTCAGAAAAAGGATTAAGTTGAATGAACTGCCAGAAACTTTGTTATGTTTGTAAGGCGCCCAAAATTTGTGAACTCAAAGGTTGCACGCAATAAAAAAGATATAAGTCTGATTTGTAAATTGCTCCCAATTGTGAAAATAAATATCCTTTGAAAAAAATTCCCGCAGCTGTCTATTGTTGAAGGATACTCTGCCGGTGACAGGCAAGAGGTGTAAAGATGAGTTCCAACTTTATAATATTCACAAGTCTCGAGCCAAACAGTTACATTTGCATATGTGTATTTGACAAAGGAAGGACAACAATCAAAATAACCATCTTAAAGGACATGCACTGTACTGGAACATGAATAAAATCGCTCCATAGAAGAGGAACTTGCTAGAGTGTGGCAAAGTAGTGTAAGTGTATACTTCGCCGAGTGAGTAGTGTAACTCAAGTAGATGGGGGTCGTTGTCGGACTAGGAAACTTAAGACGCGGAAGGGATAAGAGTGAGCATTCTTGGTCGGAAAGAATGAGTTTTCTAAGTCCTCTTGCCTTTATAAAATCATTGAAAAACGGATACCATCCAGACAGGGCCACTGGTGTGCTTATGATGTATATATGCACATAATTTTAAATGATAGAATTTCCCGGAATATAGCATATTGGAGATGATATGATATGCGTCTTGGGTGCATTTTGAACGATATCTAGATTTTGAACATGTTATGTACTACAAACGAAGATTTCCTCTGAACCATTCGTCGGTTTCCTTGTTGTCTGTATGTAAGAAACGTGCGAGACAAATGGGAAGGACGAGAAAGAAGGCAAAGCACGAAGGGAAGGCATACACACGTATGACAATATAGAGAGAATGAACTTTACGAGATATGACAATGGTCGTCGTCGCTCGGCCATAAAGTTAAATTCCGCAATTTCTGGAAGGTGTGTAACGTTAGCTTTGTTCTGTTTCCATTTGCTCGAAAGGATTCTAAATTTCAGTCCGGAGTTAGCTTTGTAGATATTGTTACTGTCTACATTCCTGTGTATTTCGGTGATTATAAAATGGGAGGGAAAATTCGGGTATGAACACTTGTTAGTTAGCGAAGCGGTGAGTGAAAGCGAACATTTTTGGTTAGGGTTTTTGAAACCAAGCTGAAAGTTTTCTTCTACTACCCATAATAATTGTTTACTCGAAGCTTCTTTCCCAGAATCTAGGATGAACCAGAAGAACCATTATAGTGTTCAAAGAAAATCATCTTAAAAACTGAAGGCCATTGTCACCTTGCGCTGCATCCTTTCAAATTAGATTTTCTATTTTCCGCTCTCGTCTTTTCTTCGAGACAAGTTGTGTTCAGATAACGATTGTACATGTGCATAAGAATTTTTGGGGGTTTTAATTCCTTCTAGTCATCAGGTTGAACATTCTCTCCACCCATCCTTTTGCAACTGGAATACGAGGATGCTTCATATAGTATACTTGGAGTTATGCATGATTATACGAATATTGTCAGATGACACTGGCTCGAAGGACAATCGAAGGAATTTAGTGTTAACAGCTTTGGGCTGTCTGCTCTTCTTCTTGCGCTTATCTACTAGGACCAGCACCAAGATCAGGACGCTTTCACATTAGATAGAGAAAAGAGTCCAATTGCTGAAGTCACCATTTTCGTAGGAAATATCCAAAACATGGAGTCAGCAAGAATCTAAATCGTTTCGCGTTGTGTGCTGGGTCGAAGGACAAGTCCATGACATTAAATCGACCATGCATGAGTGAACGAGATTGGTGCGTTACGATAAATAAAGCGATTCTATGGTGGATATGAGATAAGCTATTGTTGGCTAGATGTTGAGAACAAATAAGACTCACCACTAAATGTAGTTGTAAAATAATGTGCTTTAGAATTTCGCTTGCGTTGATGACAAAAAGTGTTCTGTTAACACGTTGAAATTCAGGCGTCTTTTGAAAGCTGAATTATTTTCAGAAGTTAAATAATCGTCTTAAGTTAAAATTTGTCAAATCGGCTTAAAAAATTATGCCTGGCAAGTGATTTTAGGCAAAGTAACAAATTTCATTTATTCACTATGCCGAATTGTTGTGAATTCTTTCACGAAAAAATCATGTCCTGCACAAAGATAAGTCACGTAGAAACATAATGCACTTGACGGAAGAATATTGTCATTTTTCGCTGTAACAAGAAGCAAGAAAATACCGATAAAAGTAAATGTCCTCACGTCTTGGAAGGACTTTAGAGCAAGGTATGGGTTTAATGGTGGACACGCCATACGATGTCTGTGATACTCGCACTTCTTTAATTAAAGGAAACCTAAATGAAAGTCGCACTGTTAAGAATTATTTGCACTTTTATTCGTAGCTAACTCAATGGAGGTGCACGCCATACAATTTTCCACGAAGTCTCATTCCATTTTACAATATCCTAATTGCAAACATTTTCATCACCTTATCTATTCTGTAGTGCACTCACCCTATCGGTGTGACAAATATTTCGAGAGTACCAACCCTTTTGGTAATTGCCGAAAATGTTCAGTGAGCGGAGCCAACTGCAGAAGGGTTCCGAAATAATTCAAAGGCATTGTCTAGTTGTAGTGTTTTTGGGCCTGGACCGAAATCTATGTTATATGGTCAAACAGGCATCGAAATGGAGTAGCCTTGTCCTTTTCATCCTCATTTATTGCGTGGTTGTGCGAACGAATGGCCGTGAACACATGCATACGGCGGCTACGAACGAAAATTATTGTAATTCGAGAAAGGACATAGGATTTTCATATTAACCAGTCAAAATGTCCTTTTCGCCAGAGCGATTTGATTTCGGGATAAAATTTATAATAGAAAGGAGCTTGGCCGGGACGGACTGGGTCGTGTCCATGATAGAATACGAGAACATACATATGTATGTGAACAGAGTGAGGATAATAGAAGTGGGAAAGCGATGTATATTTCCTAGATGGATCGTTAGGTTTTTCAAGAGTGCGAGAGTAGGAAAAACGAAAAAGGGTTTTATATGTCTCACCCTCAATTTTGAGATTTCCTAGTTGAAAACTCACCAGGGTGCTCGTATAAATATTGTCCTTATGGTGTCGGACATATGTACGTTATAGATGGACATACGAATGGGAAATAAAGATGTTGATACAATCTTATGTAGGTGTAGGTTTGGCCAGGCTTTGTGGGCATCGTTTATTTCCATCCTAAATCGACTTGAGTTTATGTGAAGGTGGTTGCGAAGCTGTTAGATGGAAACTGTATAGTAAACTGAGACCCTAGTGCTTATGGGCCAGCGCTTAAATGGCAGGACATATTGAAAAAGGACACCATTCATGGGATTATATTATGTTTAATATCATACTGAAAGGTATAAATCTCGGCCCGAAAGGGATATGTTCCGTTTTTGTTGAGCTTCTTTTTCAGTCAAGTATACAAATATATATATATATATATATATATATATATATATACATATATATATATATATATATATATATATATATATATATGTATATATATCTTTATATATATATATATATATGTTTATATATATAACTATATATACGCTCTCAAAAAACAGATGCAGTTATAATTTTTTCGATCGTATAAAAAATTAAAATAAAATTTCTTGTACCTGGAAAAAACTATTTTTTGGCCCTAATTGCTTTTGTTGGGTTTTTATCAAATCAGGCCGATTATATATATATATATTTTTTTTGATTTTTTTCTGGGATCACATAACCTTAAAAAATAATTATTTTCGACATGACCATTTTATGCATGAAAATTGCAATCCATTTCCAATGCACCGGAAATCCAGCTTTAGGATCAAAAATATCATTTTGCATCGGTTCTAAAATATGAGAGAGATTTTTATTCGTAGATAAAGGCTATAGCGGGATAAAAGGGGCAAAATTGGCACTCGCCTGGATTTTTATTTGGCCATTCGAAATACATAATTAAAAACCACTTAAGACAAATTTTCAAAGCTCTAAACCCCTTATAGTTGTCTCTACGCTGAAAATAAGGTTTTTTTTCTTTCATTTTTATCCTGGGCGTATTTTTCATTTAAAAAATTTGAAATCACAGATATATGTTTTAACATTATAAAATAATATGATTTTTTTCTGAGTTTTACAATCAAAATTGAGGTCAAGAAAAATCTTTGAATTTTTCGATTTCATTTGAAATTCCCTGCGCCGTGCTGCTTCCTGAATTGTGCATTCTCAAGATTCGCGGTTGCTTTGATATTGAGATGGATTGTAGCTACCCCACAATAACATGCCTGCCGTGCGGGAAGATGAAACACATTACATGCATGCACGGAAAATAGAAACAATTGAAATATTACCATCTATATCATGTCCTTGACACTGTCGAGCAGCAAGAGCAATTCGCTTCAATGGTGGCAACAGTAAAGCGTGAAACCAGAGAAATATTTCAAATGCATTTGCAAGGAAGCGAAACTAGTGTTTGCAATGCTCTTGCTCTGCTGTGATGTCTGCTTCAAAAGTTGGTATGAGTATAAGATAGGTCATGCACTGACATTCACGTAGGAGTTTTGTGACATATTGTTGCCATCTAAAGAATCTGTGTCTGCATTTGAATGGTCGGTGTCAAAAAGTAATTATTGGCTGGCGTACAGGGAAGAAGCGGTTACTAAATTAGGAATGTCACCCTGCTGATCGTCTGAAGCACTGTTTGCTTCGATGGAAGTAGACAGCAGTTCTTGAAAGCTATATACGAATACGAGCTGAATTTTCCTTAAAAGCTATCAGTATCGTAAATTCCTTCGAGCCATCAAGACCAGGTAACAGCTGAAAATGCGAAAAATAAATAATGTCAGTGCTCGTATCACAAGTCCGAGTGTTCACATCCTCCCCATTCGGTTACCACCGCCCTTCGAAGCAGCTGACGCCAGCCATACGAAGAGGCAACACGTACAAGAAAGTGTACGCAAAGTTCCCCTATTTAATCTGCTGATAACAGAGAACAGTAGCGACGGCAAGAAGCTATGTACGTCACTGCTGGCGAAAGTATCTCGACAAATATGTGCTCACACAACTCGACAGCGTGCAAGGCAAGTTACGAGTGGAAATCTCTTTATTATGGAGCACTACACATATGAGTGAGTGTTCCTTAGGTGGTCCAAGCGGTTGGGGCCTGGGGAGCGCACTCGCTCCCTTCTAGAAGAGCTGGGCTGGCTGGCGAAAGCACTGGAAGCACAAGCAACGCTGACCGTGGTCACTATTTCCCATCGTCCGATCAGATTACGACTTGGCTCGGGAAAAGGGAGCGCTATGAGTTGGGGGATACTCGGCTGGCGAATGGAGTTTGGCGGCATGCCTAAATAGTGGTGGTAGTGGCTACTTAGGGAGTCTCCATTTCATTGGATTGGTCAACCAAGGCGTACGACTTCCAAAGAGGGAGTGTGTATCTGAGCAAGTCATATGTGTATCTTTGAACTGATGTCGAAACGAGGCAGTTTGCCGTTGGCTCCTTGCTATCTTGAGCATGTCGCATTCCAAAAGGACGCTTGCTTCAACGGAATTTTTTGTTAAAGTCATAAGGCAGAAAGAATATGTGCCCAGCTTGAAAAAAATTTGCAAGAGTCAGTCGCTGTATCTCCTCATTCCCTCGTGTCTTTTCTTTTCGGAATTGCAGTGAGCCAGCCAATAATTCACCCAATGGACACGTGAGCTTCTCACCGAGAAATATGCCGTCTCCGCTAGAAAATATTCATATGTTCATGTTAGCGGTGTAAGTAGCGTTATGTGCCCCCCATTTCGAAGTACACGATTTAAATGTGTATGCCGAATTGGAAGCTAGCTTGCCGACTTGGCCAAACTAATGCAATAAATTATAAGTGGTTTTGGTGGTTTGGCTACGCGGATAAGTTCATTTCGGTGGAAAGTTTCTGATAAGAAATATCTAGATACATATGTACTTAATCTGGAAGGACTATTTTTGTATTGACCTTGCTATTCTCGGATACGCGTACGTATAGGAGTTCTGAAGCAGTATTGGTTTTAAGAATCGCTTTACTCTGCGTACGGGAGTATACTGAAATGTAGATGAATTTAAGACAGAAAAAAGGATCGCGCTGTGCACATTATGATAAAAATTATCATAATGAGCAATAAAGCGATAAAAAAATTAAAACTTTATCAAAAATATCTAACGCGCTATTATCTGATATGATCCGAAAAGCTTGAGACTCGATCTTTTACGCATATCAATTGTATTTTTCTTGGGCAGTGATGTTTCAAAGCGCTTTTCCTATATTCAAGGATATTTGAAAACGCACAATCGAACTTTTTTCAGTGTTTGAATTCACTTTGATATGCTCGAAGAAGAACAACGTTCAGCTTCAATCGTTATGGAAATCAAAAATCAACTTTCCCTATCCGTGTCGATTTTTGTTGCCGCCACTTTCCTGAAGTCCTTGTTACACGGACAATTACTGCGATTGTGAGGGCTGGCGAATTTGAATCAGTACTGAACGACCTCTTTCGGTAAATAGATAAACAGGTAAGCTTGTGTAGGTCCCAGGTGATCAAGGGTGGATTGCATATGTAATTAATTCTCAAACGATCGGATTTCCTGAAATTGCCGAAATTCAACTTCTGTCGTTGCTTGCGATCGCGAAACCGTTTTTGTTTGCTTCTAGTGGTTTTGGCCCGGCATTAGGCCACTTATACTCGGGTTTGAAGAAAGGTGTAAGTGGCTCGTGCTTGTGACATTGTACGACAATCCTGAAGGTATGCAAGAATCGAAACCGAACATGCAGGCACAGTGGCGTAGATAGGTTTGATCGCAACTGATGATTGGGGCACCGACAAGGAAAGTGTGCCAGCAAAAATCGTTGGAACGTTGGAACTATTTCGTTATACTGTCGTTCTGGGGTCAAATATTTGGAAAAGTATTTCAAATAAATTCTACCGCCGATGATATACGTTTTCAAGACAGGCTTGGGTTCCCAATTGAATGACATGAAATTCCCAATTTAATTTGTTCAATAATTTCTTAATCCGGAAATATCCTACTTTTGGAAATTTTAATTGATTCATGAAAAATGCTTGTATTTAAATTTCTACAGATACGTTTGAAGAAATTATTGTTTTAAAACTATTTTTTCTGCAGCTACCCAAGTTGGCTACCACAATAAATATTTTTCGAATCCTTTCTTGTGCCAAGTATGGGAAGAATTCATTTTATACGGGTTTAGAATGATTTTTCTCCGATTTGAGATAATGCTATTAAGCCTTAAATAAAATCTGCTTAAAACACTTTTGATGACAGAGGAACTCATGAATGACAAAGAAACTCATTTTTTTTCAAAAAAAATAAAAACAATTTTATGCATAAATAAAACAACATCATTTCAATTATCTTTCAATATAATTAACACTTTATTATCTTTTCCTCTACATCTTATTAAGAGTTTTTCAACTTCATCATATCATTCATATCATTTGTCTTCTCTCTTACCTATATAAGTTTATAACGAAATAAATAAGAAATATTGTTTTCCAGTGTGTTTTTTTTCGCGTATGTACGATTTGTTTTCTGTAAATGGTATCTAATTTTAATTAATACAATTACAATTAATACTATTAATATTAAGTACTATTTCATTTGCATTATTAATTTGCATCAAGTGATTTTTATTATAATTATTATTATTATTATTATTATTATTATTATTATCATCATCATATTCTCACTTTCATTCATAATTACCATTTATGCACATTTATGATATACGATTTAATAATTCGGATTTATTTTATTTGAAATATTTTATCTTAGTTGCAATTTACATTAGCATAGTGAAGCGAAAAAATATAATTACCTAAAAATAGACGATGTATTGCTGGCATAGTAAAATTTGTCTTATTTATAGTTTGAATTAAATACACATACATATGTGTTCATTATCCTGCTGGAGGGAGGGAAGAGCAAGAAAAATGATGTGTTATTCTTATCCTGGCCCTGTTAATATCGTATAACGACATTTTCGTTAATTTGTTTTGTTTAATTCGATTCTAATTTTGAATGTGTGTTCGTAATTACATGAATTTGATACATGAATTTGTTGTGGATGTTTGAAGGTTTTCAATTATTTCAGACTGCATTTTTATAAAGAAAAAATTATCAGAAATATCAACAGTCTCCGAACGTCGATATCTCGTGAAATTTTTGTTTAAATATTACTTAGAAAATTGGGGAAAAAGCTTGCATCACATCATGAAACAAACGGAACGAATTCAATGACAATTTGTTTATTTTTTCTCAGTCCAGTCTTAAATGATTTATATATTTAAATAATTAAAAATATTCAAAGGCAAAACTGAATTGTTTCGGCAATTATATACTTAATTTTTGACAAACACTGCATTACATCGTAAACATTCAAAGAAAAAACAATCGGTTCGTTTGCTTCCTCTTGAATGTGAAAAGGATGTAAGGCAGCGTTTTAATGAAAAAATTCGTCAAAGTAACAAAAACAGCAAATTTATATAAATATCTATAATTAATAGTAACTATAAGGCCATAATTGAAATGAAAAGTGCAAGTCAATTCAAAAGTTCGAAATATCTTCGATCCAAATTTAATTTAGCATAAATAATAAATTAAAATTGCATCAAATCTGCAATCAATTGAAATTTAATTTTGGAACAAATATTTCATCACTGGAATAATACATAAAAAAAATTCGAAGACAAGTCGAAAAGAAAACTACCAGCAGTTTTGATATAATATGCTCGACAAATTTATTATTATCAATCCAATGATTTTTAAGACACATAAATAATAATAAAGTTAAATTTCAATATAAATACAGTAAGAAATAATAGAGAACAAGATAGATATTTGCGAAATTCAATAACGCTCTACACAAGAACCATTTACACTTCTTAAAGGTTCCATCGAATTGCAAACAATCTGGAAATTTCATTGAGTTTATCAATTCAATGTTGATGAAAAGTTTTTCGTTTTACTTAATTGTAGATGATAACAAAATAAAGTTACTACAACAAAATTCGTTTAGAACAAATTCCAGATGATAATAAAATCTGAAAAGTTTTGTTTGTTTCTTTTTTTTCATAATAAAATTTAACATATTTATTCTACTACGTCGCGGACTATCTTTTACCGATTTTTCCTGGCTTGCTTTTCGGCTTTATTGTTTTATAATTAAAATTTGTTGCAAGATGTCCTGTGCAACAGGATGATGGGAAATGACTGAAGTGGGAGAGGTGCTAGTATATATTCTTTCAAAATAGAAAATGGTTCCCATTGGGTCCATCCTCTCGAGGATCGAATATCCACGATTTGTATTGTTTCCGAGAATAACTTTGCTTTGAATTCGGGATTTGTTTGTTGAGAATGAAAAACGTCGCTTTGGTATGTAATGCCTCTTGTAAATGCTATAAATCTACACATTCAATCCATGTCGTAGACTTTCCACCAATTGTTAATTGTTAATTGGGGAAAGTGTTTGAAAATGTCATTTTTCAGTTTTCAACTGGCTTACAGTCGAGGCTGACTTTCGTCAGATAATGTACAAGGAGGTTTATCTAAATTTATGTATGAATTTTCATAGATACCTGTGTTCGTATTGGTTTTCGTCAATTATTTTCCACAAAAATTATCTAACATTTTGTTGTAAATGTTGTTTTCGTATAAATGGAACGTTAAGAGTACACCTAGACCACACTAGATTCTCAGAATATTTACAAAAGCAATGTTATCAACACACATACATATGAATCGGTATTCGTTTTAAGACTCGTTACCTTTCTATGGAACATCTTTTTCGCGTACCATCCGAATAAGCTCGCGGCCAAAACGTGGGCGTATTCATGAATCGGCGATACGTTTCGGAATGATCTTAATAATTGTAAGTTTGTTGTCTTTTTGTTTGGCGCCTACTTAATTTACAGATTCGTTTAGTTGGGCGAAGTTCCTGCCAAATCGATTCGCTTGACGGAGGAGCACCATCGCGGCTCTGCATTTATGCAGGATCGAATTTGTAGATATTCGACCCGGTCCAAGGTGGTTGCCGCCAATCAAAGCGGTTCGCAGGAAAGCTTCGGGAGGCCTTTCATTAAAATATCCTTGACATGACTTGGTTGTTGGGCGGCATGTGATGGTGATGGAAGCCGGCCCAGTTCGGATAGAGTCATGCTGTTTCTTTGCTAGCTGCCGATGCGCTTGAATCTTCGTCGCCGGTCAGGCCGCCCAAATTGCTATTGCCCCCGCTCGGAATCATTGGTAGCTGCGACAAATGTCCTAGATGGGCATGTTGGCCCAGAGCCGCGGCCCCAAGCGCCGCACCGCCGGCAACCTTGCCTTGGCTCACCACGCATTTTCGCATGTGCTTTTCCAGCGTGGATGGAACACTGAACGGCATATCACAGAATCGGCAGCGGTACACGTCCTTGCCCGTTCGCCCATGCGTTTTCATGTGGCGGGTGAGTTTTGAGCTTTGGGCGCACGCGTACGAGCACAACTCGCACTTGTACGGTTTCTCGCCCGTATGACTTCGTCGGTGCACGGTGAGATTTGAGCAATTCTTGAAGACTTTGCCGCAGTACTCGCAGGTGTCGTTCCGCTTGCTGTCCTTCTTTAGTAGTGGATTCTGCAGCAGGGAATTAGCCCCGCCGGGCACCAGGCTCTTTAACAGTGAGTCGTTTCTGTGGAGGCCAGGAAGGCCCCACCAATCGGCGCCGTCCAATTTCAGGCGTTTCGATGTCTCGAATGGATGCTCAAAAGAGTATAGTAGAGGAACTTGACTTGACGGATGTGATCCCTGTGAATGCAGCATGTTTTTCGTGAACTCCTCACGCAATCGCAATGCGGCGGGAATCCCGTTGAGCTTGTCTTGGGAGAGCAGCGTGCTGCTGTTGTTATTGTCTCTGTCTTTGCTCGTAAGGTGGTGCTGCAGCTTGAGCGCGTTGCCCGACTCCTGCAGAGCCTGCTTGTACGCCTCCGAATACTGGGCTATGTTGGACAGACCAAACTTGTCCATCAGCTCGCCGACCAAGGAGCCCGTGGACGGCTGCTGCATCATGGCGTCCCCCCGTTTGTCGTCAGCCTTATTACTTACTGTTAGGTCCTCGGCCTCCTCGTCCTCCATATCGTCGCCCTCGTCCATGTCCTCTTCGTCTTCTTCGTCGAGGACCTCCTCTTCGTCCATATCGTCGGCGGAATCCTCGCCATCCAGCGTCTCCACCGATCCTGCGTTACTCGTCCTGTCCTCCGGGGTCCTGTGCACCTTCATGTGCCGCTTCAGCTTATTGATATGCACACATTCGAATTCACATGCTGTACACTTGTATGGCTTCTCGCCGGTATGGATCCTGCGGTGTATGATTAGACTGTGCTCGAAGCGGAACTTTTTGTCGCACTGGTCGCAGCTATGCACTAGATCCTGTCCTGGCTTCGACGGGGGTGTCGATGCAGACCGGGGCGTGGTAGTCAGGATCCCGTTGTCGCTTCCAATGACGTCGTGGGTTTTTTCGGGGGGCGTGAGGCTTTGCGGGCGAGAACTGTTGGTCTGTGGAGTTGGAGGTAGCTGTGAAGGTGAGGGGCTCGCGAACGAAGGCGATTGTTTACGGGGACTCGGCGAGCTCGAGTTACCACCGTTTCCAGCTACCGGACTCGTTGTTCCGGCCAGCTGACGCAATCGCTGCGAATAAAAATCCATCTGGGGTTCCATGTTTGCGGGTATATTGGTTTGATTACTAACTGTCGAAGGTACTGAGCTGCTGCGATTCGATGGCGGTCGATCCTGGCCCGCAGGATTTCCACTGGGCAACGAGGACGACGACCCACTCGAATACGATTGACTATGCGGGGTTAGCGAGTTGGCCGCGGCCACGGCGGCCGCCGCTAAGTTAAGGCCATGATGACGGAATTGCTCCGAAACCAACTGCTCCATACGATAGTGGTCGTGGGGCCGTTGAAACAGCGGGCCAACTGAAGGAACTACTGGACCTTGTGCAAGGGGTGGTAGCGGCATGCGCAACAGATTGAAGGGATTCGGATGCATATCCGGCGGTGGCAATAGCGGGTGATGTCGCATCGTAGGCGGTGGTAAACTCTGCGCGTTTTGAAGTGCATTCTGCTGTTGCTGCAGGTGTTGATGATGCTGTTGCTGCTGAACAGCCTGCAACGCCGACTGCACCTTTTGCTGCTGACTGTTTTGACTAGGTGCCCCACTACAAATCGAGCCCGACATCGAGCTGTTGCTAAGATCTTTTATGCCGTTATTACTGCTAGAACTACTATTGCAGCTTCCTACTCCTGCGGAGAGCATTTTCTGACTTAGCATACTGAATGCGGTGTTCAGAGCTGACGACGAAGTTACTGACGCAGCCGCAGATGAAATAGACGATGAGGACATTGAGGATTCCACATAGATTTTAACGCCATGCGTGTGCTGCACGTGTTGAATGAGTCGCCAGGCGGAGTGTAAGCGTGTTTTACACGTTGAGCATGTATAGTTGCTGGGCTCTGGAAGGAAAAAAAAACGGAAACTGTTTATTTCAAACTTCTATAAATTCATTTCACGTACTGCAAGTCGAGCATGCAACTGTTCTGGGTCGCTCAAATAAATATGATTGGCAACAGCTCGAAGCCAAACAGATCCTTGCAAACGATACCCAGGAAAATTGCCTGCTCTGCACAAATCAAGGACAACATGATCGTTTAATTTTAATTATATTCAATTCAATCTTTCGTCACACGATTACTCCATTCGATATGAATTCTAAATAAGCCTAATAAGCAAATGCATTCAAGTAAATTATGGGCACCATTTCTGGAGAATACTGAGACGCAGCAGCACTGGATGGTTGTGCCTGATGTTGCAACTGACTGGCTTGCACCGCGCTACTCATTCAGGGCTTAGTGGCTTGAGTAGTAGTCTTTGGAGGAATCTGAAGCGTTCTATGCATGATTTGGTGACATTATGCATACATAAGTGTCCATCACCATCATCCCACGTACAGTAGGCAACATGCGATTAGTTGGCTGCAATATTTACGAAAAAGCCTAAGGTGTTAATCGTATTATGATCACCACCTCATAGGTTTTCGTTCCGCCTCATCTCCTTGTGTTAAGACCTCTTGACTGGAAGAATGATTTAAAATTTGTCTGGATTTGAACTCAATCCAGCAGACAAGATTTTACGCAATTGGCGAATGAATCTATTGGCGATTGTGAAAGATGCGAGGTGGATATGCGAATGTGTTTTGCTAGGAGCTGTACGTATGGCCAAATATATATGTATGTGTCCCTGAACAAACTGTTAATTTATTGTCTCATAAATTAATGTGCTTCAACTCTCTTTCACTAAATGGCCGGGTATATGCATATGAATCCAACCCATAAATCGTACGATGCATATTATTACGCGTGTGCTTGTCCAATCCACGTCTTTCAAGAATGCGGAGGCTTTAGCAAATTATACGTCTGCAAATCACGAGACAACAAACATCTTTGTCTTTGCCATCATCGCAGATCTGCGTCGTTTATGAGTCAAAAATTTGAATTTCCAATTGACATGCAGTTTTTATTTTCTCATTTTATTTTTTAGGAGCGTACGTACAAGATATTGAGTCAGTCTTTTCAAACGACTATTATCAGTTGACTGTTACGTGGATTTTGAAAAATCACTTGGGCTCGTGTTAGTCTTTTTATGGGTGTGACTGAAAATAGATTGGACAAAAGCATGCTTCAGTACTGATTGGCGTTTGACTACGTTTTTTGATTGCTGGGCTGTTTTTCTTTCTATTAAATATTTGTTTTGCATTCGTTTAAACCTACCTTTTTTTTTTAAATAAACTTCCCGAATGTTTGATTATCAGATGACTAAATCAAAAAATCGTACGTAATGGTTTCTAAATCAATCAACATCATCGAAATTCCGACCGAAATCTGTATCCTTTCATATTACGTCGGTATGCAATTTATGGACAAAGGCCGCAAATATTATCACGAAATCACATAGGTATCAAATATTAATCTGTTACGTTTCACGGCCCCTATGCATTCCCCCTGGGCATGCCGTAATTTAATTAAAAACCACACGGTTCACAGAAGATTTATTTAATCATGACCAGGTGTATCATTTTTGGGGGTGAGAATTTTCATCTCGGAAAGCGCAACAATCGTCAATGGATTTTCATTTTCGGGTGTCCTATTTCTCTCCATGCCTGTTACCAACTTAGGACAGTTAAGCTAGTCCATCGAAAAAGTTATCGCGCTTTGCGTTCTAACTACCCCTACTTCTCGAAAGTTGATTGTGAATTGGATGGCAGTTAGGCAACTAGCTTTTGTCTTATGGACAATCATATGTTCACCTAGATTTTCAATATCATACATGAACTCATTTTGCCACTTGCCTCGTATTTATTTGAGCTTGGCTTGTGTGAAACCGAACGATACTATGAAAATATTTTAGCAATGCTTTATGGAGATGCGGAAAGGGTAGCTGCTCGACAACGTTGCATTGCAAACAGCTATTTTGCCACAACGGAAGATATATGAACAGTCAGTCAGTTGTTGTGGAGGATAATAAGGCATGGTAAACCTTTAAAATTTCAACGAAAATGTTGGATCATGCGACCACCCTAAACCAATTAAATTAATTAAAATTTTCGTATGCAACTTTAGTTTGCCAAAAATGAAAAGATAAATTTGATGACGGTTTTTCGCGGATAATAATTGAAGGGATGCGAGTTCTTTTCGTGGTGGTGTGAAAGTCAAAGAACTCGCGCACCTATTTATTTCGTTGTAATTAACATTGCTGCCATATTAGACTATACGTTTTGAGTAGAATTTTGTTCAATTTGCTCAAAGGAAAATACTCGGAGAGGTGGTGAGCTACACTAAGTACTATGGGGAGAAAAGCCGATAGGAGAAAAATAGCAAACTTTTATACAATTCCATATTTCTGTGAGATCTTTTTCATCGATGCTTGACAATTCACAAACCACTATTATATGATAACATTTTTAATATTTGGGATTAACATTTGACTTTGAAACAAAATGTTTCGTTGTTCACCTTAAATGTGAGCTTCGTCCCCATTATTTCATTCCAATTTTATTAAAATTATCTGAACATATGTTGCCTACCACCATCCACCCAAAAACAACTCTTCATAACATCGACGAAAAGAAATCAACGCTACGCCCAACATGTTACCACTATCTCTAGTCGTCCTGATATGCTCTGTCTAAGCAAAATAGCTGGTTATCGTTTTCATTTTGTTGCGCCCATTCGACATTTTTCTTTTCCGCTAAAGTCCACCGATATTTTTCAAATCTCCACTAACCTCCCCGATACAGAGTGGTCTTCACTACCTTTTTGTCTGGCGTGCAGTGTCACATATTGAAGGCTCCTGTATACGTGGGGGTGAGTTGTTGAAACATTTGAAAATCGAAAGTAGAATGGACGTGGAAGTTTGGGAAAAGAAACATTGTGTCCTGAATACAAATGGCCAGTTATGATGGAGGCCACCGATGTCGGTTACGCGGTGGTGCTCGTTTGTGACCAGAAGAATAAGGAAAACACAAGAAAATCGCCGAACGTATCATATTCGATGCGAAGAGAAAGTAGCCAGGGTGTTCAAAACCGATGTGAACATTACTACCCTGAACATGAGACGAGGACCCACGACACATAAATAGGTGAGCGCAGTAAGCCGGGATATGAGCGTTTGCTCTACTATTCTAAAATTTATATATATAGCCCACTTGCATGGAGTGAGATGAAATAGCGGGGCACATGTACGCACATACTTTAACATCCAGCTAGTATCCCAAATAAGGAAGCGTCCTTCTATCCTAAATAGTGTAGTAGCGGTAATAAGTGCTTGGATTTCGCGGGCTGGGGTGCAAAACCAGAAACAACAAAACAAATAAATGTTAGCAAGGCAAAGCGGCAGATGGTGTTTGATGATTATATCCACTACCTCGATAGCTGGCTTCCTCCCCTGGCTAGTAGGTCTGGACTCTTCGGTTGTGGTAGGAAGACTCGGCCAAGCGTTGACGTTGCTTCTACTTCTTTTGATATCACTGTATAGCAAGCCCCTCCTATCGAAATGTAGCAGTGCAATTTTTTTTTTTTTTGAAAAACGAATTTATCGAAAAATGAAAGAACGAAGCATGGACAATCTGTGATAGATATTATCGTCGTGGAAAACGATACAATATTAAAAAATTGAAAATGAACTTTCACGAAACATTCAACGTGAATGCGATCAATGCACTACAACTTCTAACCAGAATAGAATAGTGAGCAGGGTGAAATTGCCTCTCGGTTCTTATGGTGAACATCATTCACTCGATAACCGCAAGCACAAGAATCATCGCCACCCCATCGATTTAGAGGCTAATTCCCTGAAAACACAATAAAATAAAAAATTCAGCCCGGTAAGGACAAGGGTGCTAATAGTTTCCGTTGACACAATATGTGACCATTCGCATTAGTTCTGATCAATTCGAAAATGACATGTGTGCATTGATTCCCAGGCATCTCTTGAATTTTTCTTTGAAATTCTTTGGTTTTGAGGTTGGTTGGCACAAAGGGATTGGAAATAAATTGCTCGACTATTCGCTAAAAAAAGCAAGGGACATGTCGAGAGGATAATGCTCGCATAATGGGATGCAATATTGTGGTATTCGTTGTGGGAACATGAACAAAATATGATTTAATGGATTCGAAAAAATTTCATTAAAATTCGATGGGTATGACTACTATTCAAAAGATGATTATTGGTGAAATAGACAATTGTGTTTGCGTATATGTTTATGCATGTGCTGTTTAATTCTGCATCATGCTGCAAATTAAAATTTCTTCATTAAATTGGCCTGCCAATTTGTTCCCAGCCCCTTCGCTGGTGCAACTACTCGAAATCATCAAAAATATTCCTCCTATCAATTAAATCGCTTCAAATGATCCGCCGCAGCACACGCCAAGCACAAGACACAACTCTTACTTTCATGGTGTCTTCTTTTTTATCTATAACATTTCTTGGCTCAATTGCAGCAGCTGTTTGAGACCATAAGTGCAGCTGATTGCATACCATGCTCTCCGTTTTGCTCCAGAACAAATTTGAATAAGCGAACCTCATCATTCTTCCTGTGGCATTCGCCAAGGGTCTCTTCCATTTCCGATTATGACGATCACGACAGTCGGAGGATAGTTTACATGAACCCTTTGCAAACGCGCACATCCCATCATCCTTTTCCTATTGACAATTTATTACCATCAATAGTTGATAGTCGAAAAAAACGGATGCTCCGCGCCATGAGCTTGAAGTGTGCGCGCTTCCACTACCTTGCGCGGTAAATTCAAATGAGATGAATATTTTACAGGGTGTAGCGATAGGAGTATACTAGTGAAAAAGTTAGGTTTGTGTCTAGAACGTGCTACTATCCATCCCTATCGCGCAGTTTGAAGATGAGGATACCGCGAAGACCTACATACATTCAAAGATAATGTTGCACGGCTGCTAAGAAATAGTTACCTCGGAATAATCCTTTTGTTTGACTCGGCTCGATGCTATAGGAAATAAGCGGCAAAAAGCGCATTTAATGGTAAAAAAACGGTTACATGACGAAATCACACGAAGAGATGGTGTTGGAACCGCGGAAGGATGTCACGCGCGTTGAATATTGAAGAAGAGGGTCTGTTACGGAAGCGGACGCCAATCTCAATCTCATAAACCAAAGAATAAATGTGACCCGTGAAAAGGATACTGCGCATTCTGTGACGGGTGAAGACGACGACAAGGCCAACTGTCGGAACGCACGGCTGGATGCATAGTGTGACGCGTATGCAGACCTTACCTTTTGAGCGATGACAAGGAGAAGGAAAACCTCGTATTACGTCGTGAATATTGAAAATGAAAATAGTGTGTCGTCCACGTGACAAAATTGTGTAATGTTCTGTCTACACCTGATTTCTCAGACAACATCAAAATTGCAAAGCGAAACGGATTTCCCGAGAGCTGCTATGGCAAAACTGTCCAATCGCCTGTCTATTTTGTAATATTTTGTGAGTGTGGTTCTGCAATTGACATCATCATCCACCCCCACCTGAACATCAACCGAATTGATATCATTGCTGAAGAGATGTTCGCCTACCAGAGACAAAATACAGGTAGTGAGTATCAAAATTGATTTTGCGGAAGGAATTAGATGATGCGCTCAGTTCTGTGCAGTCAGTCAACCTCTTTGAAAAGTAATGCAGATGACGTGTGGCTTGTAGCCAATTCGAAAAGAAGCTGTAACATTACTGGCTGAGATTGAATTACGGTCATGCCATGCTTTTATTTAAGAATGCTTGCGGTAGAACAATTTCATGGGCTAAGATACTAATGTACAATGCCACTCACAAATTGCTGCCATTAAATCTATTCAGATCTCGTTTATTTCCAATATACGGTTGGACATTTCTTCTGTTTTGTTTTCGACTTCGACTCGCAAACAAATGACCAGGTGAATAAATAAAAAAGAAACTCATACCCCTTACAATTCGATCGTGTATGTCAAACACATGAGATGTTTCCCATTCGAAACATCCAAAATAACCTAGAACAGAACGGAAGTTTGTTGCAATCCAACTGCTCCGATAGGAAATCCGTTGAAATAAAATTTAATATTTTCATATGTTCTGAATTCGAACGTGCAATAGGCATACTCGTGGAAACAAGTACATGTCCTTGTCGCTCGCTTTTCAGATCTTTCCACCCTGAGTCTGCAAAGTTTTAGATGTAGCGCGGGATATGACGAAATATTATAATGTCGGTTTCAGACATTTTACCACACAGCAGGACTCTTGGTGAAGACAAAAAGAGCCACTAACCACGAACAGGACACACGACGCTGAAAATAGAATGCACTTTTAAAGAAAATGTATATATCGATTCAAATAACCCTCAAGCCCGTATTCCATGTCGCGCATCCTTTTTATTCACTTTTATCATCATCAATTTCGTTGTCGGTGAAAAGAAAATTGTTACCGGAAAATGTTCTTTCCGCTGTGTCGTTTACGTCCCTTCCAAGCGTTTCAAATGTTCGGAAAGTAAGCGAGATTGTATTCGTCCACCCTTCAGATGAAAGACTGAAGTTGCGGGCGATTTGCATCTGGATATCTTAAGTGACCGCAAAGTACGTTTGCAGCATAATTGACCGACCGACCACCCGCTAAAAATTGGCCGTTCTCAAACTTTTTATTCGCAGCAAGACTGTCTTTACGTACTAATGCTGGAACCTGGAAATTTGAAAGAGTTTCACCCCCACGTCGGACTGAATGTGAAGGAGGATTTCTATGTGTTACCATCCTTAAAAGCGAGTGTAATAGATTTGTTCTTTCTAATTAAACCGAGTGCGTTTAATATTTGATGGGGTTTTAGTGTTGAAGAACATCGTAACATTGCTTCACTCTCATTTAGTTTTCTGTACAGAAATCAGAAAATAATTTGGTAGGAAATTGTATGCATGGCAATAAGGTTGAGGGACCAATTAAGAAATAGACAATCCAACAAAATGTTTTCCCGTTCGCTTCACGAAAAAGACTGAGGACACTGAAAAAGTCATCCAGCAATACGGCTCTGATCATGATAACCTAGAAGTATCCATGACAAAAGAGTGAGTCCAGTGAAAAATCGCTAAAGGGATATGAAGAAAGAGGTAAATGAGTCTGAAGCACTTCAAACGAATAAAGAACTACTACTGGATCCTTCTTGCCCGTCCGCCATATGTTAGACTTTGACTTGATAAACAACCTGAACTTGACCTCTCCATCTTGAAATTGACTCTCCAGTATCCAGAGAAGCTGCCTTTTCAAAACAGGGATGATCGGAAGGGTCGTTATCGCTGTCGGTTTGATTCAAACAATAGCGCTAGATGTCCTTTTCGATTATTTTTCAGTGGGTGAACTAATTCCTTCGTGAAATCGCTTTAGTCGACGATGGCTCGACGATGTACTCAACGAGACCATAGATAAACGTTGGGAAGCAAGAAAAACCTTAAATTGTTCCATTCGGACGATTTCCTTCCGTGATAGCTGGTGGCATCCGTAACTGAGGCAGCGACAAGGGATGTATGTGAGAAAAGTTTACAATGAAAACCCCTTTTGGATTGTCGCGTTGTCCTTTTCCGGCTACCGACGGCAATTAGGGTCATCTTATCCAGTGATTAGGTGAAATTAGAAAGAAACAAATTGAAAATGATGGTTCTGGGATTTGGTTGGCTTCGTTCTACAATTATTTGAATTGGTGATTGGCATTGCACTGGCGAGGGTTAGACGTTGATGTCTTTGAATTAATTGGCCACTATTTTAAAGTATTCTTCCGTACCCTTAAAAAAGTAGCCGCTTGAAATCAGGAAGAGAATAATCAAACGAACCCAATGACCACAAATCATATTTTTATTCTGGAGTGTGCATCACATCACTTATCACAATCTAAATTGCCAGAAAAATTTGGGCAAGATTTCAATAACTCCACATAAAATTATGCAAATACTTTACTGCATTCAAGTATCCCCAATGAACCAAGCCATTTTTCATCAATTCCAGAAAGTTTCGTATGCTTACGCCTTCCGAACATCCTTTTACAATGCGAAAATGACTCCTGGTCACAATGGACAAACAATATCCGTTGGGCAAACTTTGGAAAAAAATCTTTTCACACGTCACCCTTTTCGTATCGAAAGAAAAAAGTATGTAGATACTAGAAAATTCATAGACATGTACGTCCGCCGAATAATATTTGGTTCAAGGATACAGGATAAACCACTGAAGCTTCTAAATATGATAAATTGTAAATTTGGAGAGTATGTTTGGGATGAACATTTTCGTACACACTTCCCTTGACCTAATGTAGTTAGGATGTCAATGCATCATGGCTTTCGGTCAAACCGAATGCTTTTATTGACCGATTCTTGGCTATAATCGTATTATCTTGTGCAAGGATAAATCAGTTGTTGTTGATAGTGTGAATTGAGTATAAATTCACAGGGAAACTTTATGAACGAAGAACTCTGAATAGGTAGCACATTTAGAAAGCGGTTACTGGGTTGGAATGGGCATCAAAAGTTTTGAAATATTTTATTGGAAACATGCAAATATTACTCAGTATAAAAATACTTAAATTTCGGCTGTAATCAATAAACAAATATATCTTTTAGCATTTTTTTGCTAAAACACTCACGTCGCCCAACTTTAAATTCATTAAAAATTAATTAACCTTTTCCGTTTTAGTTTGTCTGGCTAATTGCTTTGTTTTTATTATTAATGAATATTTCCCTTCAAAATAAAACTACACAGTATACTTCGCCCTTGCCAATTAAAAACTGGAACGAAGTATATGAATAATTCAATTATTTTCCACATACTCTCAGATCCAGAACATAAATTTGTGTGATGACAATAGTTTCGCATGTCCTGAAAAAGGTCACATTTCTCCGAACCTTTTTTAAAAACGTCCAGAAAACACAACATTACTACGAAAATCAAATTAAAATTCAACCCATATGCTAGAAAACAACATCACATCAAATTATTAACAGAATGTTAATGGTCTTGTCGAAAACTGATCTCTTTGTTCTTCGTGCCAACTAGGAACGATTTGAATTGCTTAATTGAAGGTCAGTGATGCAAAGGTAATCCATAAAATATGTCGTCCCACAATCCTTTCAACTATTGTCTAGTTCTAGGGGATAATTGACAATATTCCTACTTTAATCCTCTTTTCAACCCGGCACTAGATTTTCTCCTAATATTTTTCTTCATATGTGCACCCTTTTACTGATTTCGTGTGGCCGCATATGTTTGAGCGTGATAATTGGTGTCATCATTTAACTTTGGTATCCTTTCATTCGTCAGAGTTGCGAATGTTGCCCATTGTGCTGCGTCTTTAAGAAGATTGCATGCTTTATTGAGAGTAGGAGCAGGACCGAATTAGGACGAGCAACAAAAGCTAGGAGTTGCACATGACTATAATCAAAAACTTTGTTTCTAAGTCATTTAAAATAAAGGAAACGATTACAGTTTAACACTACAACTGTTGCAATTGTCGGGCATATCTGATGAAAAGTAGGACATTAGTATGTATGGCTTTAAGCTAATTGAAGTCTGTTCCAGTGTTTAGGAGGAATCAATATATGTATATACGCTTTATCAAAGGGATCAAACACATGCCTACGTTTTCCTGTAATTTCAATCAAAAATCATGCCGATAATGATCACAAAAAATCAAAGGATGCATAGAAGAATGTCTAGATTCCGTAACAATCATTGTATACATTGATCTAATTTTTAGCTTGCCAACTTAAAAAATACAGCCAACAATGCGTAGATGGTCAACAATGCAACCAATTCGTGTCCTGTTTATCTGGCTAGCGCTTGTTAGGGATGATAATCGTGTCAATCACATGCATACCAGACGCAGCATTTATAAAAGCTCCCTAAGCATCAGTGAATGTAGCTGGTGAGTGTCGTCCGTGGTATCAGATCAGGCAGTAATGAAACCTGATACACCTGTATTTAAAATCTCTACTGTGACCTGCCACCAATTCTGGCACGTTCTTACCACCAGCCAACGTTATTCATCTGTCCTTGCCTAAGCGAAAGCCTAGTGAATAATTAATTCAATATAATTGGCATGTCCACTCTGCAAGGATACAGAGATTGTGTGTATGTGTCAATCCTTGACAGAATGTCATCCAACTGATGTCAACACGACAAATGCATGGGGATGATGATGTCCTTTGCATAATGATAATCGCTTCGCTGCCCAACAACTGGACATTATCTGCAGCGGCGAATAATTCCGTTTAGAATGTGAGTTGAAAGTCTTTAACCCTTTGATATTTTCCAACCCCAAACCTCTTGTGCATAGTTTTAATCGGTTCGCTTCCCTTTGCCTTTGACGTTGAAAGCCAGCAGAAAAGTCCGTTGAGTTCCTTTGATGCAACTCATACGAAGCGGTGCACAATTCGAAAAGCATTTTTGTGTACATACATCATGGACGAGTGTCAAAGAAGTGAAATCAAATGGTCAGGAGAGACAATAAAAAAGTATGATGCAGGAAAAAGATTGAGGTAAATTGTTGTTCCTCTGCGCCCAGGGTGATATTTTAGTTTAAGAGATACGAGAAGGAATATAGGTGGCAAGGATGTTGTGATGCTTTGTGTAATATTGAATGGTAACGAAAAAAACGAGTGAAAAAGAAAGGTGAACCGTTCTAGCTTTCGTAATTATTGCTCGAGAAAATTATGGCGAGAAAATTTCAAGCTTGGTACGTGTTTTGGAATAAATGCGTGGTTGGTTTTTGACTCAATCAATTTGCGAAAATTGTAAATGTGCTGCGGATACTTACCACTGTGCATTGTGTTCGATTCGGCATCCACCACTTCAATCTTCGGCCGTTTCAAAGGAGGTTGCTGCGTACGACCGCTACTATGTAAGTTCTCGTCACCTCGACACGAACTGCTGCTGCTATCAATACGTTCCTGCTTAATTTCTAGATTATTTGGTTGTTGGTGCTGGTCGTTGTTGCTGCCAGTCGACTGATGATCCTTATCAGCGTGGGCTGTCCTAGTTGTTGTCGTTGTTTTCCTGTTGGTTATTGTTGCTGCTGTTCTTGTTGCAGCTCCTGATGTAGCATCGTCCACAGTGCAGCCATCTAATGGACTCGAACTGTTTTGTTTAGGTGTTGTGTTGTCATTTTCTGCCAAGAGGGATTGTGGTTTTTTTATTTTTGTGTTTCTCAGAAAGATACGTAAATGTGTAATTTTGGGAGAAGCTCGTTCTTGAGATGTTTTTCATCAAAATGCACTTCCAAATTTGAATGATATGATTCAGTATTATTTATTGATTTCAATGATCTTTAAGATTTAAGATTTACCATGACACGATTTCTTATGAGTCTTAAATTTTAAGCGTAAAAAAGGAAGCTTATTTCAAACGAAACAACTTACCATCAACCAGTCTTTTGGGCGTACTCGATGCACCATCTGCTAAAAGCTCAGCCGGACTAGGGGGTGGTGTATGCACTCGTGAGCCAGATGCTTTCCGGCTTGTTATTGGTGCAGATATTGACGGTCTACGATTAACTAAACTAAGCGGTCTCCCATCGTCACCTTCTCTATCACTTGTTGGACCTGTAAACGAGGTGGAAATAGAGGTGTGTGTAGTGCAGAAACCATCATTTGAAAATACATGCATTCACTCGAAACTTTAGCTTTAGAATCACAGTTTGGCAAAGATTATAAACTATTTGTCAGGTTAGCCATCAATACAATCTAAAACATACCTTGTGAAAAACACTGTCCGTAATTCTCTTTGTTACATTGTAACACTTTATGTTGTATGAAGCGTACGATATCAGATAACGCGAACGATTTCTGACAGGATCCACATGTAAGAATATCTTGGATGGCCTCGGCATCCGGCGCATCCGTATCTGCTGTAAAATGAAAAGGAGGTAATAAGGTTGAGTCTTTTATAATGAGTAACTATTCATTATTCAAATTATGATTGCTTAAATAAGAAATACGGAATAGTTTTTCACAAAAATCGAAAAAACACCGCTGGTAGTTCAAATGCAATTTGTTATTTTCAAATTGGTTGTTACTATCACCCAATTAATCAAATATAGGCAGTAGCACAAATTTGCCTCTCAATGATAACAAGGGTGATTATCCAAATTTTGCATATTCTATCAATTATCCTTAGTCTCTTTCTATTAATCACATACGAGTTCCCAATGGAATCTACCAGCTCCAACAATCGAATTTATCGTCAAACAAACAACAAGAACATTACATAGATTGTGCCCGCCAGAGGGTGAAATGTAAGTCTGTAATATATTTGGCCATATGTAGGTACTAACCCCCAGTTAGTTATCCCCATGCTGCTACCCATTCGGTTTTTCTTGTAAGTGCTTTAAGTATATTGGCTCTTACCAAAAGGGATTGAGAAAAATCAAGTTGCGACGAAATACTTGTGGAGAGTTAATAGCTGTTGTTGTCATACCAATAAATTTCCATCTGAGTTCTACTGGTCGTATAGACGTTGGCGATGATAATAGCTTTGATTTTTAATTTGAGGGGACAAAAGATCACTTAATGGTGATATAAATTTGTTACACAGTAAATTAAGAGATTCAACTGGATAGGACGAGCAATATAATAAAAAGTCCAATTTAAGAGATAATTTACGAATAGGACGTACGACATTCGGTGGCTTTTCTAAATTGTCAAATACAATCGTCGTTAGTTTCGACAAAATTCATAATACGAGAACCATCCTTCGCTACTAGGGTCAATTTAAATACAGTTGCCTGAAATCATAGTTTTAAATCTACATAAAGAAATCCAAAATATATTCGAAGATACTTATTGAAAGAAGACTACTTAGATAAGACAAATCGAAATACTTCGCTAACAAATAGAAAAAAACTCAACATCTAGTCAACTAATTAATCTTGGCCTTCTCATTCCAACAATTTATATGCAAATCACATCAAAGTATGCGGAAGTATAGTTTACGAATACTAATCAATTCCTGTGCTTGCGATAAAATTCAAACCCTACACGAATATAGCTTGCGAGGATGTGACCCTCATTTCCAAGCCCTCTCTAATCCTGGTCAAATATTCTTCTTATTCCTTGGAAACTAATTCGCCACGCCAAGCAAAGTTGGCATGGATTAATATCCATGCAGTGCCATATTTCTTATGAAGGATATCGGATTTATAAAGTGTTAAGAGATTGTAACTAATGGACGCATATTAAATATGTTCGATGGTGGTGTCCGGATTGATGTGACGCCTCTTCAGCAGCTTCTAAAAATTGATTTGAGCAAAGCCGAGCAAAATAACATTACCCTATTCTCCAGGAGCATTCTAGTATGTCTTAATAACTGCTTGAAATGTGTCTGTTAGCGTTGACCTTTGCAATACTTTTTCTTTGTTTGAAGCGACTCAAGGGTTGAAATTCGATTAATATCTATTGAAGCTGTCAATAAGTCTTATTCTATGATATGAGCAGGCAAAATTGATAGTCATGTCAAACTCTTATTGTATCCTTGAGGACAGTTTGCAAGTGAATAGTTGAAATGTGATGTCACCGAAAGGGTAAATCGTGTTTGACTTATGCGTAAGCGTTAGATACAATAGTTGAGTCCCATCTTGTCAATTTAAACATTATCGTTATGATGATGCAACTTTTACCCGCCATCCATAATAGTAAATACATATATCCCTAGGCAGTATCATCGTATAGTCCTTTTCAATTCGGTCGTTTGTTAGCCAAAAGAATTAAGAGGCATTTCGACCGTTCCTAAGCTAATCAGCTGTATAAATAATAGCTGCAGGGATATTATATCTAAATGGTTAGTTGTTGTCTGATGACGATCTGATCTGCAGCTGAAATGCAACGAGAAAGATGAAAAGTTAGCATTGGTACCTCCCCTCAACAACTACATGAACACAGCTTAAAAGGAATCCGATTGAACACTGAAAAATACACATAGCACCCTAAGGACGACACACCAATAATCGAACCAACCATTCGTCGTGATAATAGTATATCCTTGTTCCTAGTTGATGATGTTCTAATACATACCGATGCATGCGCATGGTAGTGACCAATGGTCAATGTGTCTTGCATAGAAAAGGACAATGAGAGAGGAGGGTCCTAAGAACCGGTTTGTAAGTTACAAAGTTACATTGTAGCTGGTCATATTTATTTTTCAAATTGTTTAGTATATAGTATACAGTGCATTGTGTACAGGTGAGTGAACAATGTGCTCGAACGCCTGGATAGCTTGAAAAAACATTAACAGGGTCAGTTATGAGACAACCAAATATTAATTCTGTTGAAATTAACGACGCAAATTTTCTGATTGTGAAGGCCTTTTAGTTGCCATTTTATGATGCAGAATTTTTTCACACCTTTACTGCCATAAAAACCGTTGAAAAACCCAAGATAATCCCTGAATCTAAAATGTATTTAATAATTTTACCCCGGTTGACAAGTATTTCAATAATTCTATTGACTCCGGGGAAATCGCAGAACGTTTGCATCGATATGCCATATTTCGCAATCACTCCCACACCAAGATTATAAATCCTGCTGCAAATAAGGTGTGCTGGGGATTCGCTATCAAGCATTCATATGAATATCTTTTGCCAGTTAAAACTGTCAACAGTTCAGGGCAGATGTTTCATTTAAAAGATTGTTGAACTTATGGTGCGGGTGTCCGCACTTACCTTTTTTTATAGGTCAATATGGGTGTAGTTACGTGTTTTGCATTTAATGGGGATATTTTGCATCTGCTGTTACAATGATAAAGTCTATCAACTTGGCATATTCCATTCGTGTTGAGCACATACGTAGCATTGAAATCGTTCAAATATATAGGCAGAAATGCAGCTTTCCTCAAGCTGATCAGCCCAATTGTATCGCAGATAAAATTATTTTTTGTCAATATCGATGAGTCCTATCATACGTATAGTAAGCACTGGCGACATACTTTATCCATATTTAATGGCAGCATATTTGAAAATCAAAATGTGATTGAAAAGTTCGATAGAATTCCGCAATAAATGAACCCGAGCACAATTGCAGTGTGCCTAATAATAAATCCTGCTGGAAAATTACTGTTCGACTAATGCATTTTTCCGATGGTGAAATGGATTAGCGGCTAGACGCAGAAACTGTTGAAAACCGCATTCAAGTGAATGCTGTCACTATGCCCATTGTTCGTCGCAAAATAAGTGGTTACGCAGTTCAAGCATTGCTGACAAACAGATATGATAATTTTTCAAACGATTAAAATCAATGAAATAGACGAATCCAGCACGTCATTATCTGAAACTTTTCTAGCAAACCTAATTAAACTATGAACAAATGAATAGCTACGGAAAATTGAAATGTTTCTTCTTGCGAGGTAGCGTAGCATAAGTCGATTCGGCCATTTTTTGATCTAGACCACACATTTGTACAATTTTATATCAGTAGAAGTTACAGTGGTAATCATCAGGACCCATCGAACGACTTAAGTACCAGCTCTGCGCGATGTTAAAACCAAATAACATAGAATATTCTTTATACTTGTACGGTTTGTATTAGAATCTATCACCTCTGGATATTAACCCTCATACACATACATTACCTGGCAATCCAGCAAAAAAGAACGGATGAAATTCCGCAACCCTTCGCGCGATGCATTGATGCTGCCGCGGTGGCATGGGTAGTATATCACTTAAATTGTTTGAAGAGTTGTGAATGTAACAACTGCCAACCACCGGCACTTGAGGTGATATATTAATAAAAACATAAGTAAGCTAAGTGATTGTTTTCATTTGGTAGTTTCATGTTTGAATATTCCACATGAGGTTCCTAAGTATTTTAGAGGTCCTTGAAGTCTGGACATGGAAATCGCGTTCGTTTGAACTTTGCGAATCTTCAACCCGGGATAAAGGAATAAACGGGGGCTGCAGTAATTCAGTTTGTCTCTATACATTTCTTGTGAAATTGTTATAGCTTTGGTACTTCGAAAGTGGCCATTCAATTGGCTAAACATGTTAAGGGGTACTTTGATGGAAGCCGCCAATTTTGTCGGTTTAGTGGATACAAATTAAGGCAGGATATATGCAGCAGTGACTACAACGTGACGGTTTTCATGCTGGGGATAGTAGCCTCATAGCTGTTATAAATATAGGATATCCTTAAGGTAAAGCATCTTTAACGCTAAGCTTATGTGACGAAACTGATATGATCTATTGAAAGAAGACTGGCATAAATAACATTTTTTTCAATTTGGACCGTTCAATAGTAGCCAAAGTTTTGAAACGCTTTACAGATTCCATGCGCATTTGCGAATACTATCCTTGTGGAAACACGCCACATATCCGTACAATGGCCCAACGAAATACTACTCAATTCAAAAGTTTTACATGTGCACAAAAATATGAATGCGAAATAAGCTGAAATGTCCGCCGGGTAAATATCCTCCCGTCGTGGATTGTTACTGAAGTAATCCTCGGTTCTATTGCTACCCTCTCTCATTGCATTTGTCCACCCGGAACTTCGAGCATCCACAAAAGACAAAGATGTCGTGGGGTAAGGGTAGTTAGTGGTGGTGGACTGATGGAAGCAACGATGAACGCTACTTGTGACAATGGTGACAACAGTCGTACCCAGAATAATCAACGACACACTACCTACCATCCGTTACACTACTACCGATTGAAAGAAAGTGACGCTGAAAATGCCAGCGATTTTCATCTGGTCAAGTTCTTGTCGCTGTTCGTTCGCTATTGATGCGATTCAGAGTTTGTGATGAGGGTGTAGAATGGATGTTATGAAGAGGTCACATTTAATAATTGTGGATTGAATTTAGTTGAACATCTGCTCAATGGCAGACAAGGAACAATTGACGGGGTGTGAAAAGATTGGGTCGAGCCGAAATATGAGATGTTGAAAATGGACGCGTAGGTGTGATTGTTCCTGTCGCAGTTACATTTCAAGAAGCTTTATTTCGGAAAAGAAGCTGCTAGAGAAGCTGCAGAAGCTGCTTGTTACTTGTATGAAAAAAAGACATTAGAATCGAGTCTCACCCACAACTTATTCAGGCGTCAATATGGTGAAACCTTAAAAGTTGCACGTAATGACTGGATAAGAAACGGAAAACATATCCTAGAAAGGACTCATCGAAAACAAATCCGGTGTGTCCTATTTTCGTGAGCTCAATAAAATATCCTTTCATTGGTGTCTGTTGGCTCAATGCAACAAATCAAATTTACAAGAATAACAGCAGAATTGTCGAGTGGCGCTAGTAATTGCCCAAACGAATATCCGTCCGGTAATTTATTCAAATTGTTCGAGGATATCAATCGTATCGGAAATTGGACATCTTTATGGCACATGCGGATAAGCAATAAGCAACGTATTCAAGACATCCATATTTATGGATCGTCCGTCATCAATTGCTGAACCGTCGACACATCTATCCTTACTAAGGAATAAATGAAAAATAAAATATCTTGATATCATATCGTTTTGTGGGCGCGCTGCGTGTTGATACAGTTCGCCCAATCTATCTATTAGGCATTTCATCGTTCAAATTGGCGGCGGGAGCAAGAAAATTGCTGTTTCTTGAAAATGTTCTCGTGATATACAAGTTCATCGATACGCTATCCATATTGCTACACTGTTGCGACAAGCGGAAGGGAGAAAAGAGGCGTCAAACCGCATCATGTCTACTACATGTTCTACGTACATCCCGAACAAGGTCGAGACTCCGTGCGACTCGAGAACAATCACCACACAAAGCAAGAGAACACGGGGGTGGAGTGAACGTGATGGCGTTGGCTGGTGGTGGGTCAGTTGCTGTGAACCCACAAATTGGGTGAATGAAAAAAGAATACTTAGCAAAGAATCCACTGTGACCAGAATCCTTGGTACGTTTGTGCTATCAACTCACCCCCACGTGATCTATTGCCCACAGGAAAGAGCAAAAAAACAGCCGGGACGATGGAAACTTTATCCGTTACTGACTTTTACTTTTTGTTGACGTCCTTCTGCTTGTTTCGTGGTGTGATATATGATGGAATAGTTTGATGTTGTGTCGGGAATCGAATATTTTGTTTGTTATTTGGTCACACAGATTCAGGAATGGAATCGCGTTCAATATGTCATGCCCAAGGATCAAAATTCATGACCAACTAATAAATTTGATTAGGACAATGATATCCGTAAGGGATAATGGCATAGTTACTAGCCAAGAATATGGTGTATTTATTAGAAAGGAGGACCGATCGATTCGATGTCAATTGAGTGATGAACCTTTAACTTTTTGTGGTAGTGTTTTTTGTACGTTCTCTCCCCCGGTTTTGTTGTCAGGGGCTAATATTATGGGTAATTGATTTCACCTTTAGGGTTTTTTTGGGCTCGGTTGTTTTTTTTACTTTTGCAGTGTAAGTGCGCAGACAGCAGAGGGTGATTTTTTTGTTTTGTTTGAGTTAAAGGCGACACAATTTTCGGTTATTGATATGATTAAATATTAGCCATGTGGACTGTCAAATTACATGTGTTTTCACTGTTTTACGAAAATGGTTTTTCGCTCAATCGAGTCTTCCTTTCGTTTAGTTTGTCATTGAATACTTGCTAGAGTGCTTTAATCAAGATTCGGTGAAAGAGTATCTTATTCAATATACTAGTTAGATTACATATTAAAAAAGTTAAAAATACGGTTTCTACTCCAAAAGGTTATTCTCTTATATAAATTTAAGGTCCTGAGCGATGCATCTATCATCCTAAATTGTTGTGTTCAGGAAAAAAAATCCACAAATCAATAATATCTTGTCGAGAGCACTATGCGGACATCCTTTACTCTCCGTGCTTCTCCGTTCTTGTGGATTATTTCTTGGTATAATCCGTACAAACTGTTTTTGGAGTTGTTCTAGCACCAAGTAAGAAATTCGAATTAGACGTATTATTTATTGATAACATGGAGAGCCATTACAATGACTATGAAGTGGTTTCTTCTGGATTTAATCTGCTAATTTATACTGCAATCGCTTTATGGCGCACTGTATCGAAAGTTCATTTACATTTTTTCGATATGCTCGTAGAGGTGAGCGTGGCAATTGCCCATTACCATTTTCATTCCTCTGCTTCGAAATATGAGTTGATCTCGAGTCTTCCGACTCTTTCACAATAACAATACTTTCACATGTAGAAAGCACAATTGGCTTCCTTCCCTGAAAGACTATTGAACAGATTAAAGTACGTATGCATGTGTAGTTGATTTTTGTGTCACAATTCTATGGCTAGCGGTTTAGACATTATGAGATCTGGTGCAAATTAGTTATTAGTCAGATCACGGCACGTAAGTTTTTCCTTACCAGGATACATAGTGCAAAGTTTTATTATTTTATTTTGATGCAAAATAATCATTTTGATTTGAAAAATATGTGTGTAATCTCCCAGCGAATTTGCCATTTTTAGTTTGAAGCGTAACGTAGCCTTAAAAAAATACAGATCAAAATGCTTCTGGATTTCTGAAGGGCACGATAGTCTCAGCAAAAAATATCCCACGACTGCTATTCTATTATCGAACGTGGCGCATGGAAGGGCACATAGGTAGGACAGCTTTCGCGTTCCTTCCGAAAAAAATCTTTAAGCCCAAACAAAGATAGCACGTTCGCATTGTGTCGATTTATTCAAATATTTGTTAAGCGCGAGCCATTTGGAAATGGTGGCTTTTTCAGCGTTCTTTTGGGTAAACGGAGTAGGTGCTCGTTTTCCACCAGTAGTGGAAACGCTAAGCTAAGTTTTTATCGATAGTTATGGCGTGAGGTGGTATTTTGTTTGATCAGCGGTTACAGGCTGGACAGCTAACACAAGGCAGAATAAGCAAATAGAGTGAGCGGTAAAAAAAAGAGAGTGGAAGTGAATAAACGACGACAACAGCTATCGTTATCAGGAGTTCGTTCTAAGGTGAAACAACCGTGTGTAGGTGGTATGTAGGTATTTTTTTCGTTCAGCGTTCTTATCAGTTGCAGGCCGCAGTTGCAGCAGAGAAAATGAGGTTCTCGAGAATAGTAACAGCAGTTACAGAATGTTCAACATAGGCTCTGAAAAAAAGGTGGTTGTAGGGAAATGTTCTGGTGTTGTGCGGAAAATCACACTTGTTCTGTGTCCTCCAGGTCGCTTTGCCAGCGGACTGTTCCAAAAACTGATAAAAATATCAGACGGACTGATATTCTCCAGAACACTGATGTGCAGATGAATGGCCTCGTAAGCCATATCTGATTTTTTTTTGTGCGAAACTGCCAAAAGTTCATCCCCTTGCATTGAATGTGGAGCATGTAAGGTGCTGGTCATAAAACTCCAATAAGATGTACTTGAAGCCGTAGCCGGGGCTTTCGGCGCTGTACATTTTTGATATTTGCTAAATGCCTCGTTTAATACTCTCCATCGTAAGAAATAATGTTAAGCAAACACAAGTGTGGATGCGCGGCAGGCAATAAACGAAGGCTGTTTCACTTTTTTCCACCGAGGTACACATCTTTATCTTTTTTCCTGGCTTTTGTGTGACTATTGTTAATACAGCTTGCGGAGTCTATTTAGATAGCGTGGTGGGTGATTTTGGGGCAAAGTGGGGCCCCAAAGATACGGCATGGCCGACAAGTTGTTATTGTTGTGCGTTTTTGAGCTGGTTTTCGTGGGGTATATCGGTCGGTTTGGCCAAGAACAAGACCGTATAGCATTTTTGAATGATTCGGCCTGGCATGTAGCCTAGACACACGCGTTCATGGGGAAATTTAGTGGAAAATAGTCAACAAGAAAAATAAAACACGTTAAAAAATAAGGTAGAAAATTGGAACAAGGTGATAATTGTGACTGGCAAATATTTAAATAAGGTTTGCTGGTTGCTGTGGAGGTGAATAAGTTGAGGCAATTAGTCACTATCAGTTTTACGGCTGCTGGTCAACATTTCATCGTTTCCAATGTGCAAAAAGTACAAATAGTGGAGTTTTCCTTTCGCGAAGCAGTAATCGTAAAACAGTAATTGCTTTATGGGGAATTTCCTGAACGTTTCACAAGTGAATACTTGCAAGTAATGAGAGTTGGCTGTAATTAATGGGGTCATGAATAATTTGAAAAGGAAACCTAGAAGGCAGCAATTTGAGGCAAAGCAATGCGGGCGATATACCACGATCTAGCCGAGTTTTGAAAATCTTAGGCATACCCTCCAACTTTTCGAAAATAGCTCAAACACTCATTTGCGGATACAATAAATCACGAACATGAAGAAGATGACATCGTTGGACCAATTTGATCCTCCGAGATAAGAATGTTTGTGGTTAGCCTAGAACGCGGACACGAGCAATGTGATGAAATATCTTCTAGCACATACATTGTGATTTTCCTTATCAATGATGACGGATGTTTGTCTAGTGGTCGACATTGTTGCCGTTTGGAAAGTCTTTGTTTCTTTTTCATTTTGTCCACCACCTTCCAGACCGTGTTCAAACACCTGAACGTATAGTATCACTTTAAAAAAAAATATCACAACATCAAAGATGCGTGCTGAATAACTCAGGGAAAAATATTAAGGACTGCGTCAAGATATTTGTGATCACAAACGTGTAGAAGAGCTGTGGTAAAAATTATAGGCCACAGCTCTGGCTTTCCGACGTAATTCAATCAAACGCTTACGATTGCATACACGCATAATTCAGAGAAAACATTAATCCTACACAATAATTTTGCAAGCTGCATGTTTTATACCAACTTCATTCCACAAGTCGTATACATGGTCACCGAAGCATTTGTTAGTTTGTTCACTCAATTTACACCTGATTTACATGAACAAGAATATACTTACGACTGAATGAACGAAATCCTGCATCTTCACTAGTTGACAACATATTAGGTGCTCACCGAACTATTGTAAATTACTGGCAAAGTGTCATATTCCACACTATCACTGTTTCAGCGTAAACTGCGACTACCTAGTTCTTGCAGACACTTTGGCACAACACTTACAGTTGCACATATTAAGCATGATGAAACGAATTTCGCCAGGCATCTATCAAAATCGCACTTCTAATTGAATCTTTTTCTTTTGTTTAAAAATCATCAAGAGAATGGTGTTGACCCCACGACAAACTGAATGGTACTGATGCGATCACAGTCTCGTGGTCTCACACACTCTAACCAATTTTCCACCAAAAAGATACACGTACCCTGAAAAGGACCTTTGCAGGACCTTATGTACATCTTTATGCATAGTTTTTCAGAGCTATGCTCACACGGGATACATAGTGAGTTTTCAGCAGCCGTTTTTTGGAAGGCCACTTTTTCTTGTCCCTCGCCGCAGTCGTTTTTTTCGTAAAAGGGGATGTTCACAGTTTTTTATAAGGCTATTGCCCTGTTCGCCTGATATTACTACCACATTGAAAAAGTTCTTAACGCGTTTATCCGAAACAGATCTGGTGTGGCTTGTAAAATATGTCCTGTTATTGTACGATGGTTTGTGTGCATCCTGGGTGAGGATCGTACCGAATTGTTCATGCAGACGGTACAGGTATAGGGCAAAAAAAAATCCTTTGGAAATAGCAAAAACATGCAACCAAAGTAATCCGATGTTTTATCTGCTACCCATACTACGGAATTTTTATGCCAGTAAAATAAATAAAAAAAACATTTAAGATGTGTTCGGCCCTTGTATTAAACCCTAATCAAGGAAATGTGGAGTACCGAAGGGTAACATCTTGGCTACGATGCTGTTTTCTTAGTTTCAATGCACAGTGCAAACGAAGGAGAACGTAACGTACATTCGTCACTGCGATGTTGGTAGTTTTAAATGTTAAAGAAAAGAAAGACGGTTTAGGACTGGCATCCCTATTTTTTCGACGTGGTCTATGAGGCTTCGCTTTCAAATAATGGCAACTTGATTAGCATCTTTTTTTCATCATAGGTAGGTATATTGATTAAAAAATCTTCATTGCCCCGGTTTTTTTACGGCATCAATGCTGAAGGGTAGCAAAGTATTGTGTGAGTAACGGTATTTTTTATGCAAATAGTTTTACGAATTGGTAAAATCTCATCTCTAACGAGATGTGTCTTCCATGGCTTCCCTGTTTCTTACGTGGAACAACTTTTTAAAAGATAGTTCAACTGGGTGAAAAAACAATGGGGTTGAAAAATTTCCCAGGATATCGCATCACAAACCAAGATGCAACAGTGAATCTGCGTTTTTGCATAGCGATGATCTGGGGTGAAAATTTTTAAGGCAGAGAATGCAACGAAGAAAATGAGAGAGAAAAACGATCGGAATAAGTAACCATTGATTTAGATTAATTTTTGTAAATTTATTATTTACGTTTTTTTATCGTATGCAAAGAAGGCAGGAGAATAGGTGTGGTTATGGAAAGGTGTTGTTTGATAAGGTTCAAAGATGATATTTAACGGAAAATTTATATTAGTTGTGAGGAAAGATATTTCATAGCAAATGTTGAACGAAACGCTTAGATGATCTGAATAATAAGCATTTTATGGTAATAAGTGCTAAGCTATGATCATACAAAAAATGGAAGGATGTTATTGAAAGTTCAAATCCTCAAGCCGTTACCAAAATAATAGAAAAAAACTATGATGTGATTGAAAAGGTATATAGTGCTAGTATCAGTATCGCATTTGGAGTTTTGTGAGCATATCAATTTGTTTGAAAGTTTAAGAACGGTTTTTAAATGTATTCTTCGGCAATTTGGCCATATTATCGTTAATGTTGTAGCTTGTGTCTTTTATCATGATGTGTTCCCGAGCTTAAATTTATTATTAAAAGACTTTATGCAAAGCATCCGATCTGAAAACTCTAATTTACCCAGTAAAATAGAATTCGATTTTTATTCACTATTGTATAACGTCAGTGGGTTCTGGTCAACTCATTTAGCAATCATATGTCACATCGAAAATTGACCATGGTCGAAAACACCTGGGTCCCAAAAAAAATTAGTCATCATATCTACTCTGACCGATCTACATCATAGCAAAAAAAATCCTCTTGACTCATAACAATAACATGTAATTTCAAATTAACAATGGACCGTCTGAAAGTCTCGAAAATATTAACTAAGAGTTTCATCTGAAATCGGACTGAATGGATGACTGTGACCAAACATTTTTGACGAACTGTCTGTCTTGTCCAGACCTCAGTCCACTTCAGTGTCAGTAGATACCATATGAAAGCGGTGCAAGACCAGTGCTGCGACACTGTCATAGCTGCGAGGCAACTAAGAGCTACCCATGTGAAAAATTTAGTCATTTCCATTTGTTATTCAATGTTACAAACACAGATCAATCATAAACTGCCGGCCTTTCACAATTTTTCTTGACATATTTCATGTGCTGGTCATGTCCATATTCGTATCGAAATTGCGTCTGTCCAGGGTCCAGAGAGAGCCTCTTGTGTACACTGCCGTCCAGTGAATAGTCCTCTTGAGAAATCGATTTGCCAGTTTGGCGGAAAGTCCATGAAAAATATCACTTTGTCTACGAAAGCCAGTAAAACTGACGAATCTCTTTGCTGCGGCTATTACAATATTTTTTGTTGGATAATGAATGGACCTCAAGGCTCGACAATGAGTTGTTGAGGGACGAGAAAGAAACTTGAAAAAATTATACAATCTCGAAATAAAAAGGAGCCTAACACACGAAATTTATCCATTCATCTTCGGGTTGATGAGAGGCACCTTCATCGTTGAAAAGATCGACGTGGCTAGAATTTAAATAGTGTACTTATGCAAGATATGTGGATAATAAATGGTAAGACGTCTGCCGATGATCGCCACGGTGTCCGGTGGGACGTTGGTCATTTCCATCGAAGAAGATCGTAGCAGCTTTTTTCTTATGGTTTCAGCTGAAGATATAATGACGAAAATAGAGTACACGAAAGTGGAAAGTAGGCACAGACTACCCACATCGTTTGTCAAAAAACTTAACGCGCATTGAATCCCGTTTTCTATATGTGCCTCCACTTCTCAACAATTGAAATGAAATTCTAATTGAAAATTTATATTGAATTCAACTTCAAATCTAGTTTCTTCTTGAGTCCTGTTCCATGGCTCATAGAAACGCAATGTCTAGGCCATAGGTCACGACCGAAAAACGGATAGGCAACTTGTCTCAATAATGTCCACCACTTTATTAGGTAGGTGTTGACAAAATATCATTGTACCCGACACCGCCGCACAGTTTGAGACCCTCTTTTTAACATTAACCAGAACAATGGGCTTTAATTTTTTACCTTGAGCCGAAAAAGATCCGGAACTCCTTTTATGTAATTTTATGAGTTTATGATCGCCCCATGAAGTCCCATTGCATGCAACGCATATTACAAATCAATGCTAGCAAGGTATGTTGTTGTGTTGCTTGGTCAACGGATAGTTCATGCAACCTTTCTGCCCACATACATGACCGACTGCATCTTTTGCGGCGGCCGGCCATCTAATTGACGCGGTACCTGGAGTAAGAAAAGTACCTAGAATGCCCACCACTCGGGTCAATTATATTGTTCTTGCGAAACATTGAAATAATGCAATAAGTTTGCAGGCCGAAGAAGTCTGGTATCATTGAAATCGGCATTTGGTCGCGGCATTAGGCTGCTGGTTGCTTCAAAAGAACGGCAATAAAAGCAAATCATAAGAGTGTAGTGTTTTCAGTGAAAGTGGGTGTTATGTTTTGAATGTTCATAATATTTTGTGCCATAGGATTAGGTTTGGGAATTATGATGGCAATTAAAAGCGGACAAAGGCTCCTTTTGCTGTAGGATACGGCATCTTTTGGAATTCTCTTGGCCGGCAGTAGACTCTGAAAATTTCATGTTTGGGAGAGAACATTGACGCTTTTTCGTTTTTGGCTAAGTTAACCTTCATTACATCCGTGGTGTCAACTTTGCTTATATAAATTATGTCCTCGAAATCGAAGCACAGATTTCTATTAGCCCCACAGAATTGGTGACACACACTATCAGGCGATCGGCATCACTCAAAAGCCAACTTATTAAAATTTGTCAACTTCAGCGGACCTGCCTACGTTTTCCTCATACTTCATACATTATCGGATCCATCCATCTCTTTTGTATGCTCCACAAAATTAACTGAGATCTGCTGTCCCTGTACGTGCAGATATTCCATCTGGAGTCCAGCCGCTTCGAAAGTTCGCCCCGACGAACAGTTGAACGATGAATGGGCATGGGTAATTCGAGGGAAAGACTGGTAACCCACACGAAAAACTGTCCGAGTCCAGAAGCTTTGTTATTATTATTATAATTTTTCACTTGATTTAAATTTGCTTCTACTCTTCATCGTTAAGATGAATTGCTTTCGTTCTTTATTCGTTTGTGCGGTTCCTCTGCGTCGGGATTGGTTGCGTAGTCAGTCACCACATCACGGTTTTTCAGAGCGATCAGAACGATATAAATAACAAAGGTGTGCCAATGCACCCTAATATCGTTTTGCTAGATAGTGATCTTAATAAGTGAGTACCGGAAAAAAACTGAAACTTTTGAAATCGAAGATGAAATGATTTGACATCTCGAAGTTTTGGTACATTTTGAGGAAAAAACTTCAACAAATTATTCATATCTCCCTGCCACGTTTCAATTGATGCAGAAATCTTGCTTTAATGTTGGCTGAGTTTATTTGGCCACAACCCACCACAATCCAACTACACGAACGTTTATATAAGTCAACCTATGAAACTTTATGCGCGACCACTTTGCGCAGATCGCAGATGCAATAAAATCTATGAGTTCGTGAGAACTAGATGGTTATCACGGCAAAGTGCATCTGAACGGGCAGCAAAGTAACGAGCACTAAACGAATGTAGACTCAACGCTGGGCTTCTTAAACGGAATTATATACGACAAGCTTGGGGTCAAAGGAGGATCATTGATGAAGGGACTGAAAGACATTGGCGATTTGTTTGCATCTTTGAATTTGGGTACATGCTGTTAAAAGTGTGGTTAGAATAATGGAGATTTTTCGCTATGTAAATTTTGGAGAGTAATTTAGAAACATGTTCTTGTGTAATCATTTCACGATTTCGATTTTCTGTCCCATTAAACTGCTCCTCAATAACCCTGAAACCGATCACAACGGCAAGTTGAATTCATCTCCAATATCAAACAGCAGGACCATGGCCTATCCGTTTGAACACTGACTGCACAAAATTCGAACTGACGAAGGAAAATCCTATTGTCGAGCTACTCGCCTATTTGTGTACACTTCCCACAAGGAATTGGAAGCCTCTTGCAAGGACTCAACAACGACCACGTCATTGACACACAAAACATCTTTGACGAAACACGAAGATCTGAAAATAGGCTTAAACTTGACCGATGGATCGAGGATTCATCTTTACAGGTTGAATGGAATGAATTTTACTTCTTCCTCGTTTGCTTATCGCTCGATTCCACCCCACGAAGGCTCATGTTGCCTATGCGATCCGAATGATATACACAATCATGTTGGGAAAATGTTTTAATGTGTCGCCTCTCTCTTATCCTTTTTGCGGATTAAGATCAGTCACAGGTTATGGTTTTTTGATGACATATCAGAAATGAATAATTTAGAGCATGGGAAAATCGAGCAGGTGGTTTGAACGAAGAAATTTTGCACAGTTATAGTGGTTTTTTTTTGAGTAGCTAAGGATGCGTGTATGTTTTGAAAAGGATAATCGTATTTTTAGTCGATTGCTGTAGAAATTATCTGTTGGTGTGTAGGATACTTGATGCATTTCAGCTCATTTATCATTCACAGGGAATTTGGGTGGAAATGTATGAATTGATCTTGTGACAGGTATCAATTATTGAACATTGGGAAGGGTTATTTGCTATGCAGGAGTATAACGGTTTCCAGGGTTTCTTTTGCAACTATCGAGAAAAAAAAATTATAGAATGAAAGAAACAACCCAATTGAATTAGTTCACTTAGACTTACCAATTTTCCTTGAGATTTTTACGTAAAATTGTGTTGGTTCTTACCTGAAAGAGAAAGCATGTTTAATTGAATAAATTGGATTTTTTAATTTAAATTGTTTGATTGTGTAAAAAGCAAGAATTGAAATTGGCACTCAAAATATGACAAAAATTGGCAATATCAATGTCCATGGCAAAAAGACGTCCTAATTTTTGGTTAAAACTTTCCGTAAAGTAAATTTGTTTCAAAATATGCCTGCATAACTTAATCTATCAATTCGATACCATTCTTTTGGAACAATAGACTTTCAATAGCATCAACCACCCATTTCAAGCTTTACAAAGCCTAACATTGATCGCCATAACTCATACATGCCTTCATTACGTTATTTTACGATAATTTCTCGAATATAACTAAAATAAAAATTTCAATGACGATCTATTCAAAGTGTTCACGCTTTTATTATTCTCACATTATGGTAGCTTGGCGAGAATAATAGATCGATAACCAGTGATCCGACTTAAATTTAATATGGGTTCGACAAAAAAAATCCAGAAATGAATCTTTTAGAAGCAGAAACAATTTCATATGAACGTGAAGTCGCTGAGACTGGACGGTAGATATCAGTTGTACTTGAACAAAGATGCGGTTTTCACTTTTTGCACTGATACATGGTCATTGCGCGTGATCATTTATTTTTATATATTTTTTATTATACATGTTATTATCAAAGGCTCTGGCGTCTTCCCCCTTTCCGCTCAAAATTGCAACAGTGCCGCTGTCTGTTGTTATCTTATAAAATCCGTGGTTACTGAAGTGGTCCGTGGAGATTATAAGCGAATTACTTGCAGATACTGTTAGTACCCCATAAGGTATATGTATGGACGAACGTGTGTAGGATATTTTCCGTGGCTTTGTTGGCCGCCGTTGGATCGTCACTACACAACACTTTCTTCCTTTTGCTTGAGGTCGTTGCTATTGTTGTTGGACTTGTTGCAATCGTTAACTAAACATAATAGCATATTCAAATCGTCTTTTATGGGATCTGGTCAATTGTCCGATAATGTAATTTTCAAAGATTGTTCGATCGGATATCAAATAAGAGTATCTTGTCGGGATGTCCTTTAAACGATGTACCATGAGTTAGATCACCCGAGTCGTGAAGGTTGCATTGCAAATAAACTGGTATGCATATGTTGGTCAAAGAGACGGGGAGGAGAGGTGATACTGTAATTCTTATGAGAAGAAAATAACAGTTGAAAATACGTATCATTTTGTTAGCTCAATGGATATAAAAAAGGACATTTTAATATGCTAACTATCAAAACAGAAAATAAGTAAAATTAACTGTCATTTTAGGAAAAACATTAAAATAAATCGCAGCCTATAAAAATACAATAAAAGATGCTGGCCAGTTCTATTTTGTTTGCACAAAATTTCTTTGTGGATATCATATCAATATTCCCTATCAACTGTCTCATTATGTCGTGTGTTGGTATTCTTATTTGCAACGTCGGGGCGGTTATTGAATTTTATAAAATCAGTGTTCAAGATAATTGGTTTTTTAACCCTTTGAGATTGGTGAAACTCGTCATATTTAATATGTGTCCTAGCTTGAAAAACTGGTAGCATTTACTTGTTGACACATGACGAAGTTAATATCACTGACAGGGCTGTTTATTTTGAAATGAAACATGTAAAATCAATAGATAAGTCTGTGCCTACTGCAAAGCATCTCACGAGAATACAAGCTTGAGCTAGAAATTCAAATATGTACAAACATGTGTGGTGAATCATAAGAAAATAGCGCGTGTGAATTTGATTATATCGCCGTATTTTTTTCTCTCGAACAATGGTCATAAACGTTGAATTATAAATGACCATTAACTCATTGATGACTTTATTGATCACTTCGGACTATCAGAGTTGTTTATCGAAATGTTTATTGATTCAAAGCATTTTCTAAATAAATCGGACTTTATCATTCCCAGCTTTATTTTGTTATCGTACTACATCTAATTTTCGATTGAAAATTATGAGCTCGATATCAGATCAAAAGACAAAATCCATCGCTGTTTATTATCGGCTAATTGTTTGAATTGCCTTATGAATTGATTCATTCGAATTTGAGCAATGTCGTATAATAGCTTCATAGCATGCTGCAAAAAGGATTGAAATTGTATCTTAGAATGACTTAGCCTGTAACTAGCTGAACGAAATTGTAACTAACGAGCTTCAAGCTGTCCAGTCTAAGTGTTAGAAAATCAATTCAAAAACAATAGATATCTCAAATGAAGATCCCTTTCTGAACGAATTCATTTTGTTAAACCGCAAAGAATTCGCTTCAGAGTTTCTGTGCTTTACATCAACATGCCAGTGGTTCATCCTCAACGCCAAAGATAGTTCTTGTAAAAGATCAACTTCTAAATTGTTTACTTTATTCACATGTCGTTCAAGCTGAAGAACAATTTCGAAAACTGAAATGCCGTACGTATGAACATAGGTACCTACCTATACTTGATCCGCACGTACATACGTAGTTCCATAGGAAAGATAGGTAGTGAAAAATTTAGTGTAGACTGACCGATCGGCTTCTCAATCGAATTGAGCTGTTGTATGCACAGTTGCTGCACGAGTATCTTAGATTGGGACAATCGATTCGTGTAAGATGTTAATAAGATGAGAGTTTAGAATATATGAGCAATTCGGAATTAATTTTATTACAGCAGTTGTCTTGTCACCACGTTGTGGTTGATGTTGTTGCCGGTTGCCGTCGTCGATGTCCGTTCGGCTAGTTATCTATCTGATTAAGGTCGGTTGTAAAGTAATGAAGAGAACGATCCGAGGATAATGAGGGTGTTCTGACGTCGGCCTATTTGCGTAACGTCACATCATTGTGGTAATTCAATGGATGGGGAAAAGGACTGTAGGGTGATGTTGTGGTAGTGAGCAATTCATTTCGATCTGTCCATTATTTGTTGGGCCATTCTCAATGTCACAAACGAGGTGCTGGAAATCGGTTTTGAATTAGATATTGATTCGGTTCATTGTTTTCACAATAATGGCAAGTGAAAGTGAGACAATTTCCTACTGACATCTCTGTGTTCCTGAATTAAAATACGGAACGAGTCACACCTCAATGCTGTAGCTCATCTGCTACAAACTTGGATTCAGCATACTACATTCGGCTGAAAATGAAGACGGATTTCACGTTCTGGACCGTGAGAAAAGATCGATTCATGCTAATATATATCCAACGTATAGCGTCCCAACACAAGATCACCTATTGCACGTTCACCTCCTTGTCGGCCCGCTTGCTTACTTCATTCTTACAGATGTTTTTCAATACTTTGCCATAGTCCGTGGAGTCTCAAAGGCTTTTATCTACATTCTAATGGCCATTGCTGAAAGTGTGCACCTCTAAAAAAGCAGTATAACACAAATTTAAGAAGGCACGAACTTTTTCCAGTGTAGGTATATTATTTCTGACCGAGTTTCATCGCGTCTCATATGACTGCATGCTCGTAAATATATCACACAAAAAGAGATGACGACCACGATACAAGGAAGTCTGGAAGTATTGCAGCATAGTAACCGTAGCGACGAGATTCGGCCGATGAATGGGTTTTGAAGAATGGACGGGTAGGTACATGCTTATTGGCAAAGTTGTTATCGTGTCGCGCCTTTCTTCTTGTAGCCGAAGCGACCTTACAACTGTCGCTGTTAGATATTCTCATGCTCGGTTAAAATATGGCTTATTACCATTTAAGCTAGTCTACATAATCATTGAAGTCGATTTGATAGATGATGAGAGCGCATTTGAAGGAGTAAAACTTTTGAAAGGCACGTAGCAAGGTGGATAGTCATGCTTGGTGCTGCAAGACAAGTTTTGCGAGGCACTTACTGACTAGTGAGTCGCTCAATTTCACAGATCTACAAAAATTGTAGCGATTGCACATAGATCAATCCAAAATCAAAGCAGAATTCAACTAGTGAAACAGCATATGGCAGTCAGATTCTCCAGAATCATACTAAATTTTATGCATATTTCCTCCCCGGATCTGAGTCGACCATCACTGTCATCGCTGCAAACATTATAACAAAACGCAATATAATCTGAGCTTATTCGGCGAATAATTTACACGTAAATACACTGAATCTGAATCACGGTTCTTTATGTGCGTATCTATCTATTCATAGCCAGAGTCACCGGGCTGAACAAATAAGTACTAAAATCGTTTATGGACACAATGCACACATCGAAAGAGAGGGCAAGTTAAATCGCGATGCCGACACCAAAACACCTCCACCACTACCCCCAATTATCGCGACCGTCTCCTTGAATAGTCACAGCACCTCATGAAACAATAAAAGCCATAAAAAACCGGGCCATGTTATCAGCGTCGTATAGTAGGTATACATATGTGTCGTCCATTTTGGTTTTTCCGACACGCCGTCGACCCGTAAGCTTTTTTTTTGGTCGTCATTAATATAACCGATTCAGCTTGAAGGCTTACAATATTCCAGTTCTAGCTGTTTTGGGTGAAAAGATACATATATGCAAACAAGCGCGTTGTTACCTTGTCTACGCAGCAAGGTAACGGCTTTTCGATAGGCTAAACTACTAAACAAATAGCCTTATGACCTGCATATGAGGATGAAAATGCTTAGAGTAATGTGAACAAATAGCGAAAATCATAATGCAGGAGTAGATAAAACGCGGCGAAAATATCTGAAGCGTGATAAAATTAGTTGCCGAACTTATCATGTGAGGCAATTGTTTCCGTGGAATGCGGTTTGAAGCAAAACGAGGGAGGTTTTAGCTGGATTAGTGGCCGACACCTAAGCAAAATACCTCAGATCACGCAGCCGGTAGCAGCTTTCAATATAATATAAACTTTTAAAAAAATACAACCAACTTAACCACATCCTTCTCTCCTTGTTAACTTGATGAAATTTAATGGATCCAGATTTTTAATCTTATTCAGCGTGTGAAGGAAGAATACTCTCCATTTTCAGTGTCCATCTAATGAGCTTATACATATGTAATTTTGCATTTATTTAAAATACATACTTCCTATGCCGAGGATACTTGAACGCAGTAAGGATGCGTGGATGCTGTGGATGCAACTTCTTCGACTCAAATCTCCTTTATTAGAATCGTGGTCGGCAAAGTCCACAGTTTCTCTTTCACAAATGTTGGCAAGCAAAACTTTCAGCTTGTGTCTATAGTTTCCAAAGAGGGACGAAGCATATCTTCATGATTGCTTTTCTATTTGAAAATCCACAAAACTTTCTCAGAGAAGCGAGAAGTGGTACTCCAAACTCTCGATACATATGTATGTACAATATGGGATGCAAGGATGAAATTCTTGACTCACCTACATGATAGTGGCTATATTTGACTGATGCATTCGTATACATCCAGTATTTAGGATGTGTTGTATCAGAAAGACCAACAGATAGAGTTTGTACTAACCAGTAACTATACGAAGGATGGATAGTAGGAATCTTCTGCTGGGCAGAAGCCACCTAGCTTTTAACCGGCCATAAGCGAGAAGTTACCACGAGAACTATAAGCGAATCATAAATGGATGGCTGAGTAGAATCAGTATTACTTCTGCTCGGAACATTTCAAACAATCGGAGCACACTTCTTGCAGATATTTCTTTCGACGAAGGATAGTGTGATGCGGTCCGGTCCATCGTCTGCCATACGAATTGATGATGGGCAATGGGCGGGTAAAATGTTTTGTCTAAGACGACGCTGATGAAGGACGTTCATTTTCGATGTTGGCTTCCGTAGCAAGCGGCAATGGTAGACGAACTTTCGAAATGCGAAATATGTTACTAAACCAAAAATGCTCTATCGCTCTGACCCTTCTGGCATGTTCAGGGATCAGGGATTATTGTGGTGCGGTGGTAGTTTTGTGCTTCTCGAGAGAAAATGAAAATTATTAACAAGTGGAAAGGTTGCAGGGCATCGTAGAATCCCTTCGGCAGACCAATTGCTTCCCCGAGTGGGCATAGGTCGCTTCGCTTGATAGGACGGGAGTATTTGGCAAAGAGTTGGTAGCTTCCTTGAAGTTTCTTCCAACATATCGAGTATAACTGAAACGAAAGTTGGGGCTAATTGACTCAATTGCCTGGGATCCTTTTAAGCACGCCTAGAGATATTCTGTCAAATACGCATTGTCGTTTTCTCTTGTAGCGAACATCAGATGTGATGCATTGAATCTGAGTGGAAGGTTGTTCGTGACCATCTAGCCCTCATAGGATCTCACATTACCGATCTAACCGATATGGTGTCTTGTCCTATTTTTCTTAACCGAAGCGAACCACCATCACGCAATATTCCACTACTTGTTCCCATGGACGAGTATCCCGCACGACCATCGTCTGCTGCAACCAAACGCATGCGATGCGATGCAATACATTGAAATGAAATCTCAATTAATCTGCCCATCAAGTATCGATTACGTTCGGTTTTGTTTCGATTAAAGCAAACGCGCAGATTTTATGCGGTGTGCTAGTGATCTTGATGATCCGAACAATCGTGGTAGTCTTAAAGACGGCGATCGTATCGCCAGCACCATTACCTTTGGTGGTGGCAGTAGCCAGGCCCTGAGGTGGTGTACTGGCGTTCCAATGGATGTGTCCACTCGACACTCTGACGATAACTCGATAACTTGCCGTGCAAATTAATATGACACTAAAAATATAGCTCCTAGTTTGTGGGGTAGCTAGCCGACTAACCAACCTTCTTGGCCATGCATGGGAGCGGAGCGATCGGTTACTCAGGCCCCACAACCTGGGCAGCTATGACATATTGCCGCACTATATTCAAGTAATTTATCTGCAATGCATAGGTAGACATTGCCACCAAAGCAGATCGTGAGTCGCTGCAGATCGACAAATGCAAACAGTGTTTACGTTAATATTATTGATTTGATTGAGCATTGATCGCGCCATCGATTGATCGAGCAGCAACGAATATGTGTACCTATGTTTCAAAGTTTGGTTTATTGCTGGGCAGGGTATTGGATATTCGGTAGACCGCAAGAGAAGTTCAACCGCATAATGAACGCTAGATACGTGCATGCTGCGAGCTCGACTGGGTGACTTCGTTAAAGTCATTGGATTCTACCATGGATGGCGCGAAAATCGTTCGATGTTTGTATTGTTTTCCCGAGAGGAAATTTGAGAGGGAAAGCGATTTGCATGTGCACTCATTCATCGAGGAAGCTTTCCCAATTGTGTGGAATAAGGTGGTAATGTTCAGTACAATTCTTTATGGCATAGTTGAATATATGCCTGTCCAATAGCTTTTGGATTTGGAATCACGAGAATGTCAAGGTTCACAAAGAGTCTCATTCAAATTGCACGGAGGGCAGCGATCCGTGTGATCCGTAAAGTTTTCGACCAACACCATCTCAGTAGGTGCATCGATAGGAAGGTGAATGAAATGAAATATCGTTTTAATATTGCAAATTGTGGTGATACAATTGCCTCAGACTCTTTCTTTTGGCCGCAATGAATCGTACTTCATGTAGTCCATTGAGTCTACAGATGCATCCTACTATCTACTATAGAGAAGGTTAATATTGTGGCTTTGAAGCGATCCTAAGTGTAGTTTTTTATTCACTGTTCGGGGGATATGTTTACTACTAAACGACAAGCAACGACCACCGACCAATATGATCATAATGATGGCAACGAAATCGTGGACAGACGACGATAAGGACGAAGACTACTCCGTCGAAGAAGGCAAAGACAGTGGTAATATTCAGTGGTGAGATCGACTCGATCATAAATTCGAAAATTGTCACATTATTCAATTTATTCTAACTGTTTGGTAAGAGTTTTTTTTTGCATGCCGCGAATACGAAGGGGTATATATGGCGCTTGGCAATAAGCAACTTATTCGTATTATTTGTTGAGTATAGTAGGTATACCAATCTTGTTGTGTCGCACAGTTGAAAAGTGTCTATGGCTGCATTTGTATCTATTACCAGAGAGGCCAGGTCAACATCTAGTAGAAACTGTGTAGCGGTTAGTATTGCTGCCGTTGATGTTGCTATTGTCGCTGTAGCTAAGAAACCGTTTCCAATTGACCGCAGCTATGAGATCGATTATCCGATTCAGATTGATGATTCACGATTTCGAATGGATTCGGAAAGGATGCATTTGTATCATTTGAAATGAATGATGCTCACTATGCTTTTATGTTAGGTTATAAACGGAGGTAATATCACAAATTATTTGAGTTCTTAGAATACTTGATATCCTTAAAACGTATGCTACATCGCTCGTAGTTGTGGATTCAATCCCCTTGATTTCAAGAAATATTTGCAATACGGCGGGGAAGAACGAATGTTAAAAACCAAACAGATGATAAAAAAAATTAAACTGATCATTTTATTGATTTCCCAACATAGAATATTCGAGGCAAGCTTAGGCATAGGCTGTCATCGAATAGTACACTTGTATCGACTTCCTATTCAGGCACTGGGCCACAACCTCACAAATACCATCAGATTGGATCGTGAGAACTTTCATCACTAATTAATTGTGAAAATCTCGGACAAAAAAGTCTCGTGCTTGAACAGACAAAGTGAAGTGGTACACCACATGAAGAAGACGCGACTATCGGGACCATTGCGCTGTCGTCTTCCACGTCATACAAACAAACATACATACGTGCCTGCATACATGAATGGAAGAGTTCGCGAAATCTTGGGCGCAATAAAATGCAACATGCAAGCTTGCCCAACAAGAAAAACGCAATTTATGTTGGACAATTTTCTGCTGATACAACTGAACAAGCAGTGAAAAACAACACAAACTCGTATACATACAAAGAAACAAAACAGTCCACATAGTACAAAAAATTATTTCCTCTGACATTAAACAAGTTGAGGTGAAGAAGAGTATCTTCCGTGTTAATTTCCCTTAAGTAGTAGCTGCACATTCATTACTATCTAGACGTTGCCCACCTTATCTCGACTGTGCGCTAGCGTGCATTCTCAAAATATATTTCTGTGTAGTAGATTTGGGTAGTGAACCGTTTGCTTCCTGATCCCCAGCATGTTGCTGTGTGTCCATAGCGATTTGGTCTAGCCTGTTAGGAGCTAGAGCACAATGACGGCGATGCATGGGTTGGAAGTCCAGATAGAAGGTCTATTTTCCTGCTGCCCCAGCAGCTAGATACTCCGACTGATCTCGATTTTATAATATGAGAAGATTCCCACTATTGTTTGGGCCACAAGTCGAGCCTGTCTGAATTTGAATGGAAGAGTAGCCGCTACGGCAACAAGGAATGAATGTATGGTGTGAACTTCTTGGTTTATAGCTATGCCTATGCAAAAAAATTGCAGGAAAACAGCACTATACAGCTACTTCTTTATGCTCAGCCGTAATAATTGTCTTTCACTAAAATCGGAGTGTGGATAGCGTGAAATATTTATAACAATCTTGAAACGTGAGGTATGTAAGTCTTCGGAAGCAGCCAAACACTGAGTTCAGGCATCTCGGATAGGATATAGCTGTAATTGAAAGGGTATGTTCACATTAGCATTTCCTGATTTGAAGATTATGCTAAACTTAACGTGGTTAATCTCTATCGTCCTTGAATTACTGTCAGATGGGCAAAATTTTGAATATCAGTCCAGATTACCACGAAGTAATGATGTTTTGTTTGCGATTAGGTAAACATGCTTGGCATCCTATCCTATCAATAGATGATTAGTTCATCAAAATGAAGTATGCATGGATGAAAGCTTAAGGGTCACTTTTCAAGTAGTTTTGTATTGTGGATCATTTATAACAGCCAGGACTCTAGATACTGAGCTATGAATCTTAAATTGCTTATCGATTAAAACCGTAATCTTGGAAGTGCACCCAGGATAAGAGGTTGAACCTTATTCACCATGATATTAACTTAACAATCAATACTGCAAATTGTTGCTTTCAAATAATCAATCACATCAGCGCACATTCTCGGCGAAGTGCATTAAACGAATTGTCACTGGCGAATGAAACATGTTGAACATGCCCAATGTTGGTACGATAACAACTATTTCTGTCTTGACGTGTTGGTTTTAATTAATTTTCTAAACATCCCGAAATTTTCATGCTTCTATTCCGAAACACACGAATGCATACATCCAAACTTGAGCCACCGCTGTCGTCGGGGGGAAAGCAAAGCCCGATAAAAACAGAAAATCTTGATAGACATTATTAAAAGTGTGTTTCATATAGAAACCAACTCGTCTGATCGATTCCGGTCGCTTTATCTATCTATGTACACTTATTACAAAAAAAACGGAAAATGCTTGTTACGATCTTGACCACCCATTCGCGCTCACCTCCTCGGCAATCATTTATGGCCGATGAATGTGATTTGTGCAGTCTTTGGAAAGTTGTTCGACATACCACCAATGCCAAATTCATTGGACACAAGATAAAAAGAAGAACGAATACTCAAACCAAACACAACATACCATACAAGAAAACGATCGAGAAATACAAACACGAAAGTTAAACAGTATATGAGTTTGAATTCGAAACCAAAGAAAATTAGAAGATACTTTTTTGTGTAATCGAAAATGTTAAATCAGTTACAAGATCAATAAAATGCCACTGATAACAATCGCACAATCACAAATGTTTTTTGTCGGGTAATTTATTAATTAAACGACGATATAGTGGATGCGGTATGGCATTTGATATACGAATGGATGACGTATGGTGGCATGAACTCATGCAAGACGAAAGGAAGTTGAGGAAATAGGTGTTGTTGCTGAATATCAGAATAACCTCTTTCGAAGCTAATCTTCGGCGTGTTACACTAGGTTTTTAATATGGATTTGAAGAAGCTAGAGCACCCAAAAGTGCGTAGGAATTTCTGACGCTTTTCATGCAAACGAGAAAATAGTGATTTTGAAGCTACCGTTTCAATCGCTAGTTTTGATGAATGTGAGAGGAGAAATGTTCCTGGAAGGATCAAGGGCGTGTTTTCATTCTTTCTAAAATCTTTCACACATTGAAGTTTTAACGGAATCTTCGGGGCTATATTTAAGTCTTATCAATGGCTGTTAGTGACTTGAAAACAGTATATCGTTTCAGCATTCATTCGAAAAGATAAATCATTCCCAGTTTGCGGAATTGGTCATTCAAAAACTTAATTTTTATTTATTACAGCTGTGAAAATATTTCTACCAATATTAAGTTTTTTTTTCGTTCTTCCAGATTGTCATCAGTACTCTTCAGGTAAGTCTTCACTATAAATATACGCCATTTGTCTTTGTTTTTTGCATATGAAGAGCCAATTTAGCAAACAAATTTATTGTCACTGAACAATAGTAACAACCGACCTGATCGAAAATTTAACTGGTACAACCACTGTGATACGTCGACTTTACAGTGGCATATCTATCTATCTATCTTTTATATCGCTCATTCAATAACTTCATTAAAATATCATAAAAAATATATTTAAATTATCACCCGTTGGAATCTTTTCAAGTAGCCAAAGAAGATTAATATGAAAGTCACTTACTTACTACTATGAACAACTATTTATATGTATTTGTATGTACTGTAAAGGCTAGCGTGATTTGTCCGGCCTTCTTAATCTGACATTAATCTTTGGACGAATCTTAGCCTCCTTAGTAGTGTGCTTAAGCCTAAGCTGAACGCAAGCTTGGTCTGATCAATTTCGTTGTTAAATGAAATTGACGATGAAAACGTCGGGTGGGCGTTATCTCGGACAGCTACTAAACGACTATAATTTTTCAAATTTCGATCACGAAATCAGATCGCTGATAGGCAAGGTGATCTAAGCAATCAGCTACCTGTCTGTAGGCCGTGGCATATTTTCAAGGAGCACAAACCAAAGGTAAAGAAGAAAAGTTGAAAAATTTCGATCGTTTGTTGACGATGGATACAACGATTGCGGATTGTATTGGGGAAAGTATTTTAAAGAAAGGTGAACCTATGCTGAGATGGAGCCAGATTTTGAAGGTCTCGAAGCTTTGAAGTATAGATATGAAGCTTCATCTGCATATTTGTAAACAGACTAATCTGCAAAGCGGTAAAATCATGCATGTCTTCGATCATTGGTATACCTTAAGATGAATATATCTTTTCTGTTCAGCTCGAAGCCGCTTTGACGAGCGGAGTTCCTGTGTGTTGCAAACCATTTCGATATCTTGACTGCGTGCTGACTGCGATGATAGGCTTGTCTAGACCCTCCTGGAGGTGAGCAAATCATTCACTACCATAAAATCGACTTCCAATCATCGTAACCGTTCAGCCCAACTCAAACTAGTTGTTGGCCGAAGGCTATCCGACTGGCTAGGCTGCTAACAAAGACGAAAAGTTGACGACGCAGACTTGAGCAGGCAGCCTAATCCCCCTAAAAGCAGAGGAAAAAAATCTTCAAGATCTTGGCTTTATGTCTTGGGAAAGTTAGAGCTGACTGGTTGGTGTGGACCAAAAAACTTGTCACTGTTGTTTTGTTGCTTGCTTGTAGCAACGAAATCGCCGTCAACAATTTTGATTGGTTGGGTTGGTGTGGTTGGTTGGTTCCGTGGAGGTTTCCTCTATGTAAACATTTATGTAATTCGAGGCCCAACCAAGAGGTTTCTTCGATTCAAGATGTTGCCGTGGTAAGAGTGTGATTTCCAGGCGATCTTGGCGCGACGCAGGTGAACTCACCGGCAAAGATGGAAATGGCAATATTTTTTTTATTGTTCAACATATTTCACGCAACGGGGGACAGTTAACGAATGAGTATAGGCGATTTAGTATTTAGTATAAATACAGTCTAATTTTGCATGGGCATGTGCTAGCATACATGTATGTATGTATGTACGCAAATCACCGTGAAGGTAACAACAATTATATGAATGGTGGAACTCTAGAAAAAAGTACGGTGTGAATTCAATTGAAATTGGTTTAATAGCCGCCATTGCAAAATGTGAACCTATATCGAAATTTTCGGATAGAAAAACTATTTTCCGGAGTTGCAGTTCAGTCTTATTTTAAGGGTGTGAGTATATTAAACTTGATTTAAAAGCATTTATTCGATAAATACAATCCAGATACAATGAAAAGCTTTGATTATGTGATTGCCGCCATCAAAAAATATTTCTTATCAAGCAATCAAAATATTGTATTTGTACCAATAAACACTTCGCGGTCGCATTGAGGAAATTTTTTTTTAATTCCACATACACCAACAACAATATACTGATCCACTATTGTCCTGAAATTTACATTTCTTGTCTTACGAATCCGTTAAAATTCAATTTTCTCAATTTGTGCTCTACACCAATTGAAAAGACATTCATTTATTCGCTCAATCACGACTTCTTCCCTATTTTAAAGGTGAATTTTCAGCTTTCAACCATTACATTGGGGATGCGTTGTAAAACGCTATTTAATGGGTGATGGAAAAAGCAACTAGTAAAAGTTGATAACTAAAAATACTGATAAAGAGAGTGTAGTGTTATAGATTTGTATATGCAATGCTTAATTCTCACTCCTACAATACTTTCATTGCTTCGATTTTCCATTGCTACGTTAGGTTATTTAATGTGTGTAGCACTGTTTTATAGTCTTTTGTATCAATTTAATCTGACTATATTATATACTCTTATTGCTACTAAAAAAGAAAATAGAAGAAGAACGAGATAGTTTGTTGACTTCTTTTCCTTACGCTAAATTTCATTTGGGTAATTTTTGTTCGGTACAGTTTTACTCGGACGAATGTTAACGTTTACTTCTGAGGATTGAAACGTGGCAAAATAATGAAAACTTTTTCCTGGTGAAAGTGAAAAGTTTATCGAACTTCTTCAATGAATATTTCAATGCGAAGACAGAAAGCATGTGGTATAAAATTACAGTCTGTTATTTTGAATTGAATTCCGTTTTACTATGGTAGAATATTTTTGTTGGTGATTGATTAGTGACTACTCCTGCAGACAGATTTTTCCATGATAACCTTTTGTTATCCGCTATATGACTGCCAAACTAATGCAACTATCTTTGCATCCAAAATATCAACCATTCTAAAAAAATCTCAGTCAAACTAGCAACACCGCTTATCATAATATACTTCATGCCAAATGTTTGATAACTCATTTCGAACCATGTACCATACGATCCATATTTACTTAGTCCAGAAACAGGTGATGAGCACGCTTTTCCTGCATTCAGCTAGCCGTGGTGAAATAGAGTAGGCAAGCATCGCCATCAAAAAAAAACATCAAACCACCCTCACATTTGGGCACATATGTTGACAAAGTCAGTTATGTTGACACTATCCCAAATAACTGTCTGCCCACACATAGATACTCTGCGTTCTCACTTCAGGCTAGATATGTTTTGATGTTGTTGTCGTTAGATAAAGCCACACAAGGCTAATCTAGTGAACACTACACGAGCCTTATCAATGTCTTCTTTTGAAGTGCTTTGTTCGTGCCACATACACCGCAAAGGCTTTTTGAACTGATTTTGTGTTTGATTACACCGATATTTAGGATCATGTTCCAATCGTCCGCACTTATGTCTGTTAGAAAGAATCAAGAAGTGTTAACTAAACTGTTAATGGAAATTTGTAGTCATCGCCGTATCCGTAGCAACAGAGCTGGACTCCCTCTGGTTATAAGTCGGACGCATAGACGCAAATGTTCCGTACAAACTCGGACCCTGAAAAAAGGATATCATGCGGAGAACGTGGTCAATAGGAAACGTTAGCCAAGAGAACTATTCGTTTATGGTCCAGAAAGTCTATTGTTTATGCTTGTTGTGTTCGATTTACCGAAACTTATTCGATTTGGATGACAAATGAACGGGTGAACCCTTTTTCATTTTTCATTCCCGCATATGGATCCCACCGCTTGCACACTGTGTTTGCGCAAAGGAACTGGAAGAACGCATTCTGGTAGCTGCAATTCAACTACGTAGATTTTTCATTGAGATGTCACTCATAACTGTTGACTCTTTAACAATTCTATATTTTTCGTAGACAGAATACAAACAGAAAAACCATTCTTTTTATGGTAGAGATGTTGAAAACGTAACTCAAACGACATGTATGAAAATTCAATAAATTCAAAGGCTCAACTCCAGGATGTTTCAGTTCCAATAATATTCCATGTGCTCGCAAGCTCAGCGAGCGAAGCTTACATTTGGTAATGATATGTCCTGCTGAAGGCCTATTTTGAAAAATCATTAGGACACCACAGGGATCAGGGTTTATGATTCTGGTCATTGTATTTCTGCTGTAGACACACACACACAGACCGAGTGTATGGGCTGGCATGGTTTTGATAGTGCTCTTTGTTTTTGCGTTGGTAAAGATAAGTAATAAAAGAGAGGCGGCAGGGATTCCATTTAACTGGTCTTTCAGTTGATTGTTTTCCGTTTGAAAAAAGTGTATAGCTGTCGCGTTAAGAGGAAAGCCGAGTTTTAATTAATGTGTCCTTGATAGCAGCTGGAAGCTTGTGGCATAAGTATGCTTGAATAATTAACACCAAAACTAGTCATAGGAAGTATTGCGAGGTATAGACCTAAAATTTTCTATTTTACATATTTTAAAAGTAAGATATATTATAAGTCTACTGCACATCTGCAAATCTATGACGAAATCAATATTTGTATGAAACTGCAGCTGTGTGTTGATATGTTTTTACACTATTTCCGATGTCTTTTGTGTTTCAAATACAATCCAGGGAGGGTCCAAGGACGGTTCACACAAAATAAAATATTTTTTTTTGCAAAAATCCTAAACATTTCTCAATACCTAACGCATCTAATTTACGTGAAAATATCAATCAAAAGCTACAAAACTAACCACGTGCGGTTTGTCTTCACCCGGCGGCCTTTCTTACATCCTTCTATCATCGGAGCATATTCAGACATCAGGTTCATACTATCCTGAAAGGGTTTATATCCGAAATCAGGCGCAAACTACCGAGTATTCTTTAATGCTACCTATCTGTAAGCACGACTTTCCAAGATCCAAGTACGAATGGGCTGCTGAATGTCTGGCTACAGGTCATTTATGCTAAGTGTCTCTCAAAATAATTTGGTCGCGTGCTATACATGCAGGACTATAGTGTTTGGTGCTAAACCCAATATGAAGATATTTTTTGATGATTGCCGATTTTTTTAATCATGAAAGCCAATTAAATGTGTATAAATAAAAATTAAACATGCAAAATGGAAAAATTATCATAAAAGATATATGCATATTTAAACATATTTATTCTATTTTGAGAAAATATATGAGATTATTTTCAGGTGTATTCTTCTTGCTACAACCATTCATTTGCCCAAAATTGATCGGCTTAGAGTATCATTCATTGTTTTCAGTGTCAAAAAGAGATTAGCTCAAACGGTGAGTTGATTTAACCGATTTGATTCCAAGTAACGATTCCACAAACATAATCGTCATTGATATCGTTGTCGGTATGCTTGTTTCTTTTGTTCAAAATTTTATTGAATTACATCCGCTTTTTGTGCGGTTCGTAACCATATCAGTCAAGCCAAACAATATTAATTGGTTTGATGAAATGTCCTATAATATTCGCGAATGCATTACGTACTGATTAAAAGTTGTGATGCGACGATGATGATTTCAATTCGAAGATAATTCTGATGAGAATCACGCGATTCGTTACAAATTGGAGAATGCAAAAAGTTATTTGAAAAATAATGATTGGATTTTTGAAAAAAAAAATGAATTTACATAGCAATCTGCATTTTTCGAGATATTTTGAATATGTTTTGCGTTCCGCCGTGCTCAAAAGGTTTAATTTTACTGTGGATCTTTCACGCTTTTGTCTAACATAGGTGGATTGATTATTGAGATCGGAGTTTGTTTATTGGGTTTATTTGCAGTGATGAGAATGAAAAGGACGAGAGTCAAACATTTTTCGTGGAGTTTTTATCATTAGCATACGCTTCCTAAAGATTTGCGCTCAGTTTTTTTGCCTAAATACTTATCAAAATTAAAATAGGCCACAATCACCCATTCTCACTCTATTCACTCCCCGTTTCCCATCACATTTGATACTCATCTAGCCACGAGTCGCACCAAACTCAAATGGATTATCGACCAAACGTCGACCACTACAATGGTCAATCCACCTGTAAATGTTTCACAGGAACAATAACTTATGACGTGAAGAGTGGTATGTTGCTATGATACCGTGGAAAAAAGGAATGATTTTCGCGATAGCCTGTTATGCTGGAAAACGAATGTACTGACAACTGAGTCAGCTACAATAAGAGGGTTACGTTGAATGTCCTGTAAATGAGTAAACCCTTCACGAAAAGTGCCCTGAAGCTGGTTTTCTATAGATAGTAAAATTTGTTTAGTCGAAATCATTTGTTATTTGTTGTTTTTAATACGAATGACCTATCCTGACCTTGTTTTTTGTTATGACAACCGCCGTCTCCAATTTATTGAGTTTCAACAAATTATCCCAAGCTGTATATGTAAGTACTAGCCTCGGTATTTATAACAGGGATGATAATGTGATTGTGATGTATGATGAAAATGATGATTCATCCACGGAAAAGAGTCACTCAGTCAATATGTAATTAGTCTCGAGCTCATTAAGCTATAAATACCATGATTAAATATGAAATTATGAGACTGGCTGCGATGTGCTTCAATGGGAAGGATACTTGCTTATCAAAATGAACATTCAAATTGCTGCAAAAAGTTGTCCTTTTATCTCATTCAAATAAATAGTTGCTTGTGTAAAAACTATCGTTGAAAAGCCTTACCAGTTGAGCGAATGACACTTGAAACAATCAAAATTTACTACGATATGGTGAATTGTTACGTTTTACGAACGATTTAACGAAAAATTACAAGAACATTTTCTGCGCCCAACGTGGGTTCGTGGTAGGAAATCATGTGTATTTTTATTTTTCTATAGCGAAAGAGTTTAGTTATAATTTTTATGGAAAGGAAAAAATGCTGGAACCTTTTATAATTAATTTGAAATTTCCACAGAAATTGGCTTCTTGTCTTCGTCTTCCAGGAAAACACAACGAAGGACGAACATTTATTGAATCCACACCAATCCATAGTAAATATCTACTCCCTTCTATTGCTATCAGTTATGTTGCATATCCTCCAATAGTAGCTCATATATATCTTATATCCATAAATTTCTCAATTTGATTTCAAAAGATACTTGTATCCATGCGTTGGGTGGACAGCTACAACTTACTAATTTTCAATTAAAACAGCCCCTTATTGGTTGGACGCTAGCTGGCTGGGTGCTGGCAAAGAAGATGCTTGTCATGTCACTAAATCATTTCTCGATATTTTAACATAATCGGCGGTGTAAATTTATTGATACTTATATGGCAAGTTAAACGTTATTTGACGGATGCAAGTATAAGAGGATTTATTGCTGAAATGTCGACACTTGAGATGAAAAGAGGTGGATCGAAATGATGGGCAAGGCTGCTTGTCTTTCGATGATGAAAGTGTTAACCTGACATAGTAGCATAGGTATGAGATTATGACTAGATTTTAGATATTGGATGTTACATCAAACTTAATTTTAAACAAACTGTTCAAAATTTCAGAGCGACATACACGCTCCGCACTTTTAAAGAGTTGATTTTTGAATTTATGATTATGATAGTGTACAATTTTTAGAAATTTCTAGAACGAAAATCATTTCAAATTTAATCGCGAAGATGAAGTTACAGCAATTTAATCTGATCGTGTGTAAGGAATTTTGACAGCGCGTTGGAGAGTCTAGAAACTTCAGACGTGTATTTCTCCAAACTGACACGATAACTTCCAACTTCAAATTTTTTGTTGTTTACGTTAAAAGTATTTTCAAATACTGTCAAATATTCAAATTAAAAATAAATGAATGAGTAAGCGCACAGAAGCAATAGGCGAACATTGAACCCTTACGACTTAAGAAGGAGGTTTTTCTGATCGGAAAACAAACAGGAAAATCTCACAAAAACGAATTTTTGTCATCTGACAAAAATACAGTACAAGAAATAAAACGGTATTTAAATTTGCACACTTCTAATCGAAAAATTCAACATACAAATTGGAACACTTTAAAAACGGTTCCGTTGAAGAAATTTGGATACTGGGATTTTTTTCAAAAAGAAAAAAGATGGGTCAAGATTTTTAAGCAAAAGCGTAATCAAAGTTTTGGCAATTGAATAAAATTGGAATTAAGTAGTTTAAACAAAGAATTTTGATGTTCAACTCCACAATTATGATGTTGATCCTTTGAATATTTATTTGATGAAAGTCGGCCACTGTTTATTAATATGTATAAGGTAGAATTAACCACTTCGATATGTCTTACAATTATGGGTCATTGCAAATTTTTTCAAAATCTTTTTTGTTGTTGTAAAAACCCATGTTTTCTAAATGGTCATTCTTTGTGAAAAGTGAAAATCAAATCAGCAACTTAAAATAATTGAAGCTTACCTTGTGCAATGCGGACGGCGGGCATTTTAATTCTCATTTTTCTGGATTTTATTTTGCTTGGCTACTAACACTATTTGTAATTATAGTACATCTGTGTATATGATATAATTAAGTAATTCAAGTAATATCACTTTTCGATTAAATGAATTTCTCTAATGATAATAAAATTCGTTTAGAAGTTTAGCACATTAGCACTGATGTCGTTGATCATGATTAAATACTAACACTATTTTTTCCTTCATTTTCATCTTTTACAATTGAAATATTTGTTTGTAAGATTGGCGCCAAAACAATTTGACACATATACACATTTCACTGGAATAGTTTTTCGTCATGCTCTTGTTGTTCCGTTTCCGTTTCTGGATGAACAGATATCACTCATAATTAACCTTGTTAAAAAATCACAACGGCAAAGGTCAGGCAGTAACAGCCGCAAGGATCCGATAAATGTGCCAATAAATCTATTGTTTGTTTTCACGTTGATTGTAACTGGCTTTTGTTAAATTAAAGAACGAATAACGGTACACCTATGATTTCAGCCATAGTCCGATAAGTGCGTTTCCGTTTTGACCGCAACGAAATGTGGTGAAGTGGACTTTTCTGGCTGACACTATTATGAAATCTTTTTCGAAATTCACTGAGGACACATTATTGCTAAGCTATTGGGTTCACGGATTGTTTCTATTGTTCGATTTTCTTCCGCACACTGCTCGTCATTTTCGGAATTTTATTTGATTAAATGTTCCTGGATAAAGTTCTTCTTAATTTTTGGGAAACAATTTTTTCACTCACTGCCAACTGCCATTTAGAAATAAAGGACGAAAGTTGAATTTATTGAATATGTTTACGACACTCGAAACAAAACTGAAAGAATTTTGCTGAACAGTTAGGGATCAAATAATATTTTCAAGTCCGATCGTACAACAATTGAATGGTCACTGGGAGTATTGCCTTGTATATCGCGGGGGTGGTTTGGCTCGTCATCGGTCGTCCGTTGAAACCGAACTGAACTGAACAGGTGAACTTTTACAACTGAAACTATATTTTACAACCCTTGTCGCGATTCGATCACCGTATTTCGGAACGGATTGCTCGAAGAATTCGACGTCGACATTCCTTTTGACTTAGTGTCGTCACAATGTGAGTGTGCACCTTATGTATACATCTCGAACGATAATCGGCGAGGGGGAACTCGAAGTGTGTCCTACTAGTCTCTGGGATCGAAGGTTTCGTGTGCTTGGCCCCCCGTTTCACATATGAGTCGTGAAACAAACAAAAAACAACAAGGTCGCCGATGTATCTCACACACGTCCTCACTACGCGACAGTCCGTTTGCATCTAATTTTTGGCGTGTGGACGACAGACCGCTCATTCGTTCGTCGCCGAACAATTGGATTGAACGCGCGCCAACGGCCAGGGAACGAACATCAACAGCGGAATCACCCTCTCGAACTCGAACCCGAGACACTGGCTCCGACTCCGGTCCGGACTGAGGAATCAAACTCAATGGCCCACTCGGAGACGACTAACCACGACGTGGAAATGAGGGACTGCTTTCCTTCGCCCAACGTTCGCCTCGCCTCGCAAGCCCCTGACTCGGCGACAGGCCGACGAAGATAACCCCACACGGGGCGCGAGACGGGACGGATACCAGGCCGGTCACCATCGCAATCGCATTGCATTGCCACCCCCACCGCCAGCAACTCATCACCGGTAAACACTTGAGCTGGCCCCAATTTCCTCCCTCGGAACCTCCCCCTTCGCGATGGGATTCCCATAAATTTCTACTCATATGTACTTCACGCACACATATGCTCTGCCCGGCCCGCGCACCTTGGCCACTAGCTGTAGCTGACCCATTCACATGTGAGATTCAGCCGCGCTGGCCCATCCACCCCCAAAGTCAACCCTTGGGAAACTCGTCCTTCACGAACAGACCAGACTCCTTCGGCTCTGCATGTTGCTTTGATCTTCATTCTCTCACTGTCCGGCGTCTCTCGCTCTCTCTCTCTTTGGCAGGGGCTGGGAAAATTATATTCTTTGCGCGCTGAAGAATCTCTGTCGATGGACCATTACGAGAGTCCTCGCGTAACGGCCAACATCGCACCGCCGCGGACTTCCGAGTTACGGATGTACCCACATGCCCCAGCATATGAGTGCGCGACAACTGTTTATTACGTGTGGAAAAGCCGTCCATAAACCATGGGAGGCAATGCCATCCAGGCTCGAGTATACAAAACATTCCACACACACCAGCCCACAGGGCTAAGTATATAAGAAAACTTTCTCACTTTCTAGAGCGCTCTGAGCGCCTTGTGCACTCTGGATTGTTCAAGTGTTCAGCGCTGCGCCAGGCATTGACAGCCACTCACTCCGAAACCATGTGCTCCGAAAAACTGTGCTGGAGCGGACCTGATGAGCGAGAGCCGAACGGAATGAGGAATACTCAGCACCTCGATCTTCTCCTCTTCAGCGTGCAGAACCAAACCATTACCTCCCGCCGGTGTGACAGAACCTTAGACTGACTGAACTGACTGATTACCACCGACAATGGTCACTTGACGAGTGGGTGGGCGGTATGGATGTGGTCCGGTTGGCCCTTGGGGCAAATGTGGCTGGCAGTCGGATGCATGCAGCAAGAGGAACTTTTCATGTTTCCTAGAAGTGTTTTTCGTCCCTCGGTGCTGTAAGGTGCACTGACATGACGACGAGAAAAACTGTATTCATATTTTCTTTTTTAATTATACCGAAGCTAGGTAAATGTCGAATGAATTGCCGGTGGGGATTGTAGGGGGTTGGCGGGTAGAACCGTTTGGAAGCTAGGGTCAGTTTCATTGATAACAAGTTTGTTTATTTGGGGGGGGGGACCAGGATGATTTTCGCAAAGACAGACAATTTGAGTTGAAGAAGAAACGATGTGGAAAAGTTGCGTCCTTTGTTTGGGTTCGCTTGGAGGAAGCACGAAAGGTCATTGTGGCCTGCATTGGGTTGAAGCTGAGACAATGAGGATACAAGTCAGTGGAAAAATAGATCGAATTGTTGCGATTCAAAAGTAAGTGATTCATGCAATTGGCGCCCAGCGAGGGGTATGCCCGATGTATTTTCTTTCAGAACGGATGAAAATAAGATATATTTCACTAAAACGTCGCTCAACTTGACTTTTTTAACCAATCTGATTAAGTGATCTTAGTCCTGAGAAAATCAGTTCTTTTATTGGCCTAAAAATTCTCCAAACTCCAAATTCTGCTGCATCTAAAAATGGCTTCAAAGTTTATTTTAATTCCTAGAAGTGCCCAACAATTTATAGTTGGTGCGTAGACACAAACAGGAACAGAAATCAATTGTTTTAAAATATCTTTTGTTGCGTGCGAATTGAGGCTAACTTTTGAGAAAAAGGTGAAAAGAAATGAACCCTCTGAAAAGGCAGAACTGAGTTTTTTTAACACCGAAGTGGTTTCAAATAAAACAAATTCGATCGACGACGAGAGAGATGCTTCAGATATTTCCTCAGAAGAAATCGGTTGATATCTCCTATGACAATAGTAAACACGTTCGTTCTTTTATTAAAACCTGGCATCAGTTAGAAAAATCAATTACCTAAAACTGTCACTACGATTGCGAAATATGAATCGAAAGGTTTTCGACTTTCCCGAAAAGTCACTTTTTTGGGGGGAAATAGCACTTTTCAATTTAGATATTTAGATTACATTAAATATTTATCGAGAAAAACCTTTCCAAGGTGACAAAATCAAAAAAAATATATATCTCAGTTTCCAAATTGTGGCCATGTGGAAAATACTGACTCTGGAAAATTTCTTATGCCCAAAATAATAAAACAAAATTGTTAAAGGGACCGTGGAAATTCCACCAAATTTTGTTCCATAGTCTCACAGAAAATTGTACAAATATAAAAATAATTTTTCCATATGAATCTGCGGTATGTAGGTAAAAATAATATATATATACGAGTAGTTTGAATGATTGACTATCCAGAAACAATTAAAAAATACAGTTCGATTTGCAAGAAAATTTCTAAACTTTTGCTTGGAACATTTCGGAGATCATTGGATTTTCATTCTATTTCACTATGAGATAATTTTAATACATTACTATAAATATATTGGAATAAATTAAAATATTCGGTGTTAATAAATCACAAGGACAAAAATGCATAGATTTTATTCGCTTCACTGGAAAATAAATTCTTTTTCTAATATAGTTCCATTTGAATATAAACTCTTTAAGAACAGCGCTTATAAAGAAAATATAAAACAATTACAAGAAAATTCGAAAAGGGTTGAAAATATAAGTAAATAAATCAAATTATAATATCCGAGGAATTTTCTCAATCATGATATGCTTATGTTTTGAATGAGCTTATTCTATGTATGGCAAAAAAATATATACGCTCTCGAACAATAAAAGTTCCCTTTGAATGAACAATGAAATATAAAAATAATACATTACATTTTAAACTAATCTTGTGACTGATGTTCAGAACAAAAGTTGTGGTGAATATTTTGAAGGAATCTTCATATAAAAAATTGAAATCTTCATTAAAATTAAAGTTTATTATTATCCTAGCAATAATTTGAATAAATCCAGTTATTTGGTCAATTCATTTTTTGCGAATATGCATATATATGAAATATGAAAATTCTTTAAGTGTATCAAAATTTATATTTTTCAGACATGGAGATGTTGTTGGAATACTGTTCTTTCAATTTGGTTTGTTGACTAAGCAAAAAAATTAACATTTTTAATACTCGTATTCTGGCAGTATGATGAAAGAAAATATCACTTCAATGAATTTCATGAATTAACAATCTTCAATTAACTATTTTTAGGTATTTTTCGATGTTATTACACAATAGTTGCATTCACAATGTTCACAAAAATCATTTCTAAACTATACTTTAAAACACTAATGTCCATTTTCTCGCCACTATCACAAAATATATATATAAATACATATTGCACTTAATGTCCACTGTTGACCTCATCATCAACACATCACCGTGCTCATTCGGACGCGATATGGTCCAAAACTAATGGCAATCAGCCCTCGTACGTTCAATTATAGAATTAGGAAAACTAAAACAGTAGGTCTACCGTTCGCTTCAGAACTAGGTGCTTTGATCGCGATGGAATAAAGTTGGCGGCACGCTTTTACCACTAAAGTTATACAAAACAGAAGCAGTCTGGAACGCCACCCTCGTCTTTCCCCATCGAATGGGTGGTTGTAACGTTTACGTTCCTGACAAACATACGCATGTATGACTGGAGAAGTCCTTTTTGGTCCTTAAACTTTACCCCTGGATGTTGTGAAACATTCACACATACATACCTACTTACTTACCCGAGAGCCCAAGGAAAATCTTTCATTCCGAACGGGGTGACTGAGAAGGCTTCATGTATGTGCTCTGAAATGGTAGATCCATCCGACATTGGACGAGGGGGTGTATCAAATACAGCCATGTATGGCGGGTGAATTGCTGCTTAGTATGGATATAATATTGTGAGGACACTACACTTCCACCATAGTTAGATTGCTGACCGGCGCGCAACAAACAAATACCTTCGAAACAGCATAAGGTAGAGGAAGGCAATTCTCCGGGGGGAATCCTCTTCCCTGAGCTCAGCAACAACTGTATATAAGCTGTAGGAGTTCTTCCTTGTTCTGATGGATTGATATGTGCCTGTGGTTTCTCGCTTTTAAAAGGCCACAAGAATTGAGATTTTCAGAAAGTAGAGTTTTAGGTAGCTAAGGGATGGACTACGATTATCTCGGAGTTGGCGTTTTTGATTCGATTCGGAAAATAAATTGTTCATCATCCGGATGTCAGGGAAGAATGATTTAAATGATCCTTAATATATTGCTCTTATTAGTATTCTCATCAAATAGAATAATTTGCACTGGACACAAACCCATGTGGCCGATACTAACAATCGCGTATTTCTTCTCACTTGTTTCACATGGCTTCAGCGATTTCCTACTTCCCCATTAAGAAAATATATCTGACGAAGCTCACAACCACGAAAACAGAAAAATTCATTCATCTCTCTGCGCCAGAGTTGCACAAATGGCCGAGAAAATTCATCGAAAGAATGGAAAAACGTGTAACTTTTGAATGTTATTTGCGAGAAGAAAATGTTGGCAACAAACACTGTTTGCACGTAGGTATCCAAAGAAGAAGTGTTCAACTCTGTGACTGCTAGCTGCAATAGAACAATCCATAAAAGAGTTTGGTGGCGTTGCTGCTGATGATGCTGGATGCCGGTATTACTTTGCCAGCATCGTTTTTACATTCCAGTATCCCGTTTAGATGGAAATTTTCGTATTCCGTTTTAGCGAATGACGAGGAATTCAACGCGAAATGGAAAAGGCGCGAAAAAGTTCGCGATTCATTTTTATGTATGGCTGTAGTATGTACATGGTTGGCACGTTGCTGTTGTTGTTTTTAATTCGAGCATATTTTTCGGTGTTTTTTTATGCCGGTGTAGGTGTTAATCACCTGATTATGAGCTTTTAGCACGTCAGGAGATTCCTTTCGAGGGGATTTTATGGCCGAGTCGTGGTTTTATTTTGATTTATGAAGATGTGTTATACAAAATATGCATTTGTGTGATGAAATTATTGAAAAGAGTTGTTAATGCCGCTCGAATCTGTGAGAGACTTTGATTTTGTTGAGAGATTGATTTTTGATAAAATATACAGTGGCTATCAATGCCAACTTTTCTTTTAATCCTTGGAAATTATCTCGCTGCCTTTTTGATTGTACTTGCTGTGCTCTGTATGGAAGAAATCTTCTCGTATGGTCTCCTAAGATCCTTACTGTGCACTGATCAATTCACACAACTATTTAACCTGAAGCACTAGATAGTTCTTTAGCCGTCGATCCATTCCTTTTCAGCAAACAGATATTAATTCTTGTCGAGATTTCTCAAAAGGCAATGAAGTCGAGGCAATAAGTTTCAACAGAAAATCAAATCTTAAGAAAATTGCACGAAGGACAATCAAGACATAATTGTTAGTTCACTAGTTGCCTAAAAACTTCTTTATAATTTATAGACAATTTCAAATAATTCTCTGGTATATTGTATTCTGGTGAATCAGGGACTCTGTAGCATCATCATCAAATTCAAGATCACGATAAGCGTCTCATGCTGACATTGACATTGTCACAATCGTTGCTGTGCAACAGTGCTTGCTAAAATCTAAACGACGCCAGATAAAGGACCCAAAAATAGTCGCTTTTACGCCGGACAGACAATTTTATCCACCCTACATGCATAGACAGGTTTGCCATCGCCCATCTTCCTTATTCTTTCAGTACGCTTTGTATGTGGCCCCCCAAATGCCAACGAACGTCCATTTCCATGCTGATTTTTCCAAGAAAACTGAGTTGCCGGTAATGTGTCGTCCAAAGGGTCCACATCATTCATACGGGATCGATCTAAAAATAGTGTATGAATCGTTGTCGCCGTTGGTGCTACTGCCTCATCACATCTTCCACTCCTGGATTGCCAAAGAACGATATACGACAATTATCATGAATTTTCTTTTTGTTGTTGCTACCGCCAAGATGCCCAGGATAAAAGATCGGTGCAGTGCCGAGAAAGCAACATGTCGCAGTAAATGTGGACTCTAATAAAATAAGTCGAGTGCATCTTCCCCCTCGTCCAATATGTACGTGTTAATGTTTGTTCCCGTGTCGTACCACACTACGATCAATGTGTTCTACATGAGAACTGAGGATGCGAACCTTAGTCAACCAGACATCAGCTGCCTTGGACATAAATAAAATCAAATTTTTAAAAAAACTTCAGTCGAAAAAAAAGAATGTGCCGTGCATCCCCAAAGAAACAGATACGATGCGGGATCCGATTGGACAACTGGTGTCCATGTGTGCATGTTTGGGCATAGTTTTTTTTGGTAACATATCCAATATGCGATGAGGTCCTAATGCAACAATTGCTATGAAGAAAAGTTCGAGTCTTGGTTGGCCATGTACTCACTTTCGTCAAAGCCAAATATGCAGAGCTTTTGGCGTAAAAGAACGACTTTGATCTTAAAATATTGTTAAAACTTTCCTTTCGTGTGTTTTCCAAATGATTTTGGATGAAAGTTTGTTGAACTTTCACAAATAATCGTTGCTGTTCATATCGCTAAACATTGGGTCCTTGGAAAACCAGTACCACTTTTCTGTAAAAATAATTGCATTCTTATCCATGGCATTACAAAATTTCCACCACAAATTTTTTCTTCATCCTTCAGCAATAACTATCGGCCAAGCTATTGTCATTATATGCAAATTCAGAATGGCATCGCATCATGGTCGATTTGTTTGCAACGCTCGCAAGAAGATAATTTGTCAAAGTGAAGGCGTTCGTTCTTCGTGCACCTCATGGCTGCGCAACGTGTATTATCTATATATGTGTATATCTAGGTGAACATATCTTTGGCCTTTAATTTCGGTGTCAGAAATCCGATCATTGCATCCATCCACCAAACTCAACGAAAAGTATCTCTGCATATTGCACAAAAGTATCTGGCCGTCGAACAGCGTTTTGTCATTAGATGGGCTTGAGTTGAAACATCAATCATAGTATAAATTACTGCTCTGCTCGGAAATGATGCAGGTCGTTTACAGAGAAGAATTTCACGCAAATGATTTGAAGAGTTGAGATGGTTTGAGAGGATGCTGCCGCTTATGTTTTTCCAACGCCCAATCCAATAGAGTGCCCACGATCCGTTAAGATATGGCGAGACTACTTGATTTTCGGACATGTCCTTTGTAAAAGACGAGCAACGGCTTGTCGCGATTGTTTTGATATGGAACCACTTGGTGAAGGTTGTTGTAAATGCACTTATGGATCAAGAATTGAACCACATGAGTGAATTAGTATTGTGTGGTATGTGACCTTCTTGCTGGACTGTATCACTAATGCATTCTCAAGAGGTTCACTTTAACAAGTGACCGAGCCATTTGTAAGTTTGCCATGGGAAACTCGAATCGTCAGTTGATTGGAGTAGCCTTTATGGATATTTGTTTCATAAAGTTCAAGTATTGTTCGGAACATGTAACTCAGAATAGTTGTTTGAGTGAACATAAAATCAAACTATGAATGGGAAACCTTTTAACGAAATCCTAACACAAGCGACCAACAGTTTAGTTTGAAACTTTGATGATGCCCATACCAAGAGCAGAAAAGAACAGGGAAGAGTCCTTTGATTTGTACATCTTGGCCGCTCAAAAGTTACTCACCATTCCGTCTTGTTGCCGTTTTCATAAGTACCAACAACCTCCTCAATCCAATATTGGCATGGTGGTGAAAAGAAAACCATTTGGAAAATATCTCCGCAGGCAAAGGTGGCAATTTGCCGCATCCATCTTCTCATCGGGATCAACTTGCGAGTTATGAACTTAGGAGTGTCCTGCCACCCATTAAAAAATCGTAAAAAACTAATCTGATGATTCATATAACATGCTTCTCAATTTGTTGCGAGCAAATTTTCGCCCTTTTCAACAACCATATTTCTTCCATGTTTCGAAAGAATGTCATGCTAGCCAACCCTTTCTCTTTCATGGGTGCTCGTTAAAAATTGTCCGCAATCCGCTTCAGCGAAGTGTACCCCAAGCTTTCAGGAACAGTAGGCATTGCACCATAGTTGAGAAAATTGCGAAAGATGAAGATGAAGGTGCGTATTAAAATTTCACGTGAAGCTTTGTCTGCGTAGATAGATAGGATGTAGCTTGCAAATGTCATAGCTTGGCGACGCTATGTATTTGCATAAATTATAGAAGAATCATTCAAAATGGAAAGTTTTGCCTCAGAGTGGGTGCACGATGGAAATGGCCGTGCTATTGTTTGCACAAGGGCACAGTCAAACTCAAGTTTGTCTGAAAATTAATGAATCTACCATCTTGCCGACACATTGGATCGTAATACGAAAAATTTCACTTCACATATCTTCTATTATTGTCACGATTTAATTTCTACACCCACAATCACAAACCCCAGCATGACTTCTTCAAATAGGTCAGCCAACAGCCTTAGGTGCGAACAATACCAGAAAAAAGCACCTTTTTACTGACTCCCAAATGTTAATTAATCCGAACACTTTTCAAATTACCATAATAACCAATAGAGTCTGCATCATCATCATCAACGCTGCGAGCATCATCAATAAACCTGATTGCTCAATGAAAACTGTTTTAAATATTTTCGCGTACGTCTTAGTCTATCAATCTTACGACAATTTACCCACAGCCGAATTAAATACACCGTCCAGGTATGCACATATGACGAAAGGTGACTTAATCGTTACCAAGAGCAGTAACAACAAAAACATGAGTAAACAATTGGCACTCCTTCGCTGCGCCACGATCTCATTAGGGTTCTCACCTGAAAATGGAACTATTATACACGTTCGATCGAATTGGCCGCCACACTCTGCTGGAGGGGCCTCGGACAGACCTAACGTTGTATGAACATTAGCATTTGAACCTTTTTGGACTCGTGTTAGAATTGGTGGCCAACTGAATGAAAAATAAGAAACATAATAAGTAACTTACAACTGAAGTCAATTATGGGGTCAGTTTGGACAGAAATACTCAGTCGGGATGAGTTCAGGTTGTATCTCATTTTTCCTCATCATTACCGAGTCCAGATTTGAGAATGCAAAGACAATTGAACAGTACAAAATGCTTGCCTATTCGTTGAACAACTCAACACGATAATTTGTATGATATGGGGTGTGATGCCTGCTACATTATTGAAGTGGCTACTTGTGGACGTGTTCACACTGGAGTTATTTACGAGAAATCAAAAGCAAAAAAAAATCGTAGAAAATCCTTCGAACCTCCACAATGCAGGCTAGCTCTCGAGTTGACCGATAAGACAAATATCATTCCTTGTCTAGCAAAGTCTTCCAGACTATCCCGAACCCTACGAAATGGACTTTAACTGCGCACACCTTAACCAAATCAGTTTAACCGCAACAGGTAACCGAATGATTTATCGAATGATTGCTATAGCTTACCGGACATCATGCCAATCAAAATAGCGTCGAGAGTAGATACATGTCTGTCTTAAGAAGCTCAACGTCTCATGAATGAAAACCTCCGCAGCAGCTTCTTCACAAAGAATATTCTTTTCTTGGTTTCTTCACATAATCTTCCTGAATTTATCTTCGGCTATTGTATTGATATTTTTCATGAGTGCCGGATCACTGATAGTCGCGATAAAACATGGTGTCATGCCGCCTCGCGTTGAGCCGTAGCACCTAAAAGAACCTCCTGACAGAAGTTATTACGCACTTAAGTGACTATATTGTGTCCAGGTTTGTTGAAGATGCAAGTTGGAGATATTGTCGCCCGTTTATACTAACTAAATATTTGATGGGCTACTACATGCATTGTAGTGAGATGTCGATCGCGTGTCAAATTTCAAGAGTAATTAATTACCGCGGCCAGAGGGGACAAGTTCACGTTAAATGGAAAGCAAATCACCATAAGAAAATTAGCATAGAATCGATTGATAGAGATTGTGTTGTGTGGACCATTTGTGATAGGGGCAAGACATGCAGTTTAATAATCTTGAATCTGAAATGTATTAAAACTGATTGAAAAACTCGCGGTGGCCAATTGTGAAGAGACCCCCTTGGAAGGACTTTTTTACTCCGGCCGATTTAAAAAGTTGATAAACACAATCTGATTGGGTAAACTATTGAAATTGATTGAACAATTGGAAATGGATTTTTTTTTGCCTACGACCAGTGTCCAATCGACTGAATTTGTTCGTCAAGTAAAGATATCGGTCGCAGTTTTATGACTAACTTAATTTTTGTAACTAGATATCGTCCGTTTGTCAAGAAATTCTTAAATAAAACAGTTCCATGCTTCATGTTCAAATGAAAATGCTAATTGACAATGGAATGACAGAGCTCATATGCAATAATTGTTGCTGAGAAAATACGAGTTTCACTTCAAAAATCACAGCGGAGACAGCTCTGACTTCTTCATCCCATAAGGTTACGTATTGAATGTATGAATTACAACACATCGTGCGTGGGTGACTCCTTGCTTCATCCTCCTTTTAGCCGGCAACATCTCAGACAGCACCATCGCCAAATGTAACCATCCAGTGCAAGAAACAACAAAGGGAAACACCACAAACAAAATAGAATATCGCACTCTCCGCAGGTGAGATGATGAGGAAATCAACGATTGAATTCACAACCGTTTTTTCGGAATATTGGGTCCGTGCTCTAACCTCTTGGTTTCATTCAGTGTCCATTGTATGTTAAATGGCCTCGAATTATAATCAGTTTGGACGATTATGAGGACGAACGAACGAAAATGAAGATGAAGGCAGCTATAGTGTGTGAATGCATGTACCAGTATATGTATGTCTATTCTATCTACAAGATTGTACAATATTTACCGTCATCTAGGTACGAGGATAGTTAACGCAAACGTAACGAAGAAATAAAGATCGAATTCAACGAACGTGCCGTTCTTCGTAGGGCGCAACTATCTTGAATCTGAAGACTACGCAATTTTCATTCATAAAATCATTAGTGGACGCCAGAACGATGACGCGATCGAGGCTCAACGTGGTGGTGTTTACTATAGGTTTTGTTGGATCCAGGTTTGAAGGTGGGTCTGTCTCGGACGACGAAGACGATGAGGATGTGGATGGAGTTGAGGATGACGACCGCGACTACATACGACCAAAACAATAAATGTTATCGAACGTGGGCAATTTGTCTTTTAGAATGGTGATGCTGCATAGCCTCAACAATAGTATTATGATTAACTCCATTGAAATTCATTAATTATTTTTTATGATAATGAGCCGATTATGGAACAAAGTGTTGAAGGGATGTGTCTGTAAGCTAAGCAAGAAAAAAAAACTATTTTTCACGGCACCCACGTTCAGAGGTCAATGAGAATGTGCATCGAAATTCATACAATTTACAATATCGCACAAATGTTTAAATTATTCTTGCGCGTTAACGCAAATTAACGTTTGATTTGCGGAACGAAAAACTAGTAAAGTTTTGCCAAGTGCATCGTTTTTACATTTTATTCGATAGTTCTGCAAACTTCTTGGATATACTAACATAGTGGATATTCACTATTGGATCAAAACCATTTCCAGTAAAATTGATACGCTTTGGAGTTTCTTTGGTATGAAATGTAATTGATAGCGGCGAAGGAGAAATTTTAATGGTATCTTCATCTACCTATATCCTTTTTTTGATATTATTTCGAGTACTTAGCTGGTAGATTCTTTTTCAATATAATACAAGGTTGAAATTTTTATCGGTTAATTTAAACTCTACAAAAGCGCGTACCAAGCGGATCACTTTGTGGGATTGTGAAATCAATTTCAAATAATTAGCTCCGAATAATTTTGTCGAAAACTTCCTATCTCCTACTGATTACATGAATACATTTTTAAAAATTGAATACCAAACACTGTAATTAAACACTGACGCATTAAAGAAACGTAACCAACTTTGAACTCGTCCTATTCGCGAAAATATAGGTGTCCAGGGAATAGACATATTAGACCATCAATCATAGCATCTAAAAGAAATCAACATTCATTTGACTGACCTCGTCCATTGAAATGGTAGAAGCCATGTAGCTTCCGATTTCATAAGTTGACATGATTTTATTTTGGAGTCAAACTGCGCTTTGTCTACAATATTGGAAAATAGAATCATGCTTCATCATTGGCAATTGTTCAGCAACATGTGCTCACATATTTACACACATCCATACATTTATGAAATTATTGGTTGGGATCACACAAAAAGCATAGAGCGTGTAGTGCAAAAATCGATTTAGTCAGATGACAACCGTCTCCATATGATTGCGATCGATCAGTGAGGGACGGATTGACTTTTTAAAAATTCTTCAAGCGGAAAGTATGTGTCCATCGACTCGATCATTGTAGTCTGCATGCATCCAAAAGTTTTCTTAACACCATCGAGAAATGGAATACGATCGAGAGCTGGTGATCATGCTGACATTGTCCGGCCAAACCTTAACCGATCGTGGAAACGTGCATTGTATGTACATGGCTACATATAGTGTGTACGAAGAAAATAACTATTGCGCAGTCCAACCAGCATGTCTTCGACGTGTATGTCCGTAAGCGAGGCCATAAGGTTCTGATCAGATCACGAAGGTGATCGTGCCAACAATGACCTAAACATGACATCAAAGATCATTAATTTTTGTCCGAAATGTCAGTCATTCAGATTGTGTTAGTCCCCAGGTGAGACGAGCCTCACCTCTGCCTCACCTCATTGATATTCCAATCCGAAATTGGGACCTCTTTCTTTCGGATCTCCTTGACGCGATTATGAATTGGGCAAATGCGGAGGTGACTCGAACATTCGTTCATCTTCTCTCAATTTCAATTTTGAAATCTTCTTGAGGAATTGTTTTGACTGTTGGGCGTGCACTAACATCTCATGCCGTTCGTACTTGGTTTCGATGTTTTATTTGTTGTTGTTGTCTCGATCACCATCTTCATCCCATATGAATACAAGAGCTGATCACCTGAAATGATTGCCTGTTTTAGACCCCGTGGCTTATGTACATGTAAATTTATCTGTTTCGCTTTGTTCAACAAATGTAAATGATAATTGTGTCGTACTAATTTTGTGATCGTGTGCCGATTACAATTCTATTCAAAATATCTTTGGTTCCTTGGAAGGCATTGTAACATTCGAAGAACAACAGATCAAGTGTGGGTGATTTCGAAGAAGCGAAAAAATATGATGGGAGGATGGATATGATTTGGTGATTGATTGAGACTAATTTTTGTAGAATATGATGGAATGAAATTCAGTTGTTCGTTCGGGGAGTGAAATTAATTATGTTGACATTCAAAGAGGAAACATCTAATATTATCGACAAGAATGTATGATAGGTGTTGTTTGCTTAGTTCGTGGTTTAATACGATCATGATCAGAGCTGATTTGTTTAGTAGCAACTGACGACGCGTTTGTGGCTCGTGTCATCTCGATCATGGCTATCTTCATGCCCTAGATGTATCGGAGATGCTTGGGCTGAATCCTTATAAATCATTCAGGTAGGTTAAAAAACACGTAGAGCTTTAAAAGTATTTCGAAAACTATACAAATCCTAAGTCTACGATTACGTTTATATATTATCTATATTCATATATTTGATCATGAAGAAGGTTAAAATAACGAAAACAGTTACATATATTTTCTGCTGAAACATAAGAAAAACAAACTGCTACCATAAAACCATTTGTCAATTTTACATCAACCAAATTAACCCGCAATATTATGCTAGAAGAAAACTTGCCGGCTTTTCGCCTGGAATGCTGATTAAAAAACATCAGAAAATGTTTGAAATCCATTTTTCCAATCAAAATTTTCGTTGATATACATATTTCCTTCAACTAGTGAAATTCGCTTCGAATTTGAAATTGCTAAACGGTACAAATACTGATATTTGATTAGCTACGCTACGTTAATATGCTATTTTGAGGAGTGTCCCTTTTCATATAATTATTCATCGTTGATGAAAACGGGCGGACATTGTTAAAATCACCATTGTACTGTATAAATGTGTGCTCGTCGAATATTGAATAGATGAGACGGAGGAGCGCGTGGGCTTCGGTTCAAAAATCGAATAAAGATGAGAACTAATCAGGCATGTGTTGCGTATGTATAACTCATTCAATATTGCACATTCACACTTAGTCATTGATATACCTAAGTACATACAGCTTATATAGATAGAGAAACATGTAAATTTATTCTGGACAAGATCTGAATTGAATAGATCATTTCTACAGTGTCGTTTTTTGCTACAGTGTCGTTATCACGATGAAAGACCTTTGTCGAAGATGCTGATGATGATGATGGTCATGAGACAGAAAAGACCATACCTATAATTAGCGATCGTTGATCAATGGAGGCTTGTTGCTATCCTAGGAGAAACGTACGTTGATAATATCTTGATGCTTGAGCTAAGATGCATAGACCCTATAACATTTGTTTACCTTCAAATCAGTGACCTAAATTAAATGAAAATTGTAATTTCTCACACGTGTGCAGCAACAATTTGATTGCGTTGAAATCACTTGATTATCATCATTTCGTTTTGAAGTTATATGAAAGAATCTATAAGTGGTAGCACCATATTCCTGCCCTCTTAAATGAATTTTCGACACCGATGTTTAATCGATTTATCGAATTATTAAACTCAAACTGGAATGGGTCCAGTCGACCTTTGTGACAAATCGTCAATAGGAAAAAAATATGACCCCATCGCGATATATGTTTTAAGTGAAGCCATTAAGGAGAACGTCCGCGCTCTGTTAGTGAAACGCTCCAGGAGTCAAATAATAGTCAATTAATAAAAGAAACGAAAAATTTACGGAGCCATCGAAACGCAGTCACTAAACTCTTATCAACTATGATCGATCCAACGTTACTGCCACGGGACTAACTCGTGCCACAGTGATACGTTTGAATGGCATATATGCTTAGATTGGATCATAAAATAGCTACATACATGTGTAAGTTAACCATGGTAATACAAACAATGCGGGTTTCGGCGAAATAGGTGCACATATATAATCGTCCGACGTTACCATGAAAACGGGAATCGCATGAATATTGCAAGTAAATCGAAATGTTGAATGAATTGTTGAGTATCTGAATAGTTTTTCATCCCAGCCGCATGAAATAAAAGTGTAACATATCGAACAGATAAGTATCTAGATGCTGGTGGACTTCATTATTAGATTTTCTTAGCTTGCCTATGAACATAATAAAAATTGTAGACGATGACCATCTTTACTGACAAATGACGGCTTTATTCTGGTTTTAAGGAAATGTGTTTAAGCTTCATGAGCCCTGCGGAAAGGACAAACATACATATATGTTTAGGTCAGATGATTGGTTTGTTAGAGAAAATGTTCACATTCTAGAAAAGATTTAATATATTTTTCTGCTGACGAGGCTAAAAGGTTTTTCTCGTAGGAATTATCAAGGAAGAGGAACAATGGTCAATAAAGCTTCCGCCTACTTTCGATCCATTATCTACTGAAGCAGTGCCATACAGCTCCAATGTGCCTAGGGAACGCAAATAATCATTGACTTCCTTACTACACACGCATTTGAATATTCCAGTTAATCTGTGAGAATATTTCCAAATAAAATTATAATCTCAGAACGCAGGATAATGAATATCCGACATAATAGCAATAATTATGTACACACACACCAACACACAACTCAAAGCAACATTAACTGACCTGGGAGACTGACTAGCTCTTCTCGGATATGTTCTATCTTACGTATCAGATTCCATAGATTCAAGTCAAACTTCTGGCGACTGAGAACTCGACTAATAGCAACTCTTTCTTATCTCGATAGTACTTCTGGCCAAACTCTTCGTCTAATGTCAACGTTAACAACCACGACGAAGGCTCACTAGCCGCATTGGTCGACGGTTTTATCAGTAAAGTTGATAGTACCTGCATTTACGTCGAAAACATAAAGCAGGAAAAGTCTTAGGGACAGTGAACAGTTTGTGGTTGTCTTCACGAAACAGAACTCATCCCATCATGATCGCCATATAGATCTAGAGTATAGATTGTTAACGAAGTACAATGAAACCGCTAAGATCATCGGCAAGAAGCTAGGAGCCCTTTACATTTCATTGCTCGCTTAGTAGTAAATAGGTAGTTGTTGTCGTTTGCGAACTGTGATCATCAAGCTGGCTACTACGAGTACCACCAATCGATCAAGCGTCTAGAGTTTGATGATCATGCCTGATGCCGAGCTGGATGCGGCCAGACCAGAACGACACAATGAATTTCGATGATGATGAACAGATAAGTTGCCAAACGGACGGTTATTACCAGGAAAGTGCTACGATTTTATAATAATAATAAGAATACCAAGCGCTGGATGAAATTTCGTCGGCGGTATCTGCGGCAGATATTCTGATCGTACGTTGTTTTAATGTCCAGTGGCTTGAAAAGAGGAAGAACGCAGCAAGCCGCTTAAGTACCGGGATCACTTGAAAGTAATTGCTTCATTGCTTCTTCTGTACAAGACTGACTGAATCGATCTATTCATTCAGCTGCACACGTTACCGGGGCCAGGGAGGGGGAACGTTAATTTTCTTTTGTTCCCTGATGTACGGTCACTATAGCCGCAGATACATAGGTATGCGCTGAACATGACCATTCACGGAAGATGAGGTCAATTTGGCATGATTTGAAACTATCGATCACCGATCATACTCTAATGGGATTATGATTGTACAATCACTGATCCCATTGTATTTTCACGTTGTCATGCTCCAGCGATTATGGTCAACATCTTGGCTTCCATAAGACTACAAAGTTGCATGCAAATGCTAGAAAATATTAATAGAAACAATAATGACTAATCGCCGACCTCAAGCTGAGCAAACATTTTCCAAGTTAATCCAAGACCAACGGCGATTTTTGATTACTCGGACCGAATTTCGCAATAAATTTAGCAGAATGTCTCCAACATGCTTCTCGTGTGAGCTATGACTGCGTGTCTACCAGGATTCGGCCAATCTGTTACATTTTCCATGGCACATAAGAACAGAATACAAATTACAGTCTCTGTTCGGATTTCTTCTCACTTAAAATGCGACTCGAAAAAATACAAGTCCTCTCGACTGGCCACCACTAATCTGGCTGACTTGATTCTTCTGTATTTTTTTGGAGAACCATGATCTTGAGACGTTCGTGAAAAAGATCGCTGATTTATACGTTAAATATTCTACAAGAATTTCTTGGTGGCGTGCACGATGAGTATGGTGATGGCTCTCCTGCCGGATGGACAAGTAGAAGACTCCTCGTAAAAGACATGTGCGTTGCATATGTTTTGTCTGGGATGGAGATTGTGGCGTGCGGTACCTACCGTTGTGCGCTTTCGTGATGTTCATTATGTATAGACACTCGGTTGGTTTTAATTCTGCGGAAAATCAAATGTGACTAGTAGGAATTTTCTAGGAAGGACAAATAGCCACCACCTACATCGATTATCAAACCCATCATTGTGCACAAGCTGATCTATTCCAAGCTAAGAAACGTGTCAAACGGCTCACCAAATCATTCATATCATGCAAACCGCAACGACTTCGTAACAATACATCCTTGTTCGAATTAAATCACATCCATCAAACTGTGTCGACTGTGTCGGTCACATCTTGAATACCAGATTTCGTGAAATTTTCTTTGAAATTCGAAATTTCGCCCAATCGGCTCCATATAAACCTCAACAGGATAATCAAATTTGACCAAACGCTTCGAAAGCAGCGTAACCAAAAGTAAAACAGTTTTTCACGCTTTCCCAGTGCTGGTAGATTTTTTTTGTAGGTCGACTACATCACCTTAAACACATCGCGCGTGCAGACATCTTGGTCCTTTCTTCTTCATAGGCACATAATCCTCCTTGCCGATTCTGTTGTCCCTCTAATTTGATTTTTTCTCATTGCTCTTTCGATAGTGGCTTTGTATTCTTGTAGTCGCCTTCCATTAAAAATTGCATGGCGTTTTTTACCTTTGACGAAATTGAAGAAAAACTAGGACACGACGATGGAACAATTTAATCCAATTCGGTCTACCGGACCGTAACATTTCAATGTTGACGAGTGAGGATGTGAGCTGGGAATAATGATAATGGTATCTAGATGTTCGACTGGGAGTTCTATTCGGTCGCACAAAAGGACATAAAATCCCGTGACTGTGGTGGATGTCAAAATGTGCAAAGCAATAGAAAAATGCTACGTAATGCGGCTCCAGGATAAGAGAGTGCATTCGCTTCACCCAAAATGCATCCTATGTTCACGAAAGAATAGTGGATTCGTGTTGACGATGCGTAGCAGCCAGAAGCAATGCTAATAAAGGAAGTATTGCCGCCGATCGCAAGATATTGTCGTGTAGAGGAGATGACAACAATCAATTGAAATTCAGAATTGTTTGAGAACGATGTCAAACCGTCTCACGAGTTCATATCTTCACAGCGGAATCATTCAAACTAATTTTTGAAAAATGCTTAAACAACACTAATTTTAGCATGTTTTGAAAATGTGCGTTTACCTAAACCAAATATTTTAAGACGAAGAAGTAGCTCCTGCAACGAAACGAATCGAAGAAAAAATTCTGAATTTTTTTCGTTTAATTTGTTCCTGCTTTGAAGCGATTCACCCCGTCTTCACCTTTTAGCAGCTAAAACCGGATATGACAAATTACGCATATTTCCAATTGGATTAGTGCAATCGTCAAATAGTTACCGAGATATGTTAGCAACCATGAAATGTGATTTCGGACCTTCAGGCGTCAATCGCGTCCGAACATCAAACATCCTTTTCATTGTACATGCGTTGAAATATCTTAAATATCATTTGTCCAGATAGCAAACGGAAATTGGATGTTGTGCAATGATGAGTTGTATTGGACGTGCACGGAGACGAGGATAAAAGGACACAACATGAATTAGCATTTTCAATTCAGATGTATGCCAACTTCCAACGAACCAAACATCATATCGTGGTGAAAAATATACTCTTCTGACCCGTTTGTTGTCCAACGAATATGAATTGTTTGCAAAAGATAAGGCACCAGGTTACTTTCAAAGTCAGCAAGTTGAGTGGGCAAAGAACATAAGTTCTGAAAAAGTTTTCTGGTATCACATTCTTGACATCTCTCCAATGTATTTAAGTCTAAAGAAAGTTGAAAGAATGAACAGAACGAGGACAATGAGGGTGATATCAATTGGGGGGCATCTCCTGTTAAAAAGGATTTGCTGTAGGTATTATTGTGCTTTTTATCATTTTCAACGTAGCTAACTCGCAGGCTTTTGAGCTAATTTACTTATGCATATGAAAAGATAGCAGGAAATTGCAATTCAAGTTTGAGTTGATTGAAACGATTTATGTCATCATTTACAGATCCTGGTGCCGACTTAGCAAAATAAAAGAATGAGTTAAAGCAGAAGAATATGAAATTCTGATTTTTCAATGAATTAATTTGAAACATCAACCTATTTTGCACATAACTATTTACTCCGTGTGTTCAAGGTATCCTGCTATTTATAAATCGTTTTCTTCTCATCGTGACTATTAAATACAACCTTAAAAGCGAGTAGCCAAAAATATTTTCTCGACATTTTGGTGAAGTTATTTCTCGTCCGGGGTAGACCATTTAAAGATCGATTTCACATTCGTCGTCAAATAGAAAATGCTATCAAAGAAAAAAGCACAAATCTAACTGAAAACTGCACATGAACCAAAAAGACAAATCGACTTAACATTCTAGGTACCCTTATATGGTTCTTGAGCATCAAATGTCCAAGAAAATAGACTGTCGCGTTTCGGTAGTTTCCAAGCAGTTAACTTCTAATTACGATTAGCGCTAACTTTTCCCCCCTTCTATTCCTTCCATTTGGAAAATCTCTCGGCCATATTTTATGACGATTTGTTATGAATGTACTTCTTCGAGTATGTGAAATTGTCGCACCGTGTCGACCGTTTTACAATCCATAAAACACATAATATGTGACTGCTATTATCGAGAGGGAGCTGAAATCAGATTGAAGTGTGTGCCAATAAAACCCAAAAACTAAATAGTACCAAAAACTAGTAGTAGTTGTATACGAGGAAAGGATTTTCTAAGTCTGTCGTTGGGTCTAGTCTGATCTTTCACGACAAAGCTCGCAAAAAATACATTTAGATTATTATACATACTTGTTGGGCTATGGCGAAACCTAATGCGTTGGGAAATTTAACCTAGTCGATTTTATAGCGCTTTTCTCCAGTCTGTTAACAGTAAGAAATTGAACTTCCTTCTAGTCTCAACATAAGTGCGACATGAGTAAAACGTGGTCGCTTAGACAATACAGCCTACCTTCAAACTGCTGGCGTTTATCTAAGAAGCACAATCATAGCGTGAAGACGGACTTCGTGGCGTATGTTCTCGTAATTTAACAATTTCTACTATGACCGTAATCGTCACACTACCGGTGACGACATAATCGGTAGTTTCAAGCGACACTCGGTTGATTTTCAGTTAACATATTGTCAATAACTCACGTGCAGGTACTACTATCCAATGGTAGAAGATACATCCACGTATAATATGAACCTACTCATAGCCAAACGAAATGAAAATTATTATTATTATTGTTAGCGTCTTCATAATGATCTGCGCCGATTTCATGTTCTTGGGAATAAATGTACCTTTGATGTGTTACGGTAAACGTTCGGTACAGTTGTTAAGGATCTTCTTAGTTGGTTTATATAGTTGACACATGTCGAAATTCATGGTGTGGTTACACGAACTTCCCATCGAACATTGGTTGCGACTACATTTTATTGAGTAGCGAGGATTAAGAGTTGCTGGGTAAAGTCACGTAGGAGGCAATAATTGGAGGCTTTCTCACTTTTCCGTGAACATTGATCGTGTTCATTATCGACTACCGTACGGAAATTGTTGCTTCTTTATTATTATCATTTTGTAAAACAATTGATAATTGAGTTGGAAGTGTCGGAAGAGCACTTCTTTTAATTTTTGTTTCACTCACAGACATATTTCCACTGACCTACTAAAATATAATACGAGCATCGAATGTTTCAAATTCTTATTTTATTTTCGGAGCCCAGGATGATTTTTTATTTTAAATCACAAAACATATCAGCTGTGTTGATGTGTTCGAAAGTGACTCAAAACAGTTGTCGAGCAAACAATGTATATGTTATACAATACTGGTGACAATGTTCGCAAGCAACGTACACTCTATGATTTCCAACTTGAAACCCAACCCGACCCACCTTTCATCGGTAAGAGGATGCAGAACATTGTAATAGATCCTTGAGTCCAAAATATCCTGTTAAAATGTCCCTCATCCCATTATCGACTTATCCTATTCCTGCGAAGATTTGCAACTAAGATAAATGAAATTGTTTGCAGTCGATAATCCAACATTTTGCTGTGAGCGTGTAAAAAGAAGCCATCGAAAGTCGAAAAATTGCATAATAGCCATCATTGCTGATCATGACGATGTTCGGCAAGATTTCAATTCACTAAAATTGTTCGTATTTGTATTCGTCGACGATTGTATTGCGGCACAGTCATATTATATAGGTAAATGTTGCACAAGCGATGGCAGTCAGATATTGACCTCTATTTTCACGCCCGCTCAATTGCAGAATGGTTGTAGTAGCAGTCGCGAGTCGTAGTGCACTCAGCTATCTTTACATGGGGTTGGCCGCAAGAGTGCAAACGAAAGGATGAACAAATAGTAGGAACTGTGCAGCGAAAGCCAAACTAAATCGATCGTGATAAATGCATTCGACATAGGTCAATAGAACCGAGCAAAAAGACACGATCACCTTAACCTAAGATGTGAGTCCACGTTACGGATTTTCTGGAAATTCAAATATCAAATACGCGATGATTCCATCCTCTCCACTTGGATGTTTTTCCAATAGAGCAGGAACCTAGCTTGGCCTCAGCTAATATTACTGCTTCCTAGCCCATCTTAAGCATAAGCGATACTTGCGAATTGGGAGAATATATGGGAAGCCGCATGCTAGATTATTCCTCTCTGTAAATCCTGAATATCTCTATTGCATGAAGAATCCGACGACGCTGAAGCATAGCATTTGGTAATAAGCCAACGCTCCAAAGCTGTGATCGATGATAGTATCTTGGAAAAATTCGTAATCATACGAGAGAACAGGTCATAATAATTTTCTATGACATTATTTTATTTGAAGATCGCTTATCGCTGGTTGGAACTCCTAATTCGCCCGAGGCACGATCACTTGCCAGGCGATCCGCTAGTAATTTTTAGTTGAGCGCGGTATGCATAGAGTGTTTGTCCTTTACAATGCAGTCGTGGTTGAAAACTGCATTTCGGGTGGCAAAGATTAAACTTCGGAATTTGTGCGATATTTACAATGAACAAATAGAAAGGGCAAAGCAGTCTTCCAAGACATCATCATAGTGGAGTTCTACATTTTCATTTTCCACTCTAATTCAATGATGTGATTGTTTGGATACGATGTTGGGTACTTATGGGACAATGGTTGCATTGTTGACACTCAGCTTCTTCACAGAGCCGCATGTGTATGACTGTCCAGTGAAAATTTAGAAAAGGAGCTTATGAATTGATTAAAAGCCGAAAATTTAGACCTTTATGATGGATGGAACCATACTTTCTTTCCATTTAAATGATCAGCCTTTCTTTAAAAATTGACTATAATTTTATTGGGAGCTTCCTTAACATCGTCGTAGAATAGCAGTACCATTTTCACAACAATTCACTGTAACGACATTTCATAGAATCAACTGTCTTCGAATTCGACTAAAACAAGAAATTTGCGGTCTAAGAAAAGTTGGTATTCTTCGTTCAGCAAACAATCATGGATCGCTGTCGATCGAAAGACCACTAAAGATGATAATCTTAAATCGAACGCGAATCGTAACCAATGAACTAAATGACGAGGGCGGTGATAGCATTACGGGATGGTAGCGTAGTAGTCTCGTAGTATATAGTGGATGAGTCGATCTTCTTGGATAGCTCGCGGTATTATTATAATGGTTTTGGAACGTCTCCTTTTAAAGATAGCTATCAATGAATAAGATGCCAAAGATGTCGTGAGGTGAAATTATAACGCGACTTGACTTGACGAATGATTGAGAAATGACAGATCACTATCTGAAGAAGAACCGTGTTCATTAACAAAGGTCTATTATGCTTAGCTTTGTGGCATGTCGTCTTCAATTAGACATAATTTCTGTTGCAATTTCAAATCACCACTACACGTTCGGGATAAGTGGGTGGATGCGATCGCAAACAATCGTTTCTTGATTTTTGTTTGGCATACAATTATCTTAAATTATAGTTGAGATTTTCAGTTGTTTTTATATAAGGAGTAAAACTCTCTATGACATGACGGCGTACCTGCGGACATATCTCTTTTCTAGTGAAATGTGTTAATTTTTGCTAAGGAAAGTTCAGAAGTATTTTACAATAGGAAATCGAACAGCACTTAACATGCCACTGATCTCGGAACGCTCGATGAAAATTGACTTCGTTTTCGTTGATACACGCTAGCGATCACATCGAACTTTCCGGGTATCCTTAATCATAATTTTCATCAATTGCAATCATTTAGTCGGCGGCCGCATTGAAATGCTTTGGTTACATTACCTATACCTCCAATTTCAAGTATTCTTTTCTTGTGAAACGCTAAAATTATATGATTGTACATTGTCGAATACCAAAGCCGCCGCCCGCTTTTTCTTACTTACCACTCGTGTTGCAATGGTCTGGATCATCAAACGACACAACACTCTGTATAGCAGTCGGGGATATACTCGCATGTTTGTATTTTACCACTGAAACCAATCTATGCAAATTAGTCGACTGCTTTGCATTTAATTGTTGCGAAACATACAATCGCCTATAAAACTTATATAGAGGTGACTATTGTCTGATATGAGTGTAACTAAGTGCTTGTACTTGGGCACTATTGAAGCCGGTGAATGCGTTAAGGGCATTGGTGGCGGCACAATTACACAGGTAACATGTGTCGAGGTATGTATGCACATATAGATCGTGACTTATTCGGGTAATATGACTGAAAACAGAGAAAAAATCAAGGCGGTATCACAGAATAAATAGAAATGTTCAAATATTAACTATTGGCGGTGAAGATCAATCAGGGTAAATTGGGTAGCTACATTATGTATGAGAGGGTAAAGAATTAAGTTGAAGTGTTGATATCAAAATATTAATTTGTGGATTAAATTGTCATATGGAATGGAAGGACTAACCATCTTCAGGATCACCAAGATTGTCATCCAGATCCTAGGCACCTGCGTACATTATATTGTCTTAGTTCTTATTCCAATGTGAACATTGGTTAAGTAGGCTGATCTGTAAATAACAATGATATAACCAATTTTGTGGTGAAGAACAAGCTTTCGTGCTCTTCGGATAGCTTTGATTCCTGTTTCAGTTTTTAAATATCACCCAATTTTACAATGCCACAAATGTCTGCAGCATGACTCTCAGCATTGTATGTGAGCCTCATCATTTTTAAATTTAGAAAGCTTTGTATTTAGTGCCACTAAAACGCTGCAATCATATTTGAAACGTTAGTACCTCCTCAATATCCAGGTCAGCATTTATTTAAATATTCTGATTGCAATTTCTAGGCAACGCGCTTTCTACAAATTTTCGTGGGCAACGACTCAAAACAACTAAGTCAGCCCCTTTCTTGGATGTAGTCTTAAATATTTATTCCCGATAAAACATAGAAAAATTGTTTAGGTGACAGTGAAAAATAAGTAGCAATGGGATGGTTGGAAGCGCAACCAAGAAATCATCTTCGCTATTATCGTCGTCGTCGTAGTCGTATCGTCATGTTACTGTTACGAATAATTGTCGCATTCAAACATCTTACAACAAACAACAGTTTGAGGATGTTGATGTTTTGATAGAGTCACTCGATCGTGAAAAACTGTAACTGCTAGTACGTACACCAACTACAACGTTCAGGTGAGTGGACATTGTCTGATGGAACTAAAGAGCCTTAGAATTACACGTAGATGTGGTTGAATGCAAGATTGAAAAGATTATCAGGATAGTAACGTTGCTTACTGTCTTACAGCTTTCAAATTTGTATCTTGAATGCTACGAATTGGAAGTATCGTATGGCAACAGAAAGAATTAACATGACCTTAACTGACAGCTGGTTGAAAAAAAGTGCTGACTGCATCCAGGCATTTTGTTTTTATGGGCTACAAATAGTGATGATGGAAATATGCTTTCATTTCCCTGTCCTGTAGGTGGGATTTCCTTGGTATATCTTCCTCAAGCAATCCCGCCGCCAAATCTTTAGGACGAACAATTGTTGATCAGCCTCTGATTTTCACTCTGCCACTCTTTCAAATTACAAACTGCAAATGGGCAGTCATGGGAGCTAGTTGAAAAGATAAAAAACATAAATAAGGCTGAGTCGGCGATAAGAAAATATGATGAAGATAGACAATTATTATTGCTGCCCACCTCACCATGAACACCAGCAAACAGTTATGATGGCGACAACCTTCTTTGCACGAACGATCATCGTTGGTCCCTCATCACCATTGCACTGATGATACCAGATCCATTTGACAGATTACACGGTGGCTACCACCGATGTGTATAATTAAAAATTGCAAACGGTGGATGAACATTTTATTTGCAGTTTCTCTATTAATTTTCTTGGTGCTTCCCAGTGTCGAGATTTTGAGGAGTCCTTTCGTTGCGATCACCACATACCAAGCGCATCGATTCGAAGATGATGGAAGATCTATGATTCATTCATTAGACGATAGGTAAAACGGTGTTGAGAGACATTGGGATTCCTGTGCTACAGTCCGTTGTCATCTTTGACTGTGGGCTCAAGTTGCCTTAGCCAGTCGTTCCTGGCAGTCTAAAAGTCGCCAATTGCGACTTCATAATTGGGAAATCGACGATCGCTGCGGAAATACCACGACAAGAAAACTATGGCAGAAATAATTGATGAAGGTGGCTCTGCACGCTGAAGCCTACAGTCGATGAGGATGTTCGGATTTGAAGATCGCAGTTGAAATAGTATCGACATATCTCGTCATCATCCTACAGTATCCGAGAAAAAGGAAGAACCTAACGTTGTGTTCAGCCGCGTTATTCAATCAATGCATTGCATATATATATATATATATATATATATGTTTTCTGTCAGGCTGTGTGCCATAAGAATTGGACAGACCGACGTAGGTGTTACGATTCATTTTATGCTCTCGATTGAGGAGAATAAGCGATTTAAGTGCCAATTGAAGTTTCGAAATTATGTTTCGTATTGGTACTCAGTCACATCGATATAAGTAAATTACCATTAGTGGTATTGGCCGAGAGTAACGATAGTGTCCATTGAATAAGGCTAAGGGTCTGAGCTCGAGAGAATAACTCAATGGAAGTAAGCAGCACTACTTCACTCGCATGACAATTCTAACATAATACTTTCTCCGCCCAGATGTCCAATAATCACTTCCTGTCGAAGTAGCGAGAATGTCATCCCAGCTACAATCCATCGGTGAATCATCATCATTCATTATTCTTTCTTCAACTGGAGAACTACCAACGATCGGAGCGAAGCAATAGCTTTTAATTCAATCCTTCGATTTGGGATGGGATGGGATGGGCTCGTGCCTGAGGCAATCCACCTCAACCGGCAACCTACGACTACGACTGCTCGTACTATCTGAACGAAAAGAAAGAATTGAATCGGCGAAGCAAACTCTTCATCTTTGAATTCGCATTAATCATAGTGCAATTACGATTATTGCCCGTGAATGGTCTTTTACCCGTCCGATAATGATGACGATGATGATAGTAATCTCTTGTTTATGGTTTTGCACCCACGTGTCCATCGTACTGAAACTGATTTGTGTCCAGTGTTGGGCATGGGTATTCATGCAACCGCGATCACCCGGTTGGGACTATCACCCAAGCTATCATTACACACTTTAAGAACATCGACGTACAACAGTTTGTCTAGTACTTCTTCGTTGATGGTAAAGCACCGAGCTGGTCAGGAGGCTTTTGTTTACTCTGTCACTTTGGCAAGCTGTTGTTGCTGATTACTTCGAGTTGCGTGGGCCCTGGAAAATTTCTTGTTAATCTCTGTAATTTAGATGAATATGCGGAAAAGCTTTGAGGGTGGCATATGATGCCTGTTTGGCGGTGCAGATGTGACATAATTGTCGTGAAGAAGTACGTCAAGTTGAGAATATAAATTTTAGGTTCACATATCAACGTAGTTTGTGAGCTAGTCCTTTACAACTTTTTTTTATATGTTCGCTAACTCGCCAAGTTCAAAAATAGATTGGTAATTTATGCAGAGAACATTCTTTTATTAGGGATGCGGCAGCCACTGCTGTTATTTAGACAATAGTGCCTATTTGAACAATGCACTTGTTATTTATTACTGAGCAAGGATAATCACTCGTAATAACTATAACGAAAATATGAACTCGAAAGGTCCATTTTGACCAGATATATTAAATTGAATAAATCGAGCTTGGATTCTGTTCTATCAAACAAATTTATATCCTCTCGTCTACTCCTTTACATTTTTTGAAACAGCCCCACAAGAATACCGAACATTTGGCACGTAAAACGTGAATCCATCAAAACGATTTGTGGTTGATACACCAAAATTACAGCATTTAAACTGTTTAAACGTGCGAGCACGTCATCATTAAATGAAGGTCATACAGTAACTGCATGGTTGCATCGTTGTGTAGGTGGTATCTGAAAACGGTTGCCGTAATTGCATTTCCGTTTTTCTATTAACACCAAAGATCGCAAACTATGCGCATCGCTGTACTGAATTTTAAGTCAAGAGATAGCGGTGAATGGCTCTGTGGTCTGTCTTGCGAGGAGAATGGACCGATGGCTTGGCGTGGTGCAGCCTAAAACTAAGTACTGCAACTATATGGGAATTTCGTACATGTGAACACACAAAATCACTTGAATCCCTTGAAACTTGGACGTGATCTTGGCTAGCGCTAAAACTATACATTGAATTCGATTAGAGTAAATCGGACCCACACTCATACGTTGATCGGCTTTAGATATTGCTAACGTGAAATAAGATATTTCTCATTCAGACGATGTTCGTCTTCATATCGGTTGGTTCATAGCAAAATATGTACGTATGCTAGTTACATTTGGTTAGTTTTGTTTCTGAAAATTGTGTTTTGGTCATGTGCCGACCGGCTCTTCGAAACATGCACACCACTCGGACTATTGGGCAATTTCATTGATTAATGATTCGTAATTAGAGAGTTTTAGTCCGTGGTCTTAGCAATATTTCTTCATTACCGTAGGTAGCTTAGGAAATATGGACCTTCCTACATCTCTGCGAAAATGATGCAAGGTATTGGAAATCATTCTTGGATATCTACACGTTTTCGAGTAGTTCAAAATATGTTATGGGAACATTAAAGTGCCTAATATACATACAGCTATGTTGAAATCGGGTGTTGCAGATGGTCTAGAACAATATATCAATACTGTACATCGCATGAATATATATCTCTTGCAGAAATGTCCGGTGAATATTATTAGAAACACCACGCTATGATTTTCATAGTATTCGTTCCGGGAAAAGCTGTACATTCGTACAATGCAATTACCTCTTCATTCCATGCCATCTTCATGACTTTTATAATCACCCACAGCATCACTTCTCGATTTCTTTATTTTGTCAAGTTTAACGCTAAACATCGCAATCGTTACCGAAATCATGATGATCATGGTGACGATGATCAGCGTCTTTACTGTCTACGAAAAATCGTGACTATTAGAAAATCCATTTGCTCGACTTCTGACCATTTCACAAGTGAATGCTGCAACGTTCAGTTCACGCTCTCGTTCAACTGAACTTTATAGTTCCTGGCGGGTTACCTATCAATTGCGATGCACCTTCGCCAGGCCACTTGTTTGCCAGATTCATGGTAGGTATCCTAGTCGCTTTGGTTAAGATGAGAGTCGCCAAGAAAAGTGCCCATCAGGAACGGCGATGTCGCATACATTGCTTGTACTACTCGATTTCAACAATTGGCTAATATTAAGTATATGGTCACATGAAGTCTGGTCACGGTAGTGAAGAAATCACATCTCTAATCAGTTAACATCCAATTTACTTGCAACGCTCCAGTCGTTTTGGTTTTCTTCTTCGATTCGTGTGAAGTGAAGAAGTCTGACGAAGAAAAAGAACAGCGAATCAAGGCAGAACAAGCAACTGGACAACCGACTCTTTTGATTCCTGTGATATTTGACAATAAAGCGGGTGTTGTTTGCTCATAGTTCAGGCTTATTGTCTTCTATAGCTAAAAACAAGAATGTTTATTGACCATAAATTCTTCAATCTCTTTCTATTATCACAGTCTTAAAATTCAACCAACAGTTTATGTTAGGATCAATTGAGTATTGCGCTTTGTACATGCCCTTTTCATCATCTATCACTCATTTCATACATCTGATTTGTTTTCGTTGGAAATTCTCACTGACCCATGTAATCTGCTCGCTCCTTTGGAAACCTTCCGTGCAAAGACTCAATCAAGTTTGAGTGAAACTGCCCAACATTTGCAGTTAGTAGGAACTGCAGATTTATCTTTAATCATAGATTGGCATATAAATGGCTCTATTTCATGTGTACTGCTCATGGATCGTTTAAGAAGTTCATTCGGTTTGTACACAACTCAGCTAGTGATCAATAAATTGAATTGTATACGGAAAGTACATACAACTCGTTGAGCCAAGGGAAGTTTGATTTTGATTTAACACTTGCGAGCTTGCAAGAGTATGGTTCAAATGGTAAATCATCTCTGCATTACTGTTTTTGCTGAGTTTTGTTTCATGTGCTTTCGAATTATTCACTGCATTTACACAGATGTGATTGTTACCCGAGGGCAAAGAAACTTAGCGAAATCTAAATCGCAAATAATTTCGGGTACATCAGCTTGAGAAAGTATGTTTCACCAGAAGAAATTCGGTCACAGAAGCTGGCCCATAAGTGTATGGTCCAACATGCTTCCTAGTTGATTTGTAGCACGTTCATCCAGCCTGTCTAGTATCTAACATCTATTCTTAACGTAAACGTGCAATACTGATGGGAACTAAACGTTTTCCATCTCATCGGTCCGCAATTAAAATCGCCATTTCCCAATTATTTATTCTGAGCATGTACCACAAACCTAGGACGAGTGACTGCTTGCGATTGTTAGCCATTTCGTTTTATTTGTTTTTCGGGAAAGAAGATGCACCCAACATTAGTCTTTTCTTCTGGTGGCGGTCTAGACTGGACAGGAATTGTTGGAAAACTGCAGCCATTTCTTCAAATGGATAGTCGGTAACATAGATTCGGGGTGAATGGATGGACTAGACAGTTTAAAATCAAAGGCGTCACTTTTCCGCTGTATTGTTTCGTCGTTTAGGTGCAGGTTGACGTGCTTTTCTGGTGTTAAAAGAAAAACGGTAGAATCTGACTAATTATTTGGTACATTTACCAAGCTCGATACTAGAAATGCGTAAAAAACCTGTATGGTTTTCTTTTAAATAAACTTACGGAACGATAAATGGTCTAACAATGCCCTTAGGTTTTATTCTTGAGCTGAACCGAGTTCCTCTCTCATCATCGTCATCATCATTTCCTACTGCATCACGTTTTACAAAGCCACCTGAGATGTTGACTTTTGATAAAAATCATCCAAGTTTTAGTCAGAAGGCGATCGCAATAAGCAAACAAACTTTGTCTTTTCAAAAGTGCACATGAGAAAATCAGTGCTGGCTTCATTATGAGAAAGCGGACGTAGACGCGATGGGATGGAATGGCGAGGTGGAGGAAGTCATCTAAGAATGGCTTTCCTCCTGAAAGGCCAGTCACAACGACCGGACAGGAGTGTCCAGTGTGTATGAGGGTGATTCCATGCGCAAGTAACATGAAATACGTTCGAGCAGCAGCTTTGCTAGTTAACGTGAATCGACTAGGAGTCAGTTGCACTGTCTTCTAGTTATTTTTTGATGTTATCTGTAGCCTGCACAACGTTACGTGGGGACACGATGGACGACGTTTGACCCCGTGTGAAGCAATGATGTAATTTTAAAGAGCACCTTGCTAAATCTTTGAAATGTTAAAGTTGGAAGCGTGAAATGATATATGTGTGTGACGGCGTCATATCGCTGCGATTCAGCGCAAGAGCTGTCATCTTGTGTTTGTTACTCAAGAAGCGAAAAGTTAAAATCTCGCTAAATAAAAAACTGCGAGTTACGCGTCGGTATTCATAAGTTTTCATAAACAATTTTTATTCTAATCCCAAGTGATTTCTTAGAAAAACAAACTCCATTGAATCGTGAATGTCCTTCTGTAATTTTTTGTGTGTTTGAAGTAAAAATCATGATCCACTTCTCAGTAGGTCTTACATTGACTAGTTCATCATCATCATGAAGCGAAAAATTAAAAATGCCATAATTGCAAATCACTGCCTTAGCGTTATACATTTGGCAATGCAAAGTAATCCAAATATTAGCTGTTTCTTATCCAATTCCCACGGTCGCGAAACCAAAAGGCGGTCAATTCACACAATACCAAAATTCCATTGCATCACCCTGAAAGCTGTGACTATCAATAGTTTTTTACTGTATCTGTCTTCAAAAAAAAATACCCATCATACCAACACATATGTTTCGATTGTCCCCGTAACATCAGATAGTAAGATTACGAAATAAAAACTGTGACGGTCCTTTAATAGCTGTTTCGCCTTCATCAGATCTTTGCGAAAAAATTTCTCAGGACCTTTGTTTTGACCCCCTTCAGTAATCTGAAATCGCTTCACATCGTCAAGGATAGTGGAAACGAAGTCGTAAAAACTCGAGGGTACATCGTCCAGAGAAATCCGATGACGAAAAAACCCTCACGCTACCTACCATTTTTATTAAAAAACAGATGCGCTAAAATGGACCCTTGAAAAAGGACCCGTGAATGTCCTATCTATTAATTGAAAAGAATACGCTTGGCGTAACATAAGATGAAGATGATGATGATGACGATCAAACTACCCCTTAAGCCTTACCGTAGGGGAATGTGCGTGTATGCACAACCTCCAGGGTGAGGATTGCCCCTCGCGATGAAAAAAATTCCAGCAGGACAATGCTACCGTGGAAGGTTTTCAGGCTCTTCGATATAATACATCTGAATGGAAGACGCACAAATTACTTACTGTTGAACAAGAAGACAGAACAAGACACATGAGCTCGTCCGTAGCGGACGCATTTGATTTTTTGATGAGTAACCATATCGCATGTGCATGATTTAATTTTTTATATTCGCCGAGGGTTGGGATGGATCTGAATTTCTTTCCCAGGACCTTTAGATAAATAGATGCCCTCTTCGTAATGCGGACACACAAGAAAACTCCAAGAACCGCTAAGTTAAGTCCTTATGGATATCCGAACACAATTATAGCGGAGAGCCGCTATTGAATTACGAAGACTATCCGCGATCTTCCATTATGATGGTTTCCACGTGAAAAAAAAACACAAAACATTTTTTCAAGGGTCCCGTGAAGAAAGTACTGAAAAACTTCCTGAATTCTTCGAAAAATCCCAATGTTATATCGCGAAGATAAAAGCTCGGTTAACGGTACTGCGCGATCAAATATCTAAAATTACGTAGCGAAGAGGCAACAAAAAACAAAAGGACCCGTAACAGGTAAATGCTATGTTTTTTTCTTCGCCATAACACAGGTCTATGATTATTTCGTGAATCGAACTCAAACACTCCCGATGAGGTTTTGTTATGAAACCGCAAAGACGTTCGTATGTGACTGGGATTGGGGAATAAGGAAGAAATTGGATCGTGTGAGCGTGAAATTGGGAAGATGAAAGTGGTGCCGGGCTCGGTATCTAAACTACAATGATGAATTTACAGGTTCATATTTTGGCGGAAGTGAAATTTGTTTGATTTATTTTAATAGGAAAAGGCAGATGGTGAGTAGACACTGCCGATAGGTTTTTGGATTCTCTGATAGATTCTGATTTGTTTGAATTATGCAACAAGTCCAAACGATTGGAAATTATTTGGCAGAAAAAGTTGGTTGGTCGTTCGAATCTGCTCATACGGAACCTATTGCAATAATTATGGAATTGGATTTTGTAATCGCTGGGTTTAATATATGATCTCAATAGATTAATTTCAAAATAAATTGCACAACTTGTTATGTCCAAAATTCTAACATTGAGAGATACGTTGGCAAAATGCACGTTTTTCAGAAAAAAAATCAATTAAAAGAACGCGATAATTATTACTGACAGCCTCATGGTCGCTTAAAAATGATTGAATCTTCTTGAATCAAAGTCATCTATGGTTTCAAAACGCATTGTCGAGCCGTTCTCAATAAAAATGTTTGCATCTGAACAATCCAAACCAATCTTCCATGCGCAGATACACATGTATCTATAAAAAAAAGTTGTAGGTGTATCGAAAAGTCTATATTATTCGATTTTATCTGCATGCTTAATCGTGAAATCAAAAGCCAACTATTAACATAGGTTACCATTGCTTCTTCGACACCTGAAAGGTTACAGTGCTCGATCGGCACAGTTTTCACTTTGCAATTTAAATACATACATTCATACTTGAAATACTCAAAACATATGTCTATGGAAGTTTGAAAAATTGAATGCAACCGCATAATATGAACCTTTTAAACAACTGTACAATATTTAGATTCACCTATGTCGCAACATCATTGAGTTCCGTTCATTCTTCGAAGGTACATCTTCAACACGATTTTGTCATTTGAATCTCATTGCAGACATTTGTACATATTGCATTTAACATTACGTTAACCGGTGAACGTTGTTGATGACAAAAACGCGAGAGAAATGACGGTGGCTCAAGTATATTTTGGTGATTGTCGTTTCATAAAGAATATCTGCAAATTGATTTGCATACGTGGTACAGTGTTTGAGTGACTTTCTATAGCATGAATGCAGTGTGATATGCAAAATTTTATCAAACTGCATTCATGCTATATAGAAAGTCACTCAAACACTGCAACTAGCGAGAATCTCAAATTTGTCTGCTCAGATTTAATATGAAAATTAATAGAAGTTGCTGTTTCCATCTTACGCTATATTCAAGTTGGAAATGTTAGCCAATACACCGTAAGTAGTTTCAAAATCTTCAAATATTTCTAGAGCGAAATCAACAGTTTTCAGATCATCATCCAATCGTGGTACTCACTTGATCTTGCACTATGCAACTAAATACTAATCCATCCTTCTGTCGTGTTTAGAGATACACTCATCGTTCAAATCATCATGATTTTCATGTCTTCAAGTCACAAAATTTCTCGATTCAAAAATACAACTGGGTAGCATAACGTGCCTTGAAAAGCCTAGACGTTGTTTCACTGCGATCCTCGTGCCGATTCATTCTAGAGTTCCTGGATGTCGTCTCCCTCTACTCCGCGGAAGACTGCAAACAGCACCTTCCGCAAGCACAACCAGTGTTTGTATGTAAGCATCGTCCTCTCTTCTGATAAATTTCCAATTCCGTAGTACAAATTCCGTTAATCGGGCGCCAAGGTGGTATATTGTTTACGGGAAAGTGGAGGAGTCGTATAAATGTTTTGCAGATAGATTTGATAGGGTTCGAAGTAGTTCGGCCTCCGAGATAGTGTAAACTATTTTCAGCAAAGGTGGACCACAATAATTTGTTTGAGTAAAAATCATTTTTAATAAACGTAGAAACTTATGTGGGCATAATTCGATATCCTGTCCTGCTGCTCTCTTATGACGCTATATCTACACTCAAACATAATGGTAGCTCCCAATTTTTCACCCTGTAATCTTTTTGCACGACACGTGTACCAAGGATGCAGTAGGACTTAGAAACAAGAATCGAGTTTTCTTAAACACTCGACTCGGGCGCATTCGAAATTCAAGGTAATATATGTTGCCAACAAAATCCTCACTTCCACCGCGATCGCAACTAGTTTTGGCTTTAAGGTGGTCATCATTGCCAACTCATGAGGGGGTCATCTCGATATTTTTGTTAGTCTGTCCATTTGCCGTGTAGCTTGCCTTTCTAAAACATGACTGAAAGTTTGCCAGGTATGTGGAAGCTAGAGAGGCTAACAATGGTCTTCCTGCTCCACATGACGATAATATTGGAGCTACAAGGCTCTTCAAAAGCGATCCAACAGCACAGCAGCTGAGCAGTACAACAGAACAACAACAACCGCAATTGCATAGTAGACTGACTGCAAGCAACACTAGCCGCACAATCCATCGAGACCTTGTTCGAGAATAAATCACGATCTGACAATGTCTCATTGCTGCGCTTCTGCTGAAGTTTCGAGCGGTGTGTTTGTTTGTCGTCGTTAGCACGCCAAGATACTTTTTGGTCAGGATAAGATGGGACGCCGTGGTCTAAGAGACTGCTACTATCGATAAAATGGTGCTTAGGTTAATCGTTTACCTTTCGTCTGTTAGCTGCATGCATTTTTTATTGCACTATTTGTTATTGTACGTGAAGAGGATCAGTGGAAACCAAATTGCAGACGAAATCATAGAAACTCACGAAATAATTGTAACAGAGTTCACATGAAAGCTATGAAAACAAAAGTAATGAGAGGATACTGTATGCAGGCAGTAAACAGAAGGAAGAGCTCGGATAATGCCACCAGTTCCATTCTTTCGAATCGAAACAATTGCCAAAAGGTGAATAGATTGGTTTCGCTAGACTCACATATTCCTATATGTGAGTACAGAGGATATAGGATTTTATATGCTAATGATAATTGCTCGGGGCTCATGCTTGCACGGTCCCGCTAGGACCGACTTTAATTGTGGGAAATTATATTGACCACTGAAGATATGTATGCGCGGCGATCAGTATCGATAGTTGATGGCGCCTTTGCAATTAACCAAAGGACGGAGTAAGCTACGTTGATCTAGCAGCGTAGTCTGCAGGTGATTTGTCCACCAAACATGAGGCTTACAAAATAAGGTTCGCCGATCCCAATTAGGGCCTTCAACATTAAGGAAGTGTTTCAGATACTAGGTATGAAACAATGTAGTAACAATAGCTGCAATACTACACCGTTCAAGTTCATATTATTGAGAATTACTTCAACCCGCTTGAAGCGTCTGTGATGCATAGGTTTGTATTATTTTTGCTGTCTGGTTGAACTTTAAATCGCTCAAAGCAGCAGCCTTTATTATCAATAGTAAAACGCATATGTCCATACAATTCCTCTCGAATCCATCCTAAAATATCACGCTGCAAATCTTACTCTGGCGTCCATCAACAAAAACCACTATGCTCGACGTGCTCACACCAGTCAATTACAATCAATTTTACGCTTTTTACCTTTCCTAATGCTGTTTGGCTGGCGCAACTATTGCTCTTCCCTTGATTTCAAAGTCTTCAATGCACGAACCTCCCCTAAAGTCAGGATAATACTATAAAAGGATAAGTGTCTTTGCAAAAATTGATAAGGGCTCACGTGTAAATATTGCACAAAATATTCAACAAAAGATAGATTTCCATCCTAGAAAAATTGTTGGCAATTTTCAGATTCATTTCATTCTCTTCGTATTCAATTGAATTCAATCGACCATTGGCCAATAGGATTAAACAGGAAGAAAAGCGGTTGTTTTTTCATGAGTAAATATTGAAAATTTGTGGTTTTCCAAATTTTTACATTGGCATATGTACAGGAAGATTACGATTTTCAATTGTATCTTTTATGTGAGTGAATCTTTTTATAGCTTATTACAGATTGGAGAAGTTGAAATTTTTTCCGCAAAATTAGTACTATGAATGAAATGGCTGCTCAGACATTCGAAGTGAACAACAAAAGATTTATCAGGAATTCAAACTGCAATGAAAATGTTGTGAGAGTAAAACGGTGAAGTCGAATGAATGACATCAATGTGTTCTCTAAACGTTACTTTCATTTTAACTGCAAGATACAGCATTACAATGTATCGAAATCTCCTCGCCAATATTAAAATTTTTAATATTGATTTACCCTCATATTAAAATTTTAAAACAATCCCTTCATGCATGTTTATAACTCAAACCAACCACAGAAGATTAAATTACTGTCATTCCCCGATGCCTTCAATGCACAATTCGTCTCCAATTTTCAATTTTCCCCGATAAGGGCTCTTTATGCAAAGAGAAACCCCGATCATTTTGATACGGCACAAAAATGAACAATATTCATAAATTAACATTAACTATTGAAGACTTTAATATTTAAAAAAAAAATACAGGAACAGGAACAGTGTGTCTATGATTTATGACTGCATCTATGAAGAGCTCATTGAAAAAATAATGGTCCACCCTTTTTACCATATCAAAAAAAAAACATCTTTGTGTACATCGTCCTTTTTACGCGGACGTAAATTAAAACCTGATATTTTATTCAGATGCTACAGGCACACACATGCTGTAGACCAGGCGTAGGGACTATGGGCACACACCGGGCATCCTTTATAGCTTCTACAGTCCTGTGTGAATGAAAAAAATACATCATGACCCATGTCATTCTGCCTCGGCATTGTCTCCGTTGTATAATGAGTGGAGTTCGAAATAAAAAATGTGAGTCACAATTTTTTTTAACGACCATAGACACTTCTTTAACGTTGGTTCCGGTTTAGGGTAGGTAGGATAGGGGTAAGACTACCCGTGATTTTTTTCATTTGTTGTTATTGCATACGTGCCAGGACATCAAGAATATTAAATTTGATTACCAATGGATGGGATCAGACCATAGCGTTGTGTGATAGATGTGATGTGGTGGAAACGTTGCAAGCGTTATTTAATATTCGCGTGGTCCAGGGAAATATGCATCTGGCTCTTGTTGTCTTTCGGCAAAGGTTTCGTAATGAAATGTCAAGGGTTTCTTGGATATAACTATATTCTAAGTTGCATCTGGCTGCGATATGCGGAAGAGGATATCCTGTTTTTTTAGAGTCGCATGATCATAATGCTATTTATGATTGAACCTGTCCCGGATCTATATGAAAACAATTTGGTTTCCAGGATTTCGTTTTATTTGAAGGCGGCAATGGTTAGAATCAGGTTTCAAATATTTGAGATCTAAATCAAAATCAAAATCACATATCAACACTTTACAGTATGGTTCCATCAATTTCTTCACCACCCGAAAGGTGCATTTGAAAATTTGGTAGAAGAAATCATTACTGATTTTCACTTGCTCTTATATTTTCCTCTAAAAATAAAGAGCATCACAAACTTAACTGAACCACTCAGAACAAACTGTAACCATATGTGTGAAAAATCGATCATCTTTCGATTAACAAATTTTCCATTTCCGGGTATCAGGACCATTTCCAACATCCAACCGTAGCCGACCTCTGCAATAAAAAAAAACAACTGTCCATCGTCTACACTTGTTGGCCCATCACCTACTTCCCGTTAGTATTTCAAATGAGTAGTCTTATTTCCATGAGATATTGTCGGCCAAAACCATTCTCTTGTTTTTCTAAAGCACCTTGCGTACAGTGGACCAAGATCATTAGTAGGTTTTTTGTTGAGCGTTTATATGTCCCTTGCTACTGAAACAGGATGGAATCTTGGGTTCGGCGGGTCCGTCAACTCCTGTAAAACATGTGTAGTCGTACAGATTTTTGAATGGAGAAAGATAGCATCATACTGTTAGTGTCGGTCGGTCAGGACAAACAAAACATTAAAAGTAATTTCACGCAACTAAAGTATGTGGTTTTGCTTTATTTATAGTGTTTAGAGTTTCCTTTTGCTATATGGCAAGAAGACACAAAAAAATCTCTGCAGGATACCGTCTGTATGTTCAATATTGTGGTGTTCAAAGCCAGACACCGATTGAAAATTGGAAATCAGGTGCCCCGAGAGGAAAGTTCTCGTATGAATTCTACCGATGCCATTTTCAATTGAAACGGACAGTAATGAAAGATTTTAGATTAAATGGATGTCAGGTATTTGGTCAGGATTTTCCGAAAAAAGTTCAAGGATTATCACACCTAGGAAATTAAAAATGAATTAGGTATAGAATCGCATCGATTTTTTGCTACGCGAACGACTTAGTAAGCAATTCGGAGTGAATAGCAGGTTTTGTCTTCTCGCCATGCCTGGTGATTTTTCTGCATCTGGTAACAAGTAGAAAAGTCTCAACTTACACAGAATATGCTGAAAATCGCGATCAAAATCGTTCGTAAATAACGTCATTTTCAAAAATCTGGATTTCTCTCCTAGTTTGATCTACAAATTCTTCCGTAATAAATGCCTGTGTTTAGTCCTAGAGCAATAGTGTCGGAAATTTTACACACAATATCATCTGAAACGGACTCAAATCAATTCACCTTTCCCTACAAATAACCTTCTGACCTCTTAGAAAATGGCATGAAAAAGGAGATTGCATCGGCTGCGAAAAATGACCATCATTTCCAACCATATTGTGCCGCGAATAATCAAATAGAGGGCCATGAATTGATCGCTGGCAAAAGGAATGCTGATATTTGGTAATTGCAGAAAGTTTTACAAAAGGACGACAAACTCAAATGATTTTACATGAAACGGAAACACTATAAATGTTTCTTTAGTTTATGTGATGGATTTTTTGAATGGTTTCCTAAACTATACGAAAGTTCCAAATCGTTATATGTACCAGATCAATGCCAGACCCTGGCACTAACTGCTAACTTCTAAAAAGTTGCTCTTTCCACGTCTAAACACGGCGTACAAATGGTCACTTCGTGCCCATCAATAACATCAGTCGGATTAGATTTCCCTCCATGCATGCAAAGTTGTTCAAGTCCTCCTTTTGTTCGAATATCCATCCACAAATCCTTATAGATCTATTTCCAAAAAGATCAATAAGATGAATACTGGCATTGTCTTCATTGTTTGGTTAAAACACCGTCAAAGATGACGACCGAGGCCACCGATATTGATTTAGCAATAGAGCATCTCTGTCCGCGGATCACCATATCATTGTGGCTAATATTACTGATTATCCTGGCGCATTCGATTGATTCAACCTTAAGATGGATTATGGTGTAAAGATGTGTTTTCGATTCGAGTGGATAATCTTCGTCTGTGCGGGCTGGTCATGTAATACGTTGCAACAACTGAAACGGCTATTCTAAAAAGGAAAAATTACAATCGCCGTGGTGGCATGTCCTAGAATACTTTCAAAGGTATGCATATTTATATTAGCAAAGTTTCAAACAGTTTTTCGAATGGGAGAAGAATCTGTGGATGACAAAATCCCTACCATGTTGAGTATACTTTGGTTTATTTTTGCATGGCACATTGATTATTCAACTACCCAAAGTCCGAAGAACTTACACCCTAAAGGTCATTCGTACCCTCAAAGGTCAATTCAAGACGTTCGTCGATAGTTAAATGTCCCTTTTGCTACTTACGCAACACACGCATTTCTAATACAATATTCGCACAGGCACATCTGCTGGATGGTCGCAAATTGCGGAACTAGAACGTGTGTGCCAAAGGTAGCAACACTATATAAGCCAATTGCACTTGGCATAATTATATTATCCCTTGAAATGTTGGCGGCAAGCGAAACCAAACACCGGGGAATATTTTTGGCCTTTTGCAGGTTTTATGGATTTCGCGCGGTGACCATCGAAGGGAGGTTGTTTTTCGACAAACGTTTCCCGTAAATGAGGAATCTGCAGCATTTACAAAAAGAGGGCAAAAAATTAATTATCCAGGCACACGACATTTACATGTAGAAAGAAACATATGAAGCGAATTTCGTTGTGATCGTCCTGTGCGTTTGTGGACGGCACGAGGTGCTACACTAGTTATCCGAAGTCCAAGGGATGCCTCGATATTGTGATGATTGCAGGAATCATTTTGACAAGCCAGACATGCAGGCATCGTAGAAGACATCGACGTCATAAAACTTTATGAGCCTTGATATGTTGGCGACATTTTGATTGAAATCCGTGAAATTTTCTTGAGTAATTCCACTGATTGTGTAACAATCATGAGGGCATCAACACCACTTGGCCTGGAATTTGTGTAGGTAGCATAAATGATCGTGTGAATTGTTCAGTATTCAGTTTCGCTTTCAGCACTTGGCATCTGTTTGCATATTTACATACATATAAGAACGATCAGTGCATATCTGTTATGATGACTAATTAACGGAACTTCGACATATTTACAGTTGAAAATGCCATGTTTCCAAGAAAAGCGAATTCAGGTGTCGGTGATCCACCTACTCTCACCAGATATTGGCGAGATGTTAGGCTGAAATCAATGACTGCATCGCAATTATGGCTTAGGCACTATGGCCTGTGGACATAAACCTGAGAATAGAAGTCGTGGAAGAGATATATCTTTTAACCCTACGGTTTGATACCATTCTACTTTGGATCGCGGAAAATATCAGTGAATAATATCGAACTATTTCAACTAAATCTTTCGGAACTCCTATCAGCCGTCTTGTGAAGGCTTTTAATACTTGCTTACATCCTTTTCGTTAAGGATTTGTGTACAGATACATATGTAGATATATTTTAAGGTTAAAACTATTTAAGTCACATATCGCGGATCAGTTGGCTAGACAAACCCAGAAATAATACAATGTACCTTACCTACCATCATCTTCACTTGCTTGCTGCCTTCTGTGCATTGCCAGTAGTGTCTTGCGTAGCTCTGTGTTTGCATTTGACTCACCAGGCGAGGCGTTGTGCTGAATCTTCGCATGATAGTCACGAATCGCCTGCAAACGTGTTGCATATTTCTCAAAATAACACTATTCCCAATAAAAGTTACTTATTACATAATTTCGCCAACCACAGTTGTTCCAGTCCACTTCTCATATGGAAGGAAGGTGGGTTTGGCTAGCGTTTTGCTTGGCTATGGATGGCCGTGTATAGCGAAAAAGATGTTGTACTGGCACAGGATCATCTTGAGTTGTGTTTGGGCGGCTAATTTTTATTTTTGATGTCCCGGAGGCTTAGAAAGAGAGTGCCTTGGCAAAGAAAGGTGGTGAAGAATAGATCCCAAAGTAGATTTGTAAGTTATTTTCAATTGTTTTAGCAGTATGGACATAATCAGGAAGGCGTAATCGACGCACCATTGTTTTGATACCTAATCTCGATTGCTCGCACTGACCGGACGTAGTGGTTGTGTCTTGGCAGCAAAAACAGTCAGTCAACTTTTACTGCATATGTATCTCCTTATATCGCTCGACACAAGAAATACGTGAATCCTATATAGCAACAAGATCTGACGTAGTAGATTTTTTTACACTGCCAACATCCGCGCCCACACCCAACATTATTTGACTAGGGCTATTCGATTAACTGTCATCTTTCGGCCCTGCCTCACAAATTCCAAAATTAGAATAAACCCTAATAAACATCTAATCCAAAGGGACCGGCACCAGTGCTTTCGCCCATCCAACGATATCTATCGGCACAGTGTGCTTCCAGTAGATTCATCTGGCGAGGCAGTTTTACTAGCACTCCTCGGGATCCGAACGGGAATGTGGTCCTAGGGCGAAAATCTAAAATAAGATCAGCGACACCATTCTCCATTTGGAGAAGCAGAGCCTGATAGTTGGCATCGTATGTTCCCATTGAACTTGACTTTCAAAGCCGACATGACATCGACATCCCTTGCGTATGGAATCTGGGCTTTCCGACGTGCTAGATGGACCGACCGACACACGAAATGGATGAGTGGTGATGTGCATAAACAGACACCAGAAATGACTGCAACAAACATTAATTCCCAATGCTTCTGGATCAGGGACTCTGAATAAAGACCAGTGACCACTTACGTAGCAGAAACTCGGTGCTTAAAACTCGTGGGGAAATTTCGAGAAGGCATCCCCGTTTCCCACATATGATGCAGTAACTGGACCGCTAACTTAACCGCTGGCATCTCTGTCTTTTCGTGAGCTAAAAATATCTAAACCTGCATATAGCGCAACTCCGAGCAATATGATAGAAATTGAATTCGTTTTAGTGTCTCAAGACATCCGTTAGACGGATGGACCCTTCATAACTTCAAGGAGGGATGGTATTTTTGGATAGGCAAAAGGAGCACCAAACCAAGTGCCGTTGTAGATCTTGCGCCATCAGGGGACGCGAAGAAGACACCGAAACGAAGTCATATTGTTGTTGCAACGGTAGCACGTCTTTTAGTGTTTTCTTGAAGTCCGCTATTGGACCCTGTGAGGCTGCCCGTCGTAACATCTTTTGGACGGATGAAATATTGATGCAGAGTGCAATATCTATAAGAGGACGTAGAGCATAACACATGGACAATCTGTCCGCGTTCGTCCGTTGCCTCGAGGCCCTTTTTCTGGTGGTGGGAATGGAAAAATAAGAAAATTGCACTGAACGGTGGTGGTAAGTCAAGACGGGAAATATTCTTTTTGTGGCACACCAAAGGGTACTCACTTTCCACGCGGACCACGAGCAACGAATTGGATGTGGAATAGCAGAGTTTTTCTCAAAAAGATTATTTGTCTTGAGTTGTTGTCTGGGATTTTCAGCGGCATTTGAATTCAGAAAGAAAATTTATGACCATCTGTGAACACATTCAGAGAGAGCCGAGCTAGAGCGTCGCTATGGTCCTATGATCCAATTGGAAGGATTTTTTTAAACGGTTAGCATTGACCCATGTGAATTTATTCAATTAGTATTTTAATCGAATACTTGAAAAAGATGGAAATATTGTTGTCTCTGAGTGATGCAATCATTCAATGGTGCCGCATTTTCCCTTTTTGGCAAGAAACGGATTTTAGAAATAGAAAGTACTGCAAAAATTGAAAATTGTGCAGAGATCGTTGAGTTTTTAAAACCTTGATAATATGTAGTATGTCCATCGTATTAAAGTAACCAATAAAAACTAACCTTCTTTTGATAAGATATGTTTCGTACAAACAATGTGTGACTATATTTCGAATATAAATGAATTAATTTTGTGTTAATAGATTAAACAAAGAATGATGCCCGTAATTGTGTTGTCAATGCATCAAAATTCGCCAAAGCCTTGCTACCCATGGAGTGAAACCTGCAACCGCGTCGTGGCATTCGCATTGGAAATAGAGAGATCAACAGCACAGCATAACAAAACCATGCAGTATTTTAAGAGTGATGCAAAACTAAAGAAACGCAACCAAAAAATATGTGACTGGAACATGGCCTAAGATCGCGTTAGGTGCTCTGTATGCATAGTTCTACACCTCAACAAAACATGTCTCCGGGAATTCCTCCGAATAGAACCAACCCAATGTCTTCACGTTCAGATGAGTATGCCCGTAGATCTTCTCTGAATAGGAAGTAGCCGCCACCAACTCGGAATACCCCATGAGCATTTTTGCTGGTGTTCAAGATCCCGAGAAAATATCGGGGCAGGCAAGCAGGCATCGCAGAAGGTAATCAGTTTGCGTAATTTTACCTTAAGAGGTGACGATCATGATCGTGGCCGTTTAACACAAACACCGGTTGTCGCTACCTTTTGGGCGCCCCAACAAATAGAACTATGCATACATGCGATTGTAACGATAACAATGATAACAGCGACAACGACACTGTGATTACAGAACTGATACATTGAGAAGGGATACTGGTTACTTATACACGACGACGATGAGAAGACCAACAACCATTCTTGTCGTCGGTAACATATCCGGACACGCTATGAATAAATCGTGCAAATTGGATACAAGATTCAAAAAACTTGCCGCCACAGTGAATGATATACATATTGCTTTGGTAGCTACAACATCAGCAAAGTAATGTTTCGCATACAATCTCGATTGTGTCGTCGTCTTCTTTGGAAGATATTCATTTGCAGAATCGTCATGTGATTAGGACTTGATATCTACTGAAAAATGGGGCAAACTATCATGAAAATTAATAAATCAATTACAATGGCTGGTCCTCATGTCGGATAATTATTTATAATAATATTGATCCTTTTCCAATTGAAACTGGCTTGTACAACACTGATTGTGAACGTAAAGAAGCCAAGAGTAATATTAAAGTACTATGAAATGAACTTTGAAAAGCCATAAAATCAAATTTTAGCAATTGATTTGAGAATAAGCTATGACAATTATATCCTTTGCAATAGAATTCAAAACTTGGATAAAGTACAATGAGTCTGACCCGTGAGCTGTAGGATAAATTACAAATAAATGCAACTACAATAACAGTACAAACATCACCTTAAACTTCATAATCTCAATATTATCCTCCGGCATAATTTATATACTCCCAGGATTATATTTCGAAATCCAATATTTTCAACTCTCGATCATGGGACAACGACTGCAGTTCATATTATCACGCGTTACCAATCTTCCGATTTCGTTTTCTTGGCATCGAACAAACTAAAAAAAAACCATTGTATCATCCAAATCGAACCACCTTTCCAATTCCAGAAGGCTATAATCAAAATTTTCACCATACTCTATTCTTCATATTGTTCAATCGATCCCTTTAATCCTTTCGAAGTCCTGTACTCGTTGCACCATCTCGATGGACCATTCATTTTGTAAGACCTCCTAAAGAAAATGCTCGGAACAATACGAAAGGATATTTCATGGAAAAGATATCCATTGTTCGTGTGAAAGCATTTTGTAGTGTTCGTCATTCGAAAGGAAAACGTACTCTTTAGATTTTCACAAGAAGAGACGTGGACAATCAGTGCATTTGGTCCAAGTACAATGAAAGTGATGCAAGGAGCGATCCGTGCCAGGTTTTTAGGGATCGTGAATGTTTTTTTGCTACATCTTAAAAAAGATGTTTCAATACATCTTAAGATCTCTCTTGGCGATCGAATTTCCTTCGATCGTTTCAGTAATACGCAAAAAACCATACTCCTGCGTCTTCAGGCATTTTTCTCAGCATCCGTTTTTGATTTGATCTCAAGAGCACTATAATGAAGTAACCCTCCAGACAGGATGTTAATAAAAAATCCTCCTCCTACATCTAATGCGAAACCCCAACAAGATTTTCGGTTTTCTGTTCCGAATGGTGATTGTGATTGTTATGTTAAAAAAAACTAGATCATACTTCATTGCTGTCGAGAGCTGTCCTCGCAGAAACACATAAACACCCCAGGAAAAATCGGGATAGCCAGACGATGCAATGACAAAGTCTTGTCATGGAAATATTTCTCCCTAGAAATGTCCCTTAATTAGGCGGACCATATACGAATGTTATGTCTGAATGTACTTAGCAGCAAGGATCGTGAAATCTGCGTTGCTTAGAATCTCATGTTCCGCGCTAAATATAGATGCACTCACAGTTTTTTGAGAATCGTTAGGGGCTTACAATATTGCATCTGGCTACGGACGTTAGGGTTAAAGGTGTCAATTTTTGGTGATAGGTGATCGAATGCACGTGTAGCCTCCTTCCTGTGTTATGTCTAGAAATTCAGAAAATGTTCATAACAATTTCGATGTTTGGGCATACGTTGTCTGGCGACCGCGTTGCTTAGACCTTGAATGTATGTTACTAAGACGTAACTGAAAAAATAAACACTTTGAAATGGTAAGTGTTCACGGGAATGATTTTTCAAAAGGGTGATCTTTGGTATGGTGGTAGTGTAATTCCGTGATAAAGAACAGTTTCTTTCAAATTGCAATATGAATTTGAGTGCAATCCAACTTGGCTGCATAAACATGATTCTAATGATTACGGTGCATCAGTTTAAAAGTTCTAAAACCAATGATTGTACTAAGAAAGTTTTAAATATCAATTTTAACCAATCGCTATGTATTGTGTGCTTCGTAGAGTCGCAATTGACAAAAGCCAGCATACATGTATTTCAGATTTGACCCCAAGAATATATTTTCTTTATAAACGTGCCCTGATTTTTGTACCGCACAGCTCATCATTTTATTGTGGAATATTCGATTTCCAAACACACATTCATGTCAAAAATATCACAGGAAAGGCAAATGCTTATTGATTAGAAGTAAAAAAACACAAAAACGAGAACTTGCCCATAACATTTGAGGGTGGGCTCAGGAGAATGTGGAATATCGAATGTGTTGTCTCTATGTGAATGGGCCATCTGAAATCTCCTTATTTGTGATTGACGTGTCTATATATGAACATAATCGGCTGCAAATAAATTGATTGGGTACTGATTAATTTTCCATGTTATAAAAATGATGCTGGTGTAATTATTGGTCTAAACGGTCCATAAAAAATGAGATAGGGGAACAAAGCGTAAAAGTGCTAAACGTTTCGAGGGACAGTTTCGGGACGATAACTCTTGAATATAAGCTTTAATTTTAGATTTTCCTGGATGTGCTTTCAATTATAATGAAAAACAATCTGTTTTTAGATCCGATGAGCATTTGTATCGGATCACCATAAGAATCAGTTAAGCGCAAACGAATAGCAACTTTACAACCACTTTTAATAATCGGCAACTACGATTTGAATTTGTAACAGTGCAGATCCAATTTTAGCTAATAATGTATCTTGTAACAAAACTTGTTTATAATAAACAAAGTGGAAATGAGAGCGCAACAGAACTCACGCAAAAAATCACCCCTTATCTTTTGAAATTTTTGGGTTCGTTTCCTGAGCCGTCAGAAAACTGTCAGGGTTATCAACAAAATTGTTACATTGAAAGAAGAAAGAAAACTTTAAAAAACTCACTGAAAAAATGTACGTAGCTACATCCTTGTAGGTAACTTTATCTTGAAATATTCAAATAGCATTTTTTGCAAACAAGAATGGTTACGATATTCAAAAAACTGACCCTCTAAGGTTTTGAAGATGAATAACTCTTCAGAATAATTAATGAGAATCTAATAAAAAATTGGATGCATGTACACGCATGGATGGAAGTAAGATTGTCTTGAGTAAAATAAAGAGAGAGAAAACTGTTTGTAATAAGTACAGTTAGAAGGGTTCTTATGGTAAGCCATAATATTGATAAGGTGAGAGGTGCTAAGATAACGTTTTATGGAGAAATAAAAGCAAATAAAAAGACGTGAAACGGTGAATGAAGATTTTTTTCCTTATATGTCAAAGAGTTCTATTTCAGCTAATTTTTACTTGAAATTTAAATTGCGTTTTGTAGCTGGACGAAGACGTATTGCATGCTGCTATATTCTGTATTATATGTCGGTTTTCAAACACTAAATTTTAGCGTCTCACTGCAATCAAACGTCTTTTACTATGTCGCCAGTAATTCAAGGCTCACATAATTTGTTATTCAAGAATAAACAATTTAGGATCGTCTCAGCCTTCAATGGGTAGATCTCCTGTCTTTCACATTCTTATCGCGAAAGCCACTAAGAAAATTTCCGTATCAACCAACAACTGTCACGAATGAATGGACACCAGATAAGTTACTTTATTAATAGAAAACTTGCGTGCCACGACTATCGAACAAATGCGCTTCGACCAAGTAACCAGGAGCGACCAATTATTGTAGCCCTGGCGAAAAGGAACCTCGCCACTATACCTGGCGCGCTACACAGAATACAACAGTTGAAATATATTCTGTACCTCGATTCCAATATATAATTTATTTTATAGACCAACGCTTCGAAACGGAAGTACCAGTCACCATCGTTCTCCATGGACGTTGATAATAAACAAAAACCCATTTCAGGGTGGAGGATATCCTTTACCCATTTTATCTCTAATGACACTACTGTACGAGAGCGTAAGCCATGAAGGATACTAACCCGGCCTCCTGTATCGTTCCCAGCAAACTGGGCCCCATTAAATACTATAAGCTGGAATACCGAACCGAATCCCTCACCAAAAAACACCATCGTCACGAAATGCCATCCGATGGTCACTGCGCACTATTACCAGATCCTGCAAGGTGTCCTCATTCGAAAGTTTGCTTCTAGTGCCCCCCCCTCTTGCTATCCACCTGTAACCGTTCGTCCATCCACAGAAATTTTGTGACTACCAGGCGGCTGAGCGAAAGATCCTTGCACAGTCCACTTCTCCACCGTGTGATTTTTCGAGTGAAACGAAATTGAACAACGGCTATGTCGTTGGGGAGGTTAGCCATGTTTTATCAATAAAACAAGCGGAAACTTCCTTTGAACAAAAAATCTCGTTTCAAGACATCCGTGCTTGGTGGACTAGCTACAACGGCGATATTCAACGGATAGGTGATGGGTGCTACTGTATTGGAAATTAGTTGGATCAATATATTAAACGACCCTTGCCCTGAACTCCACTAGCTCCACTTTTATTGAGGTTTTTGGGCTCGATAAACGAATATGTGGCTATGTGGCGCGTACGCTTTTAATATATTTCGATTGAAAATCGACCAATTCGCCAGCTAACTTTGCCTCGCTGTTTCGGTGTATCGTAAATCAATAAAGTGGTGTCTGCAAATTGACTTGTTCTTACTACCTTGAAATAGTTGAGGTGCAATCATCATGACTATTGTGTGACAAAAGATAAAGCCTATTCAAAGCTAACAATCATCTCTATTAATGCACTAAAAATACTAAGCACATATAATTTAAGCTCACAATTTAAGTGAGGCCAAAAAAAGAATAACAATTATTCGTTCTCTCTGCGATCATCCAAACATCTGGATCTGGATTCAAATAGTCTGGTGTTCATCAGGACACGACTAGCAATTACTTAAAGCTCTAAAAATATGTTTCGTATCAAATCAACAAATCTTAGTTATCGTTGAGTTGAAAATAAAAAGGATAAAATTGGTCCTTGGAATGCCTTATATTGCAACAACAAAAGTCCAATGGACTTTATGCAACAGAAGCCGGAGCATGGAAGCCAATCGATGTTAGATTGCACTCTAGCTAGAAAATAAAAGAAAAGCCAGTTGAAAACTATCGTTAAACGTTCCAGATATTCGGCAGACCTCAACCCTAAGTACAACGGTTCAATCTTATTTAAAAAAAATGTAAAACAAAAATTCACAATTCTGAGGCCTTAACAAATTTTTCGATTAATTCAAAATTTTAGCGGCAACTATTTTCGGAAATTACACTGCATTTCTCGGACGATCGGATTTTTTGTATCTTATTTCTCGCCAGTTAGCGCAACATATCGCTTTCAGTGCAAAGTGTGTCTCGGGAAGTGCGGCGAATGCGGCCTCTGCGTGATACGCGGCGATTGTCTCGCATTTGTCTCCGATAATCGTTGATCGACAAAGCCTATTCAAGATCATTTACCCGGGTCACATGATCAGTTGCTCAAATTCGATATTCGTTATGCTGACACCTATTTTGGATGCAGTGCGCTCACATTTCGTTACAGAGTGGTTGTTGAATCAGATAAGTGGTTCGCCCGAAAGCACGAGCCACTTACTCATCAAACCCGAAAGTGAAAGTGCGGGAAATGCGGGAATAAATTTACAGAGAAAATTATTACAGAAAATCACAGTGAATTATGGACAATGTAAGCGTTAATTGCTCGTATGGAGAATAACAAGCTTATAGCGTTATTTTTTGCCAACTACAAAAAATCTAAACCACTTTGATATTGAAACGCAGCGACCGCCATCATATTTCACTGCGAAACACGAATGTATATTCTGCATTAACATTCAGTTTCATCTTAAACTGGAACATTGCCTCGCAATTTGATACGTTTGCTTCATTTGAATAGCATCTTTGGCTATTCCGGCGCGTCCGTTCACAAAACAGCATATAATTTTTGTGTTGTACTGAATTATCAACAACAACTATAACAGTTGATGCGTGACGTTTTTAACCAAGATCTATATTTACTGATTCTTCTGAATGAAACAAACCTGCTTTATTGGATACCAGGACGAAATCACAGCAACTTGAGTTTGTCAAAAATATTTTTTAGATACGCTGACAAAGAATCTTCCATTTACGATTTTCGTTTTTATTGCACTATATATTTTCGGCAGCTTAAACGATCCTTCATTTTCCTTCAAAAAATATTTTTAATTGAAAAATCAAGGTTCATTTAGATAATAGTCACCATCTGTGATACCCATATTTTTCCACCTATGCCTCATTTAACTGATACATGCATACATTCATACAAGCAACATCACCTATCTTCCTACGGTCTATGTCTTGTAAGGAGCATGTAATGCGCAGAGAATATATAATGGGACGAATGTCAGGACACTAGCAACCAACCACCCACTCCAGCCCATCAACGCCGCCCCATTGATCCTGTCCTGTGCGAACCGAGCCCAGGCACAATAAACACAGTATCTCATCGTGGCATGTCCGTTTGTTAGACCGCCACATCCTTTCCTTTCCCTCTACTTGTTGTCACGGGGCTGCAATGTGGGAGAGCATGTGATATGTGCGCTTACTCGAATTCGACGTATGCCCTCTCACATAGAATAAACCTAGTCCTAGCATTTGATGTGGAATTAGGGATTTCTGATTGGCACAACGATATCCTTTTACGAGTGTGCAAATTAACTGCGCCATGTTCATGTGAGCAGTTGATAGTTGAAGGTGAAATGGATATGATTAAACTCTAGAGAATAATAGATGGCAGCACGCGGTAAGGATAAACATGCGAAAGGACTACAGACGTGTGTGATGAGCTAATAATAGTTGATTTTAAATTTATAGGTAAAAAAGGAATTTAGTTTCATCATATGAAATAATCGTTACATTTCACGAAGCACACATCTTTTTGTCCATATTAGTTTGAATTGATCCTGTGACGATTATTTGGTTGTGCTTCGCCAAATTATCCTTTATAACTTTGTCCAAAGCTTCATTTGCAAAAAGTTTGCTACAATGTCGTATGCTTCGCCAAATTGTAGATAAATGCATAACCCCATAACCGCAAGATCATATTTTTTTAATCAGTAATGCACTCAAGCTCATCATCATCTCTCCAAAGGCTTGGCAACCAACTACCTTGAACACGGCACATCCAGCACAAGATTTACACAACGGTGCACAACCAGACCCCTATTTTTCACCTGTAGTTTCCTCAAGTGGACAAAATCCAGATAATATGTTCAAAGGATATCAAAGTTGAAACTGAAATAAAAAGCCGAAAACACAAAAAAACTAAGTCCCATTCTTTCTTATCCGCTCATTATTCAAACGCACTCACTAATCAAAAGCCTTGTAAAAGGACTCCTCCACCATCTCAAAACCATTTTCACCCAATTCCGCTGTTGCTGCCGAGAGCCGCGTTGAAACAAATGCAAGGAAAAAAGTGGTCTCGTGACTCGTCTTTTTTGCCATTTTTCTTGCTTTGCCGGGATATTAAGGACAATAACAGTAATGAGTCTGAGATGATGAGCTTCTGATGAGCAAACAAGAAGAATACCGAAAAAATACAAACAGTAGCAACAGCACCCGCACACCGCGTTAAAAGAAAGTGGAAAAAGTAAAAGGACCAAACGATGGCGGGGTGTTGTCGATGTGACGGGGTCAAATGGCTGGAGGGCTGGCTTCTCAAGTTTGCTAAAATCCCCGGAAGTACAGCACTAGGTAATAGCACAACAATCTCGTGTCAGAGTCCATGACCTAGCCCAAGTCGTCGCGACAAAGCATTTTCTTTATTTTTACTTGCTATTTTTAAGAGGCATAGCCACCACTACTAGTCAGTCGGTCTTTCTGTTATGTATTGTTCGCGGGTGGTGGACTTTTTCCATGTTCTTTTGCAGCATCCTCCGTCAGCCTATGGAACAGAAAAACTGGAAAAAAACTTTCCGAAGTTGGTGAAGCGATGTTACCACCTTGGCCGGAAAGGTATGTAACCAAGCATAGCACTTTGAGCGACCAGTTTAAGGAGGAAAAGACCCAAACTGTTAGCCTTGCAATCAGTTGTGCTCTACAGTATAACTACAAGCCGATCTGATCTATCAGATAGATACCATAAATACCAAGATTACCCTGCAAAACAGCCAAACATATCGCAATATGTGCAATCTCAACAACACTGACATCCGACCACTTTCTCCGCTTTTCGAATTTGCCTTTTTAATTACCAGCGGAGTGCCGTCGCCTTTACGGCGGAACGAGTCCAGCCGCGAGAACTACGCGGGACACCGTTTGGAATATATAAAACCCAATGCTCTTTGAGCCGCTGCAGGATCTAGAGGATAGCTATCCTGCTTCTTCCCAGCAAAAGCAAAAGCAAAAAGCGGGAAGAGCATCAAGTGCCAGGCCTACAGTCAACTGTGTTCTAGAGTAATGAATTATTACGACACGTACGAAAAGGATCAGAATATCTTCGTCGCAATTCAAGCAGAAGGGATTTGTTGCTTTTTATAATTTCACCTCTCATTCGCGACATTTCGTTCTGTGTTGTTTTTTCAGTTTTGTTTAGTTGCTGAAGTGGCTTTACGATTGCCGGCTTGGCCTACCATTGCAGAGTTTTCCGGTGAAATCTCTTCGTTGTCTGTTGGCTGTTAATGAGGCTATAGGGAAATGAATAAAAATGACTGTGCAATTAAGATGATGTTGCTGTTTGTTATGTTCGTTTCGATTTTGATTAAGATATCCGGTGAATACCGATATCCATGAAGATGCAACACGTTGTTCATATAAAGGAATCGAAAAACTTGGCTGTTTCGTACCAAATAGACCCCTCAATAACAGAGATTTTTGTAATTTTGCATGTAGAAGTAATTCTTCAAAGCTATTCGCCTACCAAAGTGTTGGATGGAGCAAGCAGAACCAGAACACAAAAGCAGCACGGATAAATTAACAGCACCTGTGATTATCGGCATGCGAGAATAGAGTTTTTTCTTCAAATTTAGTTATAGCGGATTTTTGGGTAACCATATATCGTCATTGACGGTGCGTTACATTGGACTTCGGATAGATATAGACAATAGGCATTTGGTCGAATTTTGAGTGGTGTTGAAACCCATTAAGCAATTTTCTCTTTGTGACAAGACTAGAACACAGAATCGCCCAACAACCGATCCTATTTTATGGAACCATTCCGTACTGGATACGTAAGTACTACTCTGACTTAATCTCTACTTTATTTTTCAATCTTTTCGCAAATCCCAACACCTACTACAGAATTCTATTTCGATTTTTTTCCATCCACTCTCGTTTTTGTGCGTCCCAATGAATCCTTATCATCCAAAAAAAAACGCTTCGAAAAAATGGTAAGGCATAATACACTCCGTTTCTCGGTAGGTGTAGTGTCTTGTGGTTGTTTCAAAAAAGAGAAGATAAAAAAGTTGAATGTCGTGGTTACAGGAATTTTAATATTTAAATTGTAATCACATGTTCAATTTCCCGTCAAGAAAAGTAGGATATACTCACCCATACGCTTAGACGTCCTAGCACTACCTACCTAACCAATTCATGTGGGTTCCGCGACTCGTTTTGCAATTTTGTATCGCAATTTCATACAGAAGGAGATTTTCTTGTGCACACATTTCTAATAAGTGTGTACTGATGCGAAAAACTTATCTCATTCACGTTTGTACACACCGCATCGCATCTATATCGTTGTATGCACGCAATTTCTGTAGGCATGTAAATCTTTGCTGTATATATGTAAATTGTGTAGAGGAAATGATTATTTTTTTCGCAAAATTTTAGCCCGTTGTATCCATTCACAATCACACACACGACACATATCCATAACCATTGACGAGGGAAGATAAACGGAAGGCATAATATAACTTTGGTGGTAAACGACATTGAGGAAAAGTTTAACCATTAAGGACACAAAATGTAAATAAATATATTTTCGCATAAATATCCACACCCTCCAGTTGATTTGCGTCACAAAAACACCTTCTTTTGATGATAGACTTGATCATTAGAGGATAACACGTCCATGGAAGGGTAGACTTCATGGACCAACAAACAAAATATGGTCTTCACAGGACCAATCCGAACAAGGCAGACAAGGAAGCTATACAAATATATTCTCGAATCGTTCGCTGAAAATCTTTCACATCCAGAGTGTTTGGGAACTTGATTTGAGCAAGACTAATTGTTAGATTAATTAAAAGCCTAAATGGAAGCTTATATGCAATCCTCATGCGTTTGAAATTTGAAAGTTTCGGTCGGAGTTATTGAATTCAAATCAATTTAGGTTGAAAAACATCATCATAATCGTATCTAAAAGCAGCTTTGAAGCACTTCGGCTTAAGCTCATAAATCTTTGCAGTTGCTCTCCGCAATCTTAACCCAAACGTAATTTCGTAAAAGCCTAAGTATATGCATTCAGTCTTGATCAAACCTCCATATTACATCACACCCTCTCGAAAAACGGTTGTTCAACCCTTCGTCGATTAATTTGCATCATGGTGGTCAAATGCATCTATGCCTATTTACTGAGCCGTCTAGAGGGTGGATGAAACTGACGCTGACGACCAACCAAATGCATGAATTTTAAGCAAGAGGGCAGTAATATATACAAACAAATGGGTGAATATGAATATTGTCCCCTGAATACAGAGAATCAGAATAAACATCTAGGGTTCGTAGGCTAACGGCTACGGAAGTTGAGCTTACACCAATCGAACTACATACAATGCCTACGAAAATCATTTGCAAATGGAGGATTTCTTATTGGATTTTATCAAAGTGAAAGGAAATGTCCCTAAGGCTGCCATGAATTTTATTATCCTTGCTCTTACTAAAGTACTATGTATATCTTTGTCACATTATGTAAACTTCAAGATTAGGTTTGAGTTAAAAATAACTATTACTACGCGTATTCGTAAAGATACAAAAATCTTGAGCAGAGAAGTTTTTAAATGTTTTATTGGCATTAAATCCATTAAAGCTAAGCTTCAATCGTTTAATCACTTCCACCCATTCAACACCGCTCCTGAACTGGATTTCAACAGGTGAATTGAAAAACTGTGTCAAACATAGATTATAATTTGCATTACATTAATTCTCGAGTCCTTTTTAAACTCAGTCTCGGCATGCCAGACACTTCCAAGACGTTGTCGCACTTGAATTTTTTTCCCAGCATCCTGCTCCTTCGTCTGCACTCGTTTCATAAATGAATGTAAATGAGCGGGAGGCTAGATGGGGCTGTTTTACTTTGCTATGCAAAAAAATCGATAGTAATTAACATTGACAACAACACGAGCGACCTTGACACAGCAACAGGAGTAGCGTCAAGCAAAAAAAAATGTAGCTCAAGACTTTGAATAGCAGCCAAAGGAGCAGCTATGACGCCGGCAAAGTACTTTCGAACAACTGTATGATAATAATCTTCGCCTCTCACTTTTCACGCGCTCCTCAACCCCAGACATCCTCGGCTGACGAGCAATGCCATCCAATTTTTACTCGATTTCTCCTTCTTTTTCATTATGTTTTTTTCTTTACTGTTTCTCGCGGAAAATTTATTACCCGAAGAATTTAAATTTTCTTTTCGCGCTCTGGAGAAGTGCGACTTTCCACCAGTATGAAGTAGACCCAGTCTCGTTCGTAGTACACACTACCTATCCAAAAGGATCAGAAAAGAACGTACGGAGGGGGTGAAAGTCAAACACGGAAAAGTATGTAGCTTGCTGGCGCGAAAGTAAGTAAGGTTTGTAGTAAAGGCTCTTGGTGGCAGTCTTTTTGGTCTGAAGTGAAATTAAGAAAAGATAAAAATAAAGAAAGTGGAAATTATCATTTGTTTGAGAGCGCCACGTTTTTATTCTAGTTATCTCTTGGTTACCGGTCGACTGACAGTCAGTTTAGTCCAGCATCATTCCAACACTGAACGAGGGTTAACGCGAGAAATCTTCGGCGAAGGATATTAAATCATTGTTCGGAAGCCATGATTAAGGTCTTTAAAAATACTAAGGGAGACAGTAGAAAGTCGGTTTCTTGCATTTAATGAACTTGAATGTTAGTCTGGCGATTACGGAAATTGGGCCATATGATAATTATTACGGAAGGATGTTAATCGAAATGTTTAAAAAATAGTTGGTACTGAACAAGTCATCTTGATGGAGAGTATCTTATGGCAAAGTACCATAAATTCTTAGACATTAAGTTTTTTTATTTAATTTTGGATGCTAAATTTATCAATTTTGTCAGAAATCTGTATTTTTTTTTCTTTTTTCAGTTACCCATGTGACAATCCATCAGTCGTGGGTGAGTACTTTAAACCTATTATTGATTTATTTTTTGAAACATATACCTGAAAATATATAATTAAGGGAATTGTAAAGATTATTGAAGTGAGTACTATGTATCGACTCTTTTGGGTTGAGATTCGAATAATATTGTATTTTTGAAAACCAGAAATTCACTTACGAAAATATCAACAAACTTCGGTTTCAATCAAATTTTTATAATCAAATATGTTTTTATCGAAACCAGGTCAACAACGAGTTCTTTAGAATGCAAACAGCAAAATTGATAATTAGTTCATTACATACATATAAGATTTTCCTCAAATTGTTTATTCTTAATATCAGATATCTGCTATTAACGATCCGATAGCATTCTAAAGACTTTACACAGCCCGTTTCAGTGAGGATAACATTTTTATGTTGAGAAATTTCTCACGCCAAATTGTTTCCCACCTTGAACGATCGTTTCGCCAACTGAAATACTTTTTCAACCGCTTTGATTTAAATCGATTTCAAAGATGCAAATTAATATTCTGATCAATTTGTCTTCGAATTTCAATACCCTTTGACAATATTAATCTGACATCCGACGAAAAGGGTATCCTGGTTGCATGCATGCCCAATAGACATTGATCTTTTCCTCAAGCAGCAGGTAAACTGTTGCATAATTTCTTTACATTCAAACGCACTGCAATTTTGAATACGTAAATTTTCGCTCAACCCGTAATTCAGCTAGGGGATGATTCGACTAGACTCTTGCAATTTGTTTGGAAAGTAAATTAATGAACATTGATCTGAGATCAAAAAGGGTTGCATTGTGCAACTGATGTTACATTGATTTTGTTTGATAACCGTGAGAAAATCCAGACGATTGTTGGATAGAGTTATTCGTATTGCTTGACGACAATTTTATGAATGCTCGAAATATGAAACTCAATTAAGATATATAAAATATTCTGTGTCAATTGCTCCTAAACTCTTGTATTTAACTTAAATATCAGCGAAAATAATCACCAAACTCTTCAAATGTTTCAAGAAATAACATTTGAATTTAAAAAATTGTTTCACGGTTCAGAATGTTATAATTTATTTAAATTAGAAACTATAGTGTTAGATGATTTTTAGAGTAAAATAAATGACTCTACTAAGAAAATTAGTTGTTCATAATACAAGTTCAATCTATACAATATACAAATTGTCTACATTTTCCGCTTGGATACCTTTAACGGTAAAAAAATCATATCACGATTCCATCTACAAAATCAATCTTCCAACACGTATGCCCTTGTTCTCAAATTCTTCGACTTAACACCCTTTGACCACGAATCTTTAACATTCGCACTTATCATCGGTGCCAACAAAAGGGGTCCGAATAAAATTTCAATTTGAATAATGTCGGCCGAATACTTGATCAAATTTCTAGAGCTCAATATGTGGTACGCAGAGTGGCATGAAAATCTTTAACAACTTTATCATGCTATTCGATGAGTGGTTTGATCCACTTCAAAGATACATAAATTTTAATTCAGCGAAAGCCAGTTTTTTTAGTTCCCTTTAAATCGAGTGAAAAGGATTGGATTGTGTTGTGTTGTGTCAGAATAAGAGCCAACAGCCATGTTGATTTAAATGGAAATTACAGTTGAAAAGAGAAAATTTCACTTCATGTGATTTTCGAGCGTAGCTGTTGGTCAGATTGTAATCGTTCGTAAGTCGTTTGGCCAATGAATACCTTTTAATCATTTTTCTCACCAATTCTATGCGAAGAGCAAGGGCAGCACTATCTGACTTTCATATTTCCGTCTTCTAATATTCGGGGAAACACATGAAGACTAGTCTTGTGCTAAGTCCTTGGTTGGGCTAGGTATTAACTCATAACCATGACCACTTAACCCCGAGCCGAGTAGCTCAATGGTTTAATTCCACAAAATTGTCTCCAAATGTCTTAGTCGACCTCAAATGATCTTGACATTTCACCCGAGGGCAAACACCAATGGGCTTCTTTTGTAATAAAAAGAAAAATACAAATTCTACTCGAATTGGATGGCCCTATGAACTTTTAAGAAGGCAGACGCCGTTAAGGGCATGAAAAACTTGATTCAACGCACTTCAATGCCTTATGGTTGAAGTCGACGTGACAAGATAGACATCTTTTTCTGTAGGTACTGCTGCTCTTTCGCCTTGATAAAATTAATTCTGTAGTATCACATGCAGTTTTTTCCTATGATAGTTTCTGTAACTCGCTGAATGAATATGCTCATAACCCTTTTTAAATTTTGATATCGCGTCAAATAGCATAAGAAAATCAGCACGCATATGCATTTGCCGTGGCACACAGATGAGAAATGCAAAAAAAATATATTCGGGAATGCCTTTTCCCCTTTACAAAGCCATCAGACATAGTAATTATTCAAACGCGAACGCAAAGGATCTTTGAATAGAAAAATCGTATATTCGATTGGAAATTGTGATCAATTTCAATGGTGCGAATAGTGAAATGAGAGAAGGGTTAATTTTCGTTACTTTTCCGGGCATCTCGAAAGGAAATCGGAATTTGCATGGGTAATAATTTTCTTCGGGGATGTCGAAAATGATGATGCGGGATTGTAAAGGAATGGCTGTTGCATAGAAAATATATAACAATTATTACAATCGTTTGTGTACTGACAGTGAGTTATTTGGGTCACATATGTCGTGTCTGTCGTCGATTGAAAGATTAATCCGTTTGATTTTCCGATTGCTACTTCCAGTTAGAAAATACATATATTTATTCAAAAGTTGAGAGTATAAATATAGCCCAATGAGCGTTTACAAAAACCGACCTGAGTATCAATCGGAAGCAAAAAAGTAGAAAACAACTTATCGCGTATACATTTAGATATGACGGAATATACTCTATATTTTGGACAGAATAAATGAAATATTAGCTTGTTTCTAACAGTTCCCATAGCTATCCACTTTAAAACGCTGTACCTCCATTCAATTATTATTATTTTTCTTCAGGATCAAACTATACGCACACATTAATTTTCATTTTACGGAGAGATGAAAAGTACTTTCAATTATATCTGCACCCGTAACGTAATATAACCTTGGGTTCTACTTGTGTACATCATTGTGCCAATCTTCCCTTCTATTTTATTTTACAGTTCCATTTCCTAATCCCGATCCTTCATTTGCATAGAGAATATAGGTGAATAGGTACTGATTATGCAAAAAACTAATTCCATCGCGCTCTATTTCAAAAAATGTATGCAAGGGTTACCTTTTGATAGGATAGCACTCTTCGTTTTTGATTGGCTGAAAAAATGTAGCGGATCCTAAATGCTTAACTTTGGTTTCCAAACGGTTTTGTATATTTCTTTTAAGATGCACGACTTCCCGGTAACTTGGGAAAGTGTAAAAGTGGTCCTGATTAGGTTGAGTGCGATATTTATTCTTGCTGCTTAAATTTGTTCTATAAAATGTCTGTTGTCATATATCACCAGATAAATATTCATTTCTGCTGTGTATATTTTCCGTGCAATATATAATGTTTATTTTGTGCATCAGTACAATTTACTGTGACGATGTTTCGTCAACGTCCTACTGTGAAATGATAAAGAAAGTGATAGTTCCTTGTAGTCGTGTTTAAGAAAATTGAAAGCGCGTCTACTTCGCGTCTAACTTTTCAGCGAAAGCGCAAACATTCATCGTGTAAAAATTGTTTCTATAAAATTGTGGACTACTAATATGTTTCTCCCATATTGAATAAGTGACTGCTCTAAAAATTAATGCTTCGAAAGATGAAACGTGTAAAATTTTAGCAATTAGTTAAAAAATAAATTTATCATTGACGTCCTCTACATTTTGATGACTGAACCAGTGACCTGAAACTATGTTTTAAAAAAATAAATAATAGTTTAAATAAAACAATTGCAAATCAATGAAGTGATCCTAAACGTAAACCATTAGGTACCAGCTATACTCGTATATGTACAATGGTAAACATGTACACACATCCCATATTTTCCGTTTAATCTTTTCAACTCAATTCTCTATATATTCGAAAGTATCTTTGATGGCTAGCACTCTATCTAAGTAAACTTGTATTGGTTTTGTCCGTTAATGCTGTTATTGTTGCTAGTGCTTCTCCAACTCATACACTTCAATGTGAATTGAATTGGTTCCTAGTGTGTTCTATAAAGTGCTATCTTCATACTAGAAAATCGAATGCAACCCAAAACTTATCAGTCTCTTCGTACCCTGTTTCACTAGGCAGTATCCATCAAATTCACCCCATCGAATCTTACTACCTCGCACTGTGTACATGTGCACCATTAAACCTACCAATTTCTATAGATGGAACGTGAGGCCCAACTCCACTGTAGCTGAAGGACTATATCTGACAAAGAGCTAAAAGCAAGGGTACTCCATCGGGACATACACATCATACCGGAGCTACCTATATTTCCCGCTTTCTATTCTGTCCTCCTGCTCCATAATGTATTCACCCATCCATACAGCGTCTCCACATTGAGCCCCATGGCAGTGTACAGTAGTTCGTCGCTGGTCCTAGCCTCAATCCAGGAATCACGGAATATTGTATGTATGTAAAACAGGGATATGACCACTTGGGCTAGATATACTCTCGTAAGTTGGTTCGTTCTAAGCACAGTCCAACCGATTGAATGTCTATGTATGGCTATAGTATACAGCATGCTGTACGATGATTCTGGATTTCGCCTGCCTGACCGTTGCTATGGCGGCGTTGCCACGGGTAACAGGACTCAGGACTCTTGAAAACTTGCGGTCACCCCTACACATAGGGGCATTATACCTTCGGAGAGAAGTATATACTATATAGCGTTCTGCCCGTATTAAGGATAACAAACCGTTGCGGATACTGGTTCACTACTCCTTTGCTAAATTTTAGGCAGGGAGCAGAGCATTGTGTATGCCAGCTAACTTTGTCAGGCGTTGGGATGTGGGAGTTTGTTATGACGATGATAGCGCTGTGTGCATAATGGCCTCTTCCGAGAAAGCATGTGTGACGGCAGTTTAGCAAATGATATGTATGCGTTTACGTATGTGTTTGCAAAGGAGTAATGGATTTTAGTATGCGCTGTAAAAGCCTGGACAAATAAGTTCACTGTAGAGGGTGAGGTGATATCGTATATGTCAGCGAGTAATCTCCATGTGAAGGGGAGGGATATGTGAAAATTGTGCGCACATGTGTAGTAACGAATAAATTCGGCAAAATGGATGATTCCGATGTAGATAAAACGCTATTGAATGCTTTGCATAGTGCAAGGATCAAATTTTCAAATGAAACGAGATTTAGCTTGGCATGAAATGCACTCAATTTCAAGCAGCGTGACTAGCTCATAGTAGAAAGCTTCAAATATTTAATAGTAATTTATTAGCAGTAACACTTAAAATCTCTGGGTAAAAGTTATTCTTAATTACGCATACTGCTGTCCCATTTCCGCAGATCGATGCTGAAAGCCACTGCCTCTTATTCATGCCAAAACGCTGGAGCTAGAAGTCCTGTGTATCCCGAAACGATGCTGCAATCACCTCACTTCAGCTATTTACCGCCATTGCTTGTGTTGCCTGTCCTATATATTTACTACCGAATTATTTGAATCATCCTTTGGCTCTTTTGTGTCGTCCATTCGCATTTGGACGATTCGAGGATTTTCATGTATAGCACATTAAATATAGTGCTACGTATAGGACGAACGGACACGGTCATGGTATCGTTCGTAGCAGTCTTCTTCCTTCTATGCAATACATTGCTCCTGTCGTTCCTAGTAGAAAAGGGCGCGAAACGTAAAATGCTGGACCGTGGAAAATTGATGTGGCTGGCATCGAAGTGATGCAAATGTGGGGAGTACCGCTCTTGGTCTATCGATTTTCTTACCCCCCGCAAAATGACCACTGAATTCGAAGCAATGGCCGCGACTTTTTGAAGCAAATACGAAGTAAAAACAATCGATATTATTTGAATCAATCGGCATGTTACGCATGTTAAATCATTTTTGGTACAACCATGGATTTCAAACTAATTCTATGGACTATTTCAAATACCCAACCAACTATTCAAACATATCGCAAAGTTGTACGCTAGCTCACCCTCTTGCATACTAAAATATTCAACGTCTTATAAAAACACGCATGAGAAACAATGAACATCTTTCAAGCCCTAATCAAATTACTTATAACCAATTAACCAGCCCACTGAGAACATTCATCGAAAATATTTCCTAATAATCTAACCATGTTGTGACCACGAGCCTGTCGAAAATAAAAATGCAAATTACCCGAAAGGCCACGCCGGATCATCTCCCAACAAATTTTTCATACACCTCGCTGGTGGCCCAAGAATCTATAGAAACATTCAAAAGAAAAAAAAAGTCATAAGACTTTGATTTATATGTTGTTCGCCACTTTAGCTCACTCCTTGGCCACGCTTTCCTCATCAACAAATCACCATTGGTTGGTACGTTGTCCTTCTGCACGCGATATTGACCACTGGTCAACGTTGGGTTCGCTACTTGGCACAAAAATTATTATGCATAAATTTCTGTAACCCTTGCAAGGACCTGCGCCTCATACACATACCTACGTGGATTCACCTTGGGCGTGCAAGTTTAAAAAGATTGCACAGCATGCGCTGTGCTTTGCCGAGGGGTCAACATATGCGCCAACAACATTGGTCAATTGACCCTAAAGGCAAACATGCTGACCCTTGCTTGCATGCATGCCCAGGCGACCGACTTGTTAGAAGCGTGACCTAACGAGAGGAAAATATGTTTGTCCATAGCTTTATCAAATCGTTTTAAGATGAATGTTGGTGAAATTTTGAGGCAGCTTATCCCTGGCCATGTTTTCTGGATATTAAATGGAGGTAATAAATCATGGCTGCTGATTTTCTACTTGTTTAGTTAATGACGAAGAGTGAGCTGATTTTTTTGAAAAAACCTATTATCCTGCTGCATGTATGATATATGGCTACTGGTTTAACGGTTGCATCTGATACTTTGAGTGTTTTGAAAACATGGACTCGTTAAAAGCTAGACATATTCTCTAGGAAATAAATTTAAGACAATACATGTGAATGATGTTGTTGAATATAATTTGAAATGCATGACTTTTGGGATCTTAATTTTTCATTTAGTTGTGAAACAGCTAAATGCCATTGGGAAACGGTTTCTTGGACCTGTTCTATTAAGCTATAATACCAGGTTCGAGCCGCCGAACTTTAATGTTCTAAATAAACTGATGACGGGCCATCAATTGACGAGCAGCTACATTTTAATCTTTCAACATGCAACATAAAGCTGTTGAGCTTGCAAATTCCAACTGATGCTTCCTATAATCTCACGAAAATTAGCTTGCACATGAAGGATACTTCTATCTATATACATCACATACCATTCATCCTATCCAGTCATTATTATCTTCAAAGTGGTCGAACTTTTTTCACTCGTTATTTTTCTTGCCTCTCCCGAATGCGTCTTTGCCAACTGACTCAAAGTCTGTTCTATTCAATGGAATAAGCATACAGATGGTATTAGGGAATACTAAAGGAGTATACTATATTCACATAAAAGAAGGATTTAATCTGAAAACCCACTTCAAAATAGTTTCCTTATGTTTACCAGACTCTTAAGCTTCGTGAGTTGATTTTTCTTTCATTTCGCATTTCTTCGGCGTTTTTTTCTGATTATTTTTTATGTGTTTTCCGCTTGTCTACGACTTCTACTACAGCTGCTGCTGCTACTACTGCTTGGTGGCTTTTCTACAGCACATTCATTTTCATTGCATGCTAGTAGTTTTTTCGTATACAACATCACATTGTGTTGTTCAGATACTCAAAAGCTAAGAACAGCGAAAGATAGAGTATGCAGATCTAGAAGAACACAACTTAAATTGTTGGTAAAACATGTTAAGGCTCTTTATCCATGGCCGCATAAATGTTTTGTTCAAACATAGCGAATACTATTCGTTTGAGAAAAGAGACACGGTTGGTTGGTTGACTTGGTTTGTTGGCTCATGTTTGGTGAATGAAACAGAGATTTCAATGTGAAAGAAAGCCTCCAACTCAAGAAATATGTTTGCAAGACTACAAAAACTAGGCATCAAATCAAGTCAAACTGGATTAAGTTTGAACAGGACATGTATTAAATTCGATATGTGACACACAAACAAAATTTGTTTAATGTTATCTGAACTCTCTTTAAAATGTAGTTGAAAGCTGACACTTATTTGCTTTGATTTTACAATTTATACGAGCACAAATGATTAATTCATCCATATTCCATTGATAAAATAAAATTATATTTATTTAAATACGGGTGAACCCTTTTTTTCATATGGGTTTGTTCGGCATTTTACGTATTCCCTATAAATCTTTCCTGCAAGCAAAATTTTACCCAAATATATGAAAACATACAACTAAAACCTCGGAAGCCATTAGAAAATGAGGTTAGTCTTCTCACTTTAGATTCGGCTTCGATATATCCACATTCACTTATGGTTGGACGTTTGTATCCTTAGCTCTACCTACATTTATGAAGGCTTAGTTGTTTGCATTGATAAGGAGCTTCCAGGTCGTTTGAACATTTAATACGACCATTGAAACCAAAGAAAGCTTAGAATCGCTCGGGAGGAGCTAGATAAAAGAGGCTGTTTTGGCATAGTGCTCCTAGTAAACCCAATATTTGCTCATATCCTTTAGCGTGCTTTGGTGGGTGGGTATACTTGACATCAGGTTTAAGTGTTCCAGGCGATTATGTAACTAGCTCTATGATGTTGATTGACGTGTGATAGTGTGAAGTTGTAAAGGACTGCAATATTTGTGACGACTGTTATCTGAAATTATTTCTTCATGAAAATTTCGCACGGCGCGAGCTTTGTAAAAAAACCACGACAATGCTCGCTATTTGAGACACAAAGACGCTTTTAACTAGGAAACTATACTAGATAAATCCATATTCCCGCAAATTTTTCTTCACTAAACGCTCGGTGACAATTTTTCCGCCTGTTATTGTTCTCCTAGCGTAAGCGACAAAAGGTTAAAAAAATGACATTCAGATATTTCAAAACTATTTACAACTTTTTTAAACTTACATTGCGAGCGATTCCATTCGATATTTCATTTAATTCAAAGAAAACAGTAAAAACACATTAGAAAAATATTTTCAAATAAATATAAGCATACTATCGGTGAATGTTGAATAAAAAAGTCATAAACAAAAGTTTTCTTAGTTTTTTTGGCAATCCAGTTGTGCAACATTTTGAATTGTTTTGGTTGCGTAGCTGCAAAATACGACATATGGATATTTGCAAGATCTAAGAACTGTTACATAAGAATGTTTGATACTTAGATTCACTTGAAAATTAATGTAAATACCTTGAATTGTAAGTCTTTGGAATCCTGGAATATTTTAGTATGATGATTTCAAGTTTTGAATGAACATACCCCATTCCATCGCCTTTGATCGGATTAATATACAGCCAATTTTTTTATCTTTTCACCCTTCAACGTCACGTCGTTCAGGAAATGATTTCAACAAATTGGTATCATGTACCTGTACCAGTGACAAGAATTGAAAATGTAAAGAAGTTATCAAATCCACGCACGAATGACGCAATAAAAAATCATATCACTTTTTTTCACACGAATAACTTCACTGCGAATAAACATGTTTTCATAGGAAAAATGATATCCTATTGATTGAAGACGGTATATGTCTTTTATTAAAAACCAAGTGCCATTTGTATAAATGGTCGAATTTCAATTCAAGTTTTTAGTTTTTCTTTAATGCTCGTCAAGGCTTGGTTCTTTTGGGAGTTTGAAAATCAATATGACAAATCGTTCTTAAATCAGCTAACCATACACATACATCCATATTCGAATAGTTGAAAATTTGCCTGAACTTGGCAGTGTCTAGCTCGAAAACCGTAGAAATATCAATCCTAGTCCTCAGATATGTTTATTAATTGCTTTACTGAAAAGCACTTCATAAAAACGAAATTGAAAATGTCATAACGGTGAACACAATGAAAACTAGCTTTTTTACATTCACCACATTTTCACCTAGCTGTTCGTTGAAGTTTTTTTCCTTTTTACAAAAACAATCATTTCTTGTGAGGACACTTTCCACATGAGGAAACGCAAGTCACATCATATACCATTTCTATCGCTTGAAAGGAGATATTGGCTTTTCGACGTACATAGACAGCTTCATGGTAGGATGAAGAGCGCTTGGCAAAATTGGAAATAACAAAAGATAACAACGAAATGTTTCTAACCCATATCGTGTAGTCTCATCACTCTCTTCAATTTATATATGCATGTATATGGTACCGTACGTTTCTTATCTTAACAGTTTCAGTCGTTCGGTCGTTTTGGTGCCAATATATTTCATTTTTTTTTGTTTCCTTTTATTTTGCAACGAAAAATCATCCATATTATTCTACGCACTTTAGATGTAATCTTTTGTTGAAGGTAGGCGCTCACTTCACCGCATCAGACAAACAACACTTTCAATTTTGAACCTGGCATTTGATGGAGCTGATGGAAATGCGATCATGGTCACGTCTTGGCTAGAGTGCATCGTTGAACTTCTTAGTTTCATATTTTGCGTTGGAAATTTAATGTCACTTAATAAGTGTGCACGTACCATCCCAGCAGCTGCTTGCTTTAAAATTTGCGAGAAAAAAATCATCATACAAAATATTCACCCCCGTACGTCCAATAGTCTAAGATGTGTGCAAGCGAGTCGAAATGGTTCCAACGAATCTTTTGACTTTCCGTCGCTTTTCTTGCCTTTATTCTGAGCTATTATACGCACCTTCCCGTAAGAATTCAAAAAACACGCTCATATGAAAGGGCAGAAGTTTACGAAAAATGGAAAGCTATTGCTTACGAGTTTTTTTGGGAGACGACAACCTGCTGTCTATACATTCACCACTCATATTCACCCATAGGTAAAAAGGATGAAAACTGTGAGGGTGCATGAGGGCTGCAAAAAATGCGCGTATGTAGGGTTTCTAAGAATATTGACGTCTATTTGGGCCTAAGCAGGCTTCAAGGCTACTACTTTTTAACTTGCCACAAACAATTCCAGGGAGAGTGTGAGTTACTGGCAATCCTCGTCTCCTGGGAAATCTTTAGGTGGAGCAGATGAGCAAAATAAGGGATAGTACAAGGAATGAGAAATGGTTCAGGCCGGTTTGGTGTGGGTTAGCGAAAAACCAATTCGCAAATTCTTTGCATACATAATGGCGCGAGCAACATTTCGCGATGCGTGACGGGGTGGTCCAGAGAATAGAATATGCAAAAGTCAACCAAAGGACAACATCCCTCGCTGGATAGTAGGTGGTTGGGGTGACTATCTTTCATGTCAGAAGCACTCCATAAAATATCTACCATCGCTGCAGTCAATATATCAGTACTTGATCCAGCAGAAACGGACGTGAAAGAAATGCTCTCTTAAAAATAGAGCTTGTGTAAAGTAGCGGATACTGAGTCACTTAGCATCCTCCCCAATGTTTATTATTTCTGGTATTTTGCATAGCCACTGGCAGCCACGCCACGGTATTCGACTTTTTCAGGGCAGTTGAGACTCTTTTAGAGTGTAAGAGGCCAACGCCTCGCGGCTCGGATTATTTATCGTAAATCTTGATAGATGTGAAAGTTATAACGGATTATGTTGAATTCAAAATTTTGAGCTTAAATTACAAACCATGCAAAAATTGTTAACAATGCATCATGGTTTTATTTTCAACGTATTACATGTATTCATAGATACATCGTCTTGATAGTAATGTTGCAATGGTAGACATTGCTGCCAATCGGATCCATACATGTGCAGTTCGATGGAGCTGACTTCATAACAAAGTTTCGACATTATTGCTGACGAAACCTTTCCAAGTAGAAACTAAGGAAACATCATCTTTTACCTCTATGCAATTTCTCTAAGAAGTGCATACTCTAACACATTTGCATGCATATTCGCACATGTAGAAAGTTGTTGTGACAAGTTGGTTCGTACAGTTTAGACTTTAGATGAGATCACATAAGAGAACCTATCTAAAACCCATTTCAACTTCATTTCAGACATCCTAAGGGCTTTTTGAAATCAACTTCCTGCATTTGCGTTTCTCTTACTCTTGTTCTCATTCTCGTTCAATAAGAAAGATTGAATGGTGAACTTTTAAGCATGTAGATATGGATGGCTAAGTAGTTTCTTATGAATATGGCAAGCATTTACTATAAATACGAAATAATCGATAAATTAATTTGTCAACAAAAAAGAGCAGAATGGAAAAATTATGTTATTTTGAAAGCTACCTTTAAATATAGATTTACATTCAATGTGAAACTTTGAAAAGCCGATTTTCAATAAGAAAATTTTAACAATCCTACTTTTTTTTGTAATTTACCTGCTAATCTCATTACTGGGAAATTCAAAAAAGGGTGTTTCCTATGAATAAACTCGTGGACATTTTCTCAACGTCCGCAGTGTATTTTCTGAATCTAATTTACATACGTATTCTCCATATGTGCTATAGCTGTATTTCTGTGTAGCAATAAATTCCTAGAATAGGTTAACAAAGCAGCAAAACTCCTTGACTCCTTAGTTTTCTCAACGCAATTCAACATAACTAGAACCGGGATAGCTAAAGTCTATAGTATTTCATTTCCTCGGAAAACTTTAACCAGCTTTTTCGGCAAGAGGATCGGGCAACTGTTATGTTGCCTTTGTGGAACGGTGAACACTTTGTGATGTATGAAGTTGTGTGTCCTTAAGGAGGCTTAGACTCATATGTTGCCGCTGTCGTTTTATACGCCATAGCAGCTCAAGGAGGAGTGAGCACACATAGCCGGAATGGGTTCGGAGCACGTACCTCCCTCCACAGAGATCTCGACTTGCATCAGGTCTCTATAATGCACGAATGTAGTTTGGTATATTAACCAAAACTGAAACAACTAATGCTTTGCACTTTAGGTAGTGAATATAACCAGACCATCCATCCAAGCAGCCAAAGCGTTAGGATTCAAATTTACAGCAAGAGAGTATTTAGCTGGAAACCCGACTTTGAAGTTGCACGTCATTGAAGGCAAACGAAGTGGCAAAGACACACGTATGTGCAGAATGCACATATTGTATGATTGCGTAGAACTATATAAAGGATATTATTAAAGAAGCACCCGGGAGCCAGTACTCGTAGCTTTGACAACGGGTAGATGGATTGTGTGGTTCCTCATCTATATGTGAACAATGTACCGTTGCATGAGGCATTGAACAAAGCATAAAGCAGTGGAAGAAACTTTTGTAATTAGTAAAAGTTTTGAATTTCTCTTAATTGGACCGGGTTCGCAGCTAATAGCACATGCACTAAGATGTAGACATTTCCTTCGCGCAAGGATGTGAGTGCATTCTACGTGTCGTTAAGGGAAGACAAAGTACTGACAATCATAATCATTTTCCATCTATGCAATCTATGTACCTATACTTGATAATGTGTTGTAGTATGCGGTTTGAACGGGATATTATATAGTTGGCTGCTAACGTTGAACTAAAAATTTGATAAAATCTTTTTCGCTTGAAGTATTTTTTGAATGTGAGTTAATTCGGGGAAAAGGTATACCCCGGAAATCCCATTTTTGATGATATCGACATTGTATAGTGTCAGTAAGATACAAACAGCCAGTATAACAGTTTCATTCTAAATTTTAGTGACCTAGCATTTCAGTTGCCATCGGCAAAAAGCTGCAAGCAAGGACGCCATTCCGGTAACAATAAACTTGAGAACGACTGTCCTACATCCACAATTTGTTCACCAAGGATACCACTTATTGCCATTCTTGACTTTTATTGAGATTCATACATCAACACTTCAGCACAACCTCTTTTCGAAGCAAACTCGCTCAACGACAAAATTGATATCTGAAATTAAAATAAAAGGACATACTGATTTCTTGATGTCCTTTGACATACCCTACATACTCTGTCAATATCATATTGGCTACGATCGTTCATTTCGAAATTTAAAAACACATAATATAACGGAAATGAAAAAAAATATTCCGAAAACATTCCTTTCAAACATTTCTCTACCCCGCATTCATTCACAAGAAATCAAATAAAACCTAAATAGTAGTAAAACGTAGAAAAAAGAACGAGACAGCCTTTTCAGACGGACTTCCTGCGGATTTGCTCGACAATTTAATTTATTCAAACTTCTTTCAATATTCTCGCCCTTTCGGTGGCATCCACATCGTCCGCACGAAGTATATTCACTCCAACAAAATATAAACTTCAACAACTTCGTCAGCTATAAATCAGCGAAAATCGAATATTGATTTTAGTCCATAGTCGCCACTTTGTATGAATCTCGAAATAGCAAGAAAAATAGAAGCATCCATTCAACTTGGCTGCTGGGAAGGACTTCATTTAAATATTTCTCTCTTCGAATCGACGGAATGCTGCAAAGTTAATATATCCTGCGATCCAATATGCCGACACGAGCTGAAAGCCAGTCGATGTTATTGTCTTTTCACTAGGCCATGTTTGCCACCCGGTGAAGTCACAGAATAATTGTTCGAGAAAAGGAATCAGTTTGAGATGAAAAGAAAGCTCAGCATGACCTCTTCGAAACGGGCATTATATAAAAAAGTAATGGGGCCTAATCCATAAACATGCCAACTCTACAACATGTCAATCATCCAATAATCCTTTTGTTTCTGGCTCATTTGAGGGACGATAATACGTTAGCTGTCAATTAAAACGCTAAGTTAGTTTTTGCTTCAAAGGCTCGTTGGCATATTCAATAGGAAAAGAGCTCAGCAGGACAGCTGAAGTCCTAAATGCGAATTTTGAATTAATGATATCTGCATAACCACTAATGAATGATCTCCTGCAGGCGTACGTGCAGGCATGCACAAAATAATCGTGGAATTGTTTTTAAAATTTGTTAAATATTTGCAGGCGATGGCCGTTCTCGCCCAAAGTGTAGATATAATAGGATTCGTTTTACACTAACCGTCTACAACATAGCACTCCTGCAAACATATTTGAGTTTCAAGTAAAGCGCATATTCACACACACATCGGCAGCGGTAAGACTAATTTTCTCAATTATTTCAAGCATGGCTGAACAACCTGTACGTTGAATGTCAGCATTTTCATTTTCGGTTTTCCACCTATCGCGTGCACTCGTGTGGACACTTGTCAGAACTTCCTGCTTGATGTCTGCAGCCAAAACTACTTTTGAGAAATTATACTATGCTACAATGATCAGTATATACGGTTGACATGGTGTGTTATTGTTTGGATGGTGTAACTAATATTAATGAAGAATTGCCTTTAATGAAGCTTCCACTTCATGCGAGTACTTATCGTTCTTCGTGGAGGAACTTATAGCCGACGCCATCGAAAGAGAGGTACATTATTAAGGAAACTTGCGTAGTTAGAAAAGTTAGTCTACGAAATTATCCACATTTATACATACTATGGATGTATCTGCTCGCAGCTATTTCTGAGAGGCAAGTAAAGATTGATAGGTGAATTTCAGTTGATGGAAATCTAATATAAAGCTAGAATGTAAGAAAGCTTGCAACTAAAATTGGGAGCTCCTATGTAAAGTATGATGAAATTGAATATTCTCACTTATTATGCTACCATGATATAAATTGCTTCTGGGGAAAATGTTGTGCTTCCTTTGGCAATTGAGCTGAGATTGGTGGAGCAGCTCGTGTACACCCAAATCATTATGCAATTAATATGTGCTACCTTCATTTTGTTTGCTTTCGCATTAAAAAAACAGAATTTATATCTCGTTGCATACTTATTACCTTAATACTCAAAATCGAAAAATCTCCAATACAGCATTGAACTGCACAACTCTACCTCCCAATTTTCTTACATTTGAAGTGCATACTTCTTCCAACATGGAATTTGCAGTTCGTTAGATATCAAAATATCCTGGATGTCACGTTTTCTACTATACACAGTTGAATATCTCGGAAAGGATTCGTTAAGAGAAATATGGTATTTGTACTTGAATGCTAGTGGTTTTTCAAAGCTCGTTTCCTACAATCAAGCATTACGGTTTTGAAGAATCAACGACCTTGCATATTCTGCTGGTATTTATTTGGATTGTTTCGTATTTCAACTAAATTTGATAGTTTTCCTAGACGAAATAGCATTGTTCAATCTCTTAGCTCTTTAATCAAAAAAAAAACTGTTGGTTACGATTCCGAGGCAGGCGAACAAAAATTGAAACCATCGTTTGGATAACAATGCACAGTACAAAAGCCTGTAAGTCCTTTATTTAGCCTAAGACTTTTGTCAGAACGAAGAAGAGGATTGCATCAACGTGTTTGTGGTTTCGATAGAAACTGTTACACAAATTGGATTGGTTAGCTAAAGGAGGTTGGAACAATTTTGGCATATTTCCCAATTTCACAAAATTGAATGGATGCAAGTAGAGTTATTACGTTGAAATCAATGTAAATGTTTCTGGTGCTTTGCATATATTGTCCGTGATAAAACTGAATTTGAAATGATGTAATGAGCCGCGTTCTTTGTATGATACTGTTTATCATTTGGAGAAAGAAAAGTAAAAAGTCTGGTGCAGCAATATCATAGCTTTTACAACAGATTCAAATGAACTCATGTCTATTTTATTCATTTCCTTCCAATTGTCTTATGTACTCTTTGCTCACAGGTAAATAAGCTTTATTATACATATAAAACACTCCAAAACAATGTAGCCAAAAGATCAAAAGAGCAAAAGGAATATACGAGTATTAGAATGTGTGACATCCAACGAAATGTCCTTAACAAGGCTCAGGCAATTATTCTTGAATGGAGTGAGTGGGTTGATTCTTATTCATATAAACTATATTAAATGTGTTTGCTAGTAGGTATAGGTACCTACATACATGTGAAGGAAACATTTTAGAGCTAACAAACAAGTCCAAGTACAACTTCAGTAGCGGGACACGCATGATGAAAAGTAACAAACAAGGACTAACTTCCAATGTTGAATGCACTAAGTACAATGTGCAAACATCTTACTCAAAAATTGAAAAAGTGGACAAAAAATCGTCTTTATGCAGAGTCAGATTAAAAATATGGCCGCAATACTACGCTATTTTCTTATAATGATCGTATTATACTGCTCCGCCTCTGGATGTAAACTTCCATACCTCAAAGTCGTTCACCACGCATACACGAATCGACGCTTCTCTTCAATTTTCGTCCTGCTGATAAGTATCCTGGGCGAAACACAAAGCCTTTGGCACATATGCAACAACAACAGCTACACAGCAATGGAAAACATCAACCATACACCAAACGACATCATACCATAGGTGAATCCGCAGTTGATGGCTGCAGGTGGAATGAGTGCTCAACCTACCCCCAATGTGTCCTTCTCACCCGTATACACTTAGCTAGAAGTGTGCTCAGGACATGTCGGATCGCAAAGACTAGTTGGTCGAAGCGGATGTGTCCCACTAGAGATGAGGGTGACGAACAAATGGGCAAAATAAATGGACTCGAACGGTCGGGTGGGTGGATTGTGGACAAGGACGAAGATGAACGCTATAGGAATCGATATATGTATTTTGGTACACAGATGAGAAAAGGTTGGTTAGATAGGAAGTGTAGGGTGCTCGAATGGCGGCCATTTTGTTATGTCATGTAAGCATTTTAATGCTTTTGCAGATATCTATATGTAAGATGTGTATACTTGTCTATATCTAGATTAAAGCGACCATACAACGTGTGTACGCCGTCGCGGGAAAGGATACATTCTGAAGAATGGCGTTGATTCTAACACGAAATTGCCTTAGGAGATTCGATTATCCAGAAATATCTTTGAGTGAAGGGCTCGGTTATAGAAATCGATATTAGGTGTCTAATTGATAAAACGACTGTAATATGTCTAACTAAAGCCGTAGCTCTATTCGAAACAGAAACAAAAATCCTTACGATGAGGCTTTTCACATAGCCTCGCATTTAATACACAAATGGTTGATTTATTCCCAAATTGGCCGAAACTTCAAGAATCATAAGAAACTCAAGGGAAACTTGCCTGGATTCAAATAAATTGTTTTTGACTCTCTTTTCCTTTGATTCTCATGTGTGATTTCTAAAGTACGATTTCCGATGCAAAGCTAATTTTTCAATGAATTCGTATGGATCAAAAAACGCTCCGATAATAAACTGGAAGATATCATGATGCGGCAATAGCTTAAATATTAGCCTCCGCTCTTACATATGGGCAACGTTTAGCATAGTATCAGATGCCAAAATAACAGCGAAGTATCAAATCAAATAAAAAAATTTATTGCACGTTGAAATATTTAACCTTCAATCTTCTTAACTAACAAATTTAAACTTCTCGATCAGCTAATATTCAAATCAATTGTTTTTATTTGAAGAAGCCAAATGATAAATGATTTAAAAAGTACCAATTTTTATGGGATTTTTTTCTTCTGATCTTGTCTCATTTCTCATTCAAAAATGATTTATAAGGTCCAACAACACCTCAATGTTGGATGGAGCTCGTTTCGAACTCGAAGATCGCAAATGATGCCAACGTCTATTTTATCTTTATTATATGTCTACTTTCCCAGATTATTCGGTAAGCAACAATTGCCAATACTCTAGACCATCTATAACCAATCAAACAATGGCATGAAATCAATCTGAACAATACTTGACATATATTTATTTCCATTTGATTAATTAAAATTTAAAAAGGATCAAATATCGCCTGTCCATTCAGCACATATCAATTCTGCCAATCATCAGGATCTCCGCGGTGACTCCCTCAGCCAACGCAAATACATTAACGAAAACCCAAACATATCAAGCTCGTTAGTCGGAAATGCACATTCGCTAAAAAGTATCCATTAACAAAAGAAAGTCGTTATGTGCTCGCGAAAAATTCAAATAACTCATCCTTGTCGACCGCATACTACCTTTCTGACTGACAGTTGGGTGTCATGTTTATCCCTTTCACCATTGAATACACAAAAAATCAGGCTCCTGAATCTCTTCCGCAGGACCCCTAAGATAGTGACTACCAAACACTGGAAAAATAATGAATGCTGGGACGAAGGTTGTTTTTTATGTTAATGTCTAGGGTTGCATTTTTTCAATTCGCATCCCAATAACCATTTACACACGCAGAATTTGGTTCGACGTCCAATAATTCATTTTTTATGCGCATCCGTGCTCTTTGATATGCACAACACGAACAATAGGAAAATTTTTGATTTACATACCAGAACGGTCGATGTGACATCTACCTTGTGCATATAAGGGTCCATAAATTCAACCCTTCATTTCGTCAACACACGTACGCTATAAAAGGGCTAAGAAGCTAGCGCCGCACGGAGCTCGTTAAGGAACTGTAGTTGCAAATGCATTTAACGACCTTTAAGGTGAACTGATTTCAAAGGTAGGGTCCACATGGCAATAGTTGAGAGAATTCAAGGCCCTTTTTGAAGGAAGAAGTCGGTTGGACAAGTCGGAAGAAATCATTTTGATATGAAATGCAGGTCCTTGCTGTAAATTTGATTTTCCTCGACCCTTTCGACGGGACGGGACGTTTATTTAATTATAGGCACCTCAAGCAGCGCTGTAATTAAACGTTAATTAGGAATCATCCTTCCAAACGGCAAACTTTATATCACCGCCCTCTATAAACATCCTCCGTAGTAGAGCACACACATGTAACCAGTTTCATTTCTGTTAATGTTCGTCGGAAGGAGAGTATGTACCCTGAAGGAAATGCTGACAAAAATAATGTGCTTCAGAATCGCAAATGAAACTGTTCAAATAATATATTCATTCTTAAAACTAACTACCCAATACTTTAGCCACCTCAAAAAATTCTTCATCGTGTTCTGTACAAAATGGGGTGTATCTATAACACACCCGCAAGGAAAAATGAGAATTAAACAACGAACGAGGGTTGCAAAACGAAAACGATAAAATGGAACAAGATTTTCTACTACTCCTAAGATTTAGATTACCTTTTCATCCCGCGTAAGGATTGCACATGTGCTTAAATGGAATCAAATCTTCCAAGTAGGATATCTATATCTATATATATTTATATATATATATGTATATATATATATATATATATCGTGTACATATCCACCCACTCGGCACAAACCAGTCTCATACGATAAGATCAAGATAAAATATCTAGTTACCATGTTTGGACGTCACATGTATTTTATAGCAGCAGGAAAATTCTCCATCGCCCGTTAAAAACATCATATACATAGTTGCGTCAAAGAGTACATTGGGATGAGTAAGGAAGCATGTTTGATTCCTTTTGTAGGAGGTGTGGACTCATAAACAGACAGAGTCACATCCCTAGTATTTTGGTTCATTGCCGCTTTCTTGTACCACGCGAGTAATTAGAGACGCAATGGTGGGACCTAACAAACCAGCCAGTGCTACATTTCTCGTTATGCCTGATATATGTAGAGGAAATGATGGTAAATAGCATCAGAAAAAACTAATGTAATTCCTAATTTTATTTTAAATGTATTGCAAAACTTCTTAATGGAAATAAGTTTGTTCTAAAAAAATTTTTCATCTGAACTGGCATCAATTATATGAAAATTTTGTTCAGTATATTGCTGAATAGAATATACCAAAAACCAACCAACCTCATGCGCTACACATTTCTCTACTGGGTTACCCCGGCCTTTATGCTTCCTCATTAAAAAGCATAATTTCCAAGAAGTTCGCTTCCATCCTGACATTATAACTTACACAGGATAACCGTACAAACTGTTATCCTATTGTAGACTTTAAACTACATTTTTCTATCCCGCGGACATATCCTTCGTGCTCTATATGATTGTTTATCAGCAACTCATGGGTTGAGCACCACACGCGTGTAGAGATTTTGTAGCCTTTATTAAAGCGTCTGAAGCACGCCATGTAAGACTGGAAAGACTGACAATATACCAAAAGTTTTAAAAGTGTATTGTGTTTGGATCTGCTGCAGGATCTATTTTCTGCTAATTTTTAAGAGCTTACTTTTGTCACCCGTAATAGTTTCCAGCACCAAGTAAACTGATTAATAACCATCTTATCCCGAATACCTAATAATTGGCCTATTGATGTATTCCATCATGAAAAATAGTCTTCTAAAACAGTATATGAATATCAGGTTTAATTTTGGATTAATCATGCAATCAATGAGTAAATATTTACAAAGATTCAAAAATCACATAGCCATACATTTTATACCCTCGCCTCATGATGCAGTTACCTGTACCAGTATCAGTTTGCGTTCATTTTATCTCCCCAGAAGATATTCATGTAAACGGAATGCATCTTAAATTGGCAATTGGAATCACACATTTTCTACGGGTTCAAATCATGACAATGAAATATACCAGCAACACATATCAACTTGCCCGAAATAAACTCACACATTAAACGGCATTGATCATATAGCAAAAAAAAAATAGAATAGGCATTAAGGGATGAATAAATTTATTGCCCTTACTGCTGAAGATAAAAATCTGAAGGATGTATAATGGGATAAACACCTTGAACAATGGTTACAAGCGAGGTATGGAAAATGGAAAAGTCTATCTGATGCACAACAATCTCATCTGGATGAAAAATGTAGCACATTGTTGTAAGATTTGTGGGAATCAGTGCAACCCTTTTTTTAGCACATGATACCTGCTTGAATCAACACAGCAGAGAATTATTGCTATTTTATCTGGTACTTCTGATTGAAAGTCTCTGGAATTTTGGGAATTTCGGTTGGTGATTGAATGTAAGCTGAAGTCCGTGATGATTCGATCGAGTAATCTGGTTATTAAAATTGAAATTGATCAGATTCGGATGTCAACTCGCACCGTTAGTATTGAAGATTACTTTTCAATAAGAATACTTACTTCAAAAATACACATCCTTTATTTTTAAATCAGTGAGAACAACACGTATCCTGCATTCAAAGGGAAGTTTCATACAATTTTTTTATTATTCCTATTGCTTCTTTTCTTTGAACTTCAAACAAATTCCATTTACAGGTTTTAAGGTAATGCCAAGATTGAAAACTAATTCATCATCTGGTTTCGCCAACGATATTTCGAAATTTTGAAGCAGCTTGACTGTCATCATTTTTATTTCTAACATCGCAAATTTTTGTCCAATACAATTTCTTGGTCCCGCTGAAAACGGTATGTAGGCAAAAGGATTAATTTTTTCACTAGTATCTACCAGCTCGAACCTCTCCGGCCAGAACTTTTCTGGGTTTGGAAATAGTTTTTCATTATGGCACATACCATACACATTAATGGACAGATTTGTATTTTCTGGAAAACGATATTCACCTGTATTCAAAACGAAGCAATTGATAAAGAACGTTTGAAAATAAATGGCAACCTACCTATTTGAGTCTCTTTTAAAACTTGTCTACCAATCAACGGAACTGTGGTGTGGTATCTTAAAGACTCTTTCAGAACCAATTCCAAATAACGCAAACTGTTTAAGTCTTTCATTGTTATTTCCAAATTTTTATCACTTCCGATAGTAGTTGAGATTTCATTCACTAGTTTTTCTTGAACAGAAGGATGTTTTGCAATATTGTACAGAAGGAATCCGGAAGCTGTTGCTGTAGTATCCTGACCCTAAAGTCATGAATATTCTCTCAATATTTTATAGGAATAGATTTCATCAGCATACCGCAAACATAAATGTATTGACTTCTTCTTGAATGTCTGCATCCGTCAAATACTCTCCATCAATTGTAGATTGCAATAATATATCAATTAACGTCATTTTCTTTTTGATGCCTACAGCGTCGGAAGTTTCCTTGTCAGCATTAACATGTGACCTCTCGATTAAATGCTGTCGTCTTTTTTCAATAACATTTTGTGTTTTCTTTTTAATGATTCGAAGACTTTTCTGATAGACCTTCGACATGCTTGTTAAATTGAAAACAAAGTCATACCACAAGAATGAGTTAAACATTCGCTTGTATGAAATACCCACGACACTAGAAAAGAACGATTTAGTAAAATTTTGTTTTAATCAAGCAAACATTTTGAAAGTATACTTTTGAACAGCTTCAACATAATTCGATTCTTCGTTATTGAGAGCATTTATGTCAATACCCAAGGCTGTGTCTGAAAATTGTGAACAGAAGGATAAACAACAATGCTTTAAAATTTAAAAAAAAAATTATTCGTATTTTCCATAGACTTGCAATAGTCGTCCACTCACATACATATGTATGTCAGAAGAAACAATCGTAGAAAAGAATCTTACTATATATCTTACTCCACTATGATTGCCTACCACAAATATTATCCAACGTATATAAATTCAAATAAGACGACACATTGACTGCATCATTCGTTCGAAACTTCTCCACCAAAATGTCGGTGTGTTTTTGAAATATGCACACAAAATCTTCCAAAATTCGAAAGTGAAATGCCGGTGTTATTGATTTACGTCGATTGAACCATTTCTTGCCTGCAATGAACAACTTTGACATGTGAAATGGTACTTCAAAATTTTAATACAGTTTCAAATAAAAACTAGTTTATGTTCTTGGTGCGGCAAAGGGACACATGAGCATTCTTTGATCACATTAGGGAATTATCATTGAAAAAAGTTCCCCCGTCATGTTCTTCCTCGTTAAGTCGCTCCCTTCTTCTTTTAGGTCATTGAATTTTTAGTAACTCAATCAAAATATTTCAGATGCGACGAAATTCTCATAACGAATGTACCTTCGCTTGTTAACAATCCAGTGCCGAGCCATGGTTTTAATAGTTCGTAATCAGACGACTTGACGAACTGTTGATCGTTTAGGACTTTTTCGGCAACCTTGGGGTCGCAAGTAATTACCCACAAGTCCATGAACATCCAAACCTTGTAGAGCTGGCCATATTGGTTCTGCAAGTCGACGAGAGCTTCGAAAAGCTCTAAAATTACATCATCTTATTTCATTTTCAGATTGACTTTGAGTTTCTTACCTTGTTGGCTGGAAGTTATAAACCTTGTGTATCCAATTATAGGCCAAGCTGGTGGGCCGCATATCTGTGAAGCTATAGCAAACTTGCGACGGTATGAAAACACATAGTAAATTATTATTGGCAAAAACACCACTATAACAAAGAGCAGCAGCATCACTTTGGCACTGAGAAAAGCTAATTCAAATGAGAAACATCTGGAATAAGTTTAGAATTGATTGGCCAATCGAAAACGAGAGCAATGCATAACTAACTTCCCAGCAAGAAATGGTAATACGTACTTACCAAACAAATAAGTAATCGATCAATAGCATAGTCTATACAATTATTCTCAGGCGTGGCGCCTTTACCACGGACGTGGAGGAAGTGTCACTTCTCTTCACTATTTTCTTGAAAAAAGCCACTTTTTACTTAAATTTATAAAGGAACGCAAACAAACAAACATTCTCAGGTAACATAAAAGTTGTACATTATAACTACGTGAATTTTTGAATTTAATTGATGCTTTAATCCTTTTATACTGGGACTATGAAAGATAACTTGTGTACTCGTACACAAAATATTGTTGTAGTTACAAATTGAATTACTTTTCTCACAAATAATTTTCTTTTGCCTTTTAAAAATCCTCTTGAAATTTTGCTTCAAATCATTTGTAATAAATATCATGGATTTCTGCTGATCTGGGAATATATGATGGAAGGAAAACAGAAATATAAGCATCTTAAAAACAAGTCTCTGGAATAATATTAATAATACGCCGTAAAGATTAATTGAATAGCTGCTCTATATACATATTTCGTTTAGAGTTAAGCATTAAAGATCACCGTTGAATTCACATTGGATTTTCTATGCACATAATGTGTATATTGCCTTCTGTTTTACCTAGTCTCATAGATATGTATGTATATAAGCTCCAAGGAAACTCATTGTCTAACTTCAATAGAGTAAAGTCAAATAGAATTTCACGTCAAGATGCTAGTTTCGCTGAGATTATGATTCTAGATAGTATCCTAGATCCGTCTTCTTGCTCCAACCACATTTCGTCATTTGAAATTCTTAAGTAGAAAATGCCATATACCTACGCCATCGACCACCTTTGTATGTATAATGTATGTATATAAATCCTTTTTCACTATATTAAAATCGCATTTGCCTTGTGTATGGAGCTTAGAGGATACTATGGATATTTGGGGAGATGCCCCAGACTATACATGGTTTTAATGCTCTATCTTATATTCAGTTATCCACAGCGAGAAGACTACATACTACAAAGTTATGGGATATTTTATTTGTGTATGGAAACTAAAAGGACTTGCAAAACATTTTACCGTAAACTCAGAGATGTGGTTTGGAAGCGTAAGTGTAAGCTATCCAAGCAACGTTATATACAAACATATAGATATACATCAACGTTTTGCCTAACCACAATTCTTCGTGTGTACCGATATCAAGGCAAAATGGGCGGAGGTAAAGAGAAATTCCCAATATGTTCTGGTAAGACAGCAAAGTTTCCGTTGCGTTTCGAAATTCGAATGCCAGGCTTTTGCAGAACTATAGATTGCTGTACGTCAGACTGCCACGTCTTTGTCACTAATTTCGTCTTGTGAAGATGCCTAGTCCTTGGAGGGAGACCAACGGTAGGAAAACTGTCTTATTTTCAACATCAACTAATAGCATCTATTAAGAGTATCTTAAGATGTATGCTACCGAATATAGAAGGCAATAACTTGCCAAAAAGGGTATTTAGAACGCGCGTATGTTAGCTTTTCGCATGCTTACTTAAATTGTCTTTAATAACTGAAAATTCACTGTTCTCTAGACATTGCGATGAGTTTGAATTCGTTGACAAACTTTATACAGATATGAAGTTTTCAGGCAGACTGGCATTTTCTTTAGTGTCTCATTGCATTTACACGAAATGTGACAAACTAGAAACTGTGAAGACTTCGAATAAAACTTATGAAAGTAAATTGTAACTATAACTCCGAAGTTTCAAATAGTATTGGAAAAAGACTGCGGTTAAGAACTCTTAACAATAAACCACGTCATGAAGATCTTTCATATGAGCCATTGTTGGCAGTTCAAAAACAGACCAATGCTGTTTCGTTTTCTGAACCTAAAATTTATTGCAATAAACTAACTTGGCATATATTTTTCTGGTTTGCTAGTTGGGCTTTGGTTTTTAGAAGTTTTAACATATTTTAGCTTAAAAACGAAGAACGAAGCTGTTCTAACTAATATTTATGTTAAATTTTGTAAATTTCAAGTAACAAATCAAGTTATCTAAAGACCTGCACAAAAGGGAAATTAAGGACAACAAAGAAGACAAATAAATGAATTACTTTGAATGTTGCAAATGTTTATTTTTCGGAATACATCAAATAAAATACGCTAAAGACATTTCAAAAATGTTCCAAATTCATAACGTAGGTACAAATCATGATTGAAGCAAATATTTACTTAAATTTTTATTCGACTAAGCTTATTACCACTTCTTCCAGAATTTTTAACAAGTTGATGAGCTTATTATGAGCTGTATGCAAAAAACTGCATAAAAGTTCGTTGCTATGAATCTTTGCACATTTATTGTATTTTCCCTTAAGCAAAGACTTATTACCTAAAATCTATGGAATTCACGACGCTAAACTGTTTTCTAAACAACAATCTATCCTTCCATTAAAAGGACTACGATGAGTTATAACTCATCGTAGTCGACAAATTCCTATGTACGCACGTATGAGCCACAGCTTACATGCCAGTTCCGAAAATTCAAAACCTATCAAAACTTAATCCTTAGAAATTTCGTCATGCCTTTGAGTAGCTACTTCTGAAAATTTGAAGCCTTATATGTCATCAAAAGCCTCACTCTGCTGCCGTGTTCATTTCTACAGTTTTTCTCCTATAATTGGCTCTCGGTATTGTTCTAATAGAAGAAGAGCTATGTGCGAGTGAATACCCTTCTTTTATTTCAATTAAGGTAGGAAAAGTCCTTGAGCAAATAGACCCTACACTCTACTGTTCTACCCGGTAGTCTCCGCCAACCACTTGGACTGTATTTCGCCTTCTTTACATTCAATTTATCTATGTACAGGCACTCAAAGCGTTCATAATATGAGGAATATTCGGGTGAGTACTTTACCGAAAAGGATCAAAAACGATAGGCAACAAAGGATCAACAATAAAAGGCAGAAGGCGCAAGCTGTGGCATGAATTAGGTGGCATTTTATTCCACCATAGCAATTCCCTACTCTAGACTTTGTCCACCTTCATTCTTTCTCTCTCTTTGTTTCGCTGTTTTCGATAATTCCTACTCTCTTCAACCAAGCTTAATTCTCAATTTGGTACAGCTCAGTCATATCCCAAAAAGCTCACACATGTGCACCATCTTCACTCGCCATGTCGCCATATTAGATGCCGTTCCATCCAGACCGAACGATAATCTCTGGGAGCGCTAAAACGCGGCGAGAGGACAAAACATGTATTCAAATTCGGCGCTTTTATCCTTTTGAATCCATTCCAACGCAATAAATTTGGTACGGGTAATATAAATTGTGGCAAAGAATATTTTTTTCGGGTACATCCATATGTATGTTCACATGCATGGGACATCATGAGCTGCAGACTTACCGCAAAAAGGACTCTTGACAAAAAAAGAGAGAAACATTTAAACTGCTTATCCTTTTACTATTGTTATTTCGCTGCTAGTACCACAGCCTTTATTAATAAGAGAAAAAATCCTGTTTGAATTTTTTTAAATCTTTTCAAGGCGACTTAGACTAGTTCTAAGCTTCAATTGTTACTGTAATCATTGCAGATTGCGTTGAACTCATTTTACAATGGAACTGATCTCACACTACTTGCCCCTATCTGTCGTGTGAATTATGACACAAAAAACTGCAGGATGGCTACAGTGCGTACCTAGTCTCTAACTTCAAAAGTGTGTAGGATTTGGGGATAGCTTTGTCGGCAAGGGAATATCGTAAAATTGCCGCCTCACATCGCGACACATTCAATACGCAAGCACACGAGAGCTTCGGAAAGGGTAACACACTGTTTATATGTTTTTTCACCCACTCCTTATCCAACTAACATGTACCATACACGTTTTCGGCTACATACAATTGCACCGGTACAGGGCGACGATCGAAGAACGAAGCAGGGGCGATGTTAACGGTATGGGGTTATCTAAAACAAGATGGCCGACGGCCTGTCGCGTGATTGGATGTACAAAAGCTAAGCATTACAGAGTTTGTTTGGTCCTTGCTCTGCATCCCACACCCTCATATTTTATGTGTGTGCTAACTTGTGATACGTAAATTTCATAGCGCACATATAAATTATATGGTGAAATTAACACATAACATGTGGAGAAGAGTGCCCTTACCACAAAAAAATTTAGTGACCGCTTCGGTGATCGTCAGCATAATATAAACGAAAAGGCCACTGAAGTACAAAAATAAGACTTTCGAATGCAATTTTATGCATTCATTTAACCCTTTTCTCATAAGAAAACCGAAAGTAAAAAGCTTGCAGTATGAATCGATCAAAATCTTATTCACGACGTCTTTTCCAAATGAGATTAGTTTACTCGTTTTATGAGGACCCGTGTTACACATTTTCTGCGACGTTATTGTTTCAGTATCTATTAAAATTGCGTGGGGTCTAAGTAGAATGGAATACTTAGATTTAGGGCCGATTTAATTCAGTACTTTTTATCGGAATGCATTGATAATTTGCAGTAATGTCGAAAATGCTTTAGCTGCAGTCAACTGTACGATTAGTTGGCACCATATCCTGTGCTAGCTAGCACATAGCATAAAGTACATTTTTTTATGGACATGCCCGAAAAGTAAGGACGACGTGAAGCATCGCATACAGTTGAGAGCCTCGCTCCCCACGTTCAGAATCAGTCAGCTCCATCTACGCCGATAACAACTCGTGATAGGTGGAAACGGCAAATAGATGGATGGATTGTCAAAGAATGGTTGAAGAGACCATCAAGCCAGTAGTCCTTCGAGATACACAAGAGCAGAATGAACTGAACGGATGACGTTGATCTTTCATTCGAATGAAAAAGCATTCTACACTCACATTACCCGCAACTCCCGATTTTCATTCAAGGACTCCCCCTTTTGCCTGCTTGGTTACTTGCTCGTCATCAATCTACCACCCCAACATTTGCATTTAGTTTATTTTCTTCACCCGTAGAGTGTGCTATTCAGTGGATACAGATGGAAAGAGGGTGCAACCAAAAGGGTGGCTATACGGCCATGCTAGCTGTTTGAATGATTGCCCTGCCATCATGGTTGCTGGCTCGGCTCTAGGTTGAATGATTTCGAATGGATATATGGTTGGATAGATGGATGAATGATGTATGGTTGACTGAGTAGACGAATGGGGAAATGAATGCCTTTTGTATGCTTAGGCAATCCCATCTTTGTGCTCATCTAGCCGCTACACTTTGTGTGACAGGTAAGTTCAGACTTAATTTTGAAAAGCATCTAATTTCAAGTGCCCACCATGATTTGAACAAAATCACGAACCAGCAAGTCACAAGTTATAGCATAAAAACATTTTCTTCCAAATTGACTCTCTAGCTTTTCCCAGCAAATAAGCTGTCCCTAAGGTTTGCGTACGGGTAGCTCTGATATAATAATCAGTCGATTAAGGCTTTTACTAACACCATTTCTTATCCATTCCTTCAAAATACACACAAACATAACTAGTTCTGACTATAGCTGAAAAACTCCTGCATCGGTGGGCTGACTGCAAAATCTTTTTCAGCTCTCATGTTGCTTTCTTTTCTTTTCTTTTAAGGCTACGCACCTCCTTAGCTCCTTCAAGCTTTATCTGCTAGGAAAAGTGCGTAAAGATATGTAGATATCTGGGCTAAAGATACACTTACCCAAATGATATGGAATGAAATGAAAAGTAGGGGATCTTCTCTCATCGCGACGGTAGTGAAAAAGTAAAGCGTCACTCAGGCACCACTCGTTGATAAAATTCTGCAGTGTATATATATAAATATATATCTATATATATATATACATATATGAAGTAGCTGCTCCTTACACTGCTACTTTTATAAAGTAAATGCTACTCAAACCGAAGATTGATTAGCTGTTGCTGGTAGGTACCGTTTTCACACGTATGTAATATAGGCACATTGAATGAATTTCTCCTTGTGGTGCGTTCTTTGTTATGTCAAAGTTTACGACATTCCGCCACCACATTAACACGGCATGTCAGAAAAGAAAATGAAAAAACCCCTGTTTCACTTCCTTTTCAAGAAACAGAAAAACCAACCATCCTTTGCAAGGGTATGACAAACAATTTTCAATAAGTGTCAATTTCGGAGATCATCGCATATACCACTAGGCACATACGCATGTATATATGATAATATAAACAGGCGACATTAAGAAATGCATGTTGGCAAGCCATTTTTCTTTTGGACCTTTGTTTTTCTTTTGAAAGATTTGTGTGTAACTTTCGAAGACCTGTTTGGCAATCATTTTTTGAAAGATGGTGCCCATATTCGATCCAAATGAATATTCTCGAGATTTCAGTGATATACTTATTCGTCTTTCTTCTTGCAGCTTAATAGCTCTATAGTCCGAAAAATTAAAAACAAGTGATAATACCCCAGAGTTAGCTCAAGAACAAATAAGTAATACGATTGTCTATGACTCCGTGATTAAATTTATTACTGCCGAAACGTACTACTTTTTAAAATCCTTGAAAACTATTTTTAAATAAGTTTGTTTAAATTGAAATTTATGAAAAGTTTGCACGAAAAAACTACCATGCATGAAATGGGTTTTCTAAAACCAAGGTATACAAAAGAAACAAAAATATATTTGCCAGTCAGTTGTCTTCGAATGTAGCTCAAACCCTTCGTTGCGAAATTACATATGAATTACTCATCTCAAAAGTTCACTACCAAAAACTGTATACCCTGGGGAAGACGAATATTTTCTGTGACATGCTATGCTAAGCATGCCAACACATACTTATGCTCCCATTTATACGACTTAGTTGAAAATTTCCCATAGAAATGTCGTAAACCTGCCAACCTCCCTTTTCATATGTATTTTCACAAAACTTTTAGACAGGACGAAGCCTTCTTGTCCCGAGACTTTTAATTGCCTTGATATAAACTGAAGTTGAAATGGGATTAGCTGCTTCCTAGCCTTTTCATTTAGATCGTATGCATTGTCGTTGTTTCCCTAGTTCCTGTCATGTTGCCTCATATAAGTTCTATATAATATTTAGGTATCTACACTAATTTTTGCTTTTATAGAAAATCCTTCCTTGACATATTTCACATTTAGAGCTCATGTATACCTATGCATACGCTTAAATATATTCAGAATGCTGGTGATTCTAGTGGTGAATTGAATAAATGAAATAAGTTGCAGGGTGCTCCCGACCGTAAAATTTTTGAGCTTGAGAATATTTACCTTAAAGTTTTGACTAGCATCACTTTCTAATGATACAGTACAGTACAGAACATATCTTATGAAAGATGTAGATTTAAGTGGTATAGCAAGCAACAAAATCCTCTCAGCATTGATTTATTGAAATATATTTTTCAACGTTGCGAAACAATGCTCCCTATTTTGATAAAAGAATATTTTGTGCAATATATATATTAACTTGTTAGCATCATGATTCCTGTTTTCAAATTTATCCCAGATGGACTTTTTGAACATTCTCAGGAAGCTTGTATGATCCTTATATGTCGCTTGTCGCAAAAAAATGTAAAAACAACTTGGTATAAAAATTGAAACTATACAGAAATATACATATCTTAGAAAATCACGGACTCCATTTTACAGCACAATGAACGTAATATACCACCAAGAAATATCGTCAATGATTGATACAGATCTTGATTGCCTTTTGAACCTTTTTTAGTAGGCAATTTTGCCGCAATGTAAATATGCAAATCTTAAATCCCACCTTTAGTTACTGAATCCGATTATGCATAGATAAAATCAAACCGAAATAGTTTATGAGCATTGCAAAAGTGCACATTCAATGCTAGATGGGACCACACTGATAAAGTCCTTAACTCAGAGCGGGTTTTCAATGCAGAATTGCAGACCTCTACAAAACTAGAATCAATGCCATGGAGTATCTTTTGAATGTGGTATTTCAGTGAAAAGGATGTTCTTGAAACAGCATTTTTAAGTAGGTACTTATTTTTTTATCTTTTTCCGGTGGCTTTCACATTACTGACTTAAGAATTAAATTATAAAGTTTTTATAGGGTTATCAATTAAAATGACTATTGTTAATTCGATATTTTGATTATAAACGATCTGAAATAAATTTAAACTGTACTATAATCAATTCCGATGCTACTTCTCCATTGATTGAAATATTTTAATTCATCAGCTGTACAATGTCTAAATTCAAAAATATGCGTATTTCTCCTCACCTCAAATACTTTCTTCAGAAAATCGAAATGAACCCTACGATGGTGGAAAATTTCGTCATTGTAATTACAAAGATGCACTGTATATAAATACAGTTGTTCGAGCAGACACAACAAACTGAGGTCGGGATTGCGAAATACGAAACTGCTAATTATGAATGAATTCTGAGTTTTTCGCGGGAAGTTTTTCAGCCTTCTTTTTAATGAAGGCTACACCACCCTTCTGGGGAGCAGAGCCCTCCACTTCGTAGCCTCAATACGGAGTAAGGTTCCCTTTTACGGTGTAATTTTTCCTTTATTCACTTGTTCCATTGAAATTAAACGCAAAGTTCTTCTGATATCGGTGCATGAATTTTCTTTTGCTAGCGAATTTCATTCTAGGAGTAGAGTTTTTTGGTGGAAAAGATGTATCACATCGATTTGAAAAGTTTCATTTTTTCTGGCGATGATGATTTTGATGAAGTGAATTAACTGTTGTTGTTTTCACTAATTTACTACGTGTTTACTTTTTAAAGCAAAGTAGATATACTTAGGTTGATAACGATGGTATACTTTAAAGTGCTAACAACAATTGTCATGGAAAATTAAATTAACACGTGTAGTCCAGAATGATCAGACCGATAAAACGGTTCATGAGGAAATGCATCGTGAAGATTTCATTGATTGTTCTGCAAACTGCGGCGCCAGTTAGGAATAATTACTCATATAAAAAATAAAAATATGTTTGGTGCATATTTATTATGAGCCCTGTTGAATATTTTGAATTTTATCATCAATAACACTGGCCCCAACTCCACTCGCTCTTGCCAGAGCTATCATTATGATTTCAATGCTTCGAAATTCAATAAGTATATAAAATTGAAATTGAATTAATTTTCAGTCTACGTTTCTATGCAAATTTCAGTTTCAGGCACGATCCATCCTCACGCGTGACCTTTAACCTAATTTAAAATTGCGCAGCCAACATGTTTCGAAATTGCTGACCGCTATCTTTTTTTCAACTGGAAATATCTATCTATGGACATCTATCCGGAAAAAAGGTTGCAATATCATTCAAATCCGAAACAAGGGTTTGCTAAAACCATACACTGCAGACCCTGGGCTAGCCAGTCAGGTAAAATGATGGTTCCAATTGAATCAACCCCTTTACCAAGTTTTGAAAATAAAAATGGACAAGGGTCAAAGAATGAGTCAGGATTGAAGGGTCTAATGCTTATGACCATTAATGAAAGGCAGGTAGAAAATTTGGATTCGTGTCGTCATTTCAAGGGTTATTTGATTTATAATATAGGCACAATGCCATCGAGGATAAGGGAAGATATTTTTTGATTGGTGTTGGTTTGCCTCGAAATGGACTGGGAGTGACCCTTCGCTGCACTCTAGGTCATACAATTATCGTCCTTGCAAACTGGTCGTTTTTATTAGATCGAACAACACTTGATTGCAAACTGCGTCACCATATATGTACATATATATGTACCTTAAGTTTTATATAAAATCGGAATGTTTTCTAGTTGCTATCAAAACGTCGCCTGGTGTATCTACAGAAATCTACGTTTTGTTTACGATAACTGCAGAGCAACATTTTATTACTAGTTTTTCTTCAGTTCTGGGGCAAATAATTTTCTGCGATTTATAGCCGGGTCATAAATTTCATAATGGAATTGGTTGAATTTGGTTTTGTGGATCCATTACATATTTAGGAGTTTGATAAAAAAAAATTGGTGAAAAACACGTCGCGAAATTATCTTCAGAATTTACGGCCGTTTAATTTGATATACTTTTTCAAGTTGAATGTTGTGAAATAAATAACAACATAAAGTCCAAGGCTTCTGAAGAAGACAACGTTTATCTACGCTTACATATATCTATGGATTTATATTTTGTGGCTACTCAATCATGCCAAAAAGATAAAACATCACCTTGAACAACCACCGACTGAGCTTCCATATTTTTGTTATTTTTCTGTTTATCACGGTTTGCATCAATACCTCAGAGGCAAACACCAACAACGATGACAGGCTTTCCTGGCATCAATAGAATATTTCGTACATATGTAAGTAAGTATATAACCAACCAAACTAACAATGATATAATGCATGTACATAGGTCATACTAAGAACAAAATGAAGAGGCGAAAGTCAGAAAGATTGAAAACGATATGTAAGTAGGTTGTACTGCTTTTGTTAGCATGATAAGAGATAATAAAAGACTGCTATAAACGAAGGTACACAAAATATGTTTCTTCATAATGAAAGGATGCTGGAGCCCATTGCAAGCATAGTGAGAAGCCGCCGATTCTACAGTGAAAAAGAATACGTACTTATGATTGTTTCGCTTATCCAGCTCATGCAGCCGTTCAAAAGGTTGAAATTTGATTTGTTAAATGGTTGCAAATGAAACAGTGGCTGATCCCGTAGTTTGGCATCACATATATAACTAAAATTCGGCGCAGACTTCTCTCGATTTAAGAGGCTAGTTACAAATAAAACAAACAAGATGCATTCCTGCACTATCGAAAATACTCGTTTTAAGTTGGAATATTCAGAAATACACATAATGATTTGAATTTCGTGGAAAAACAAAGAAAATGCAAAGCCCTAGATAAATTTACAATTTGGAAACATACAATCAAGATTTTAGGAAAACTTGATAAGCATTTAATTTTAATGTTTAAAATCATTTTGCTCATGACTTGCACTTTGCAAAGTTTACAAAGAACCGTTAATGAAATGTTGTAGTGAATTGAATCACTCCAGCGTAGACTTATCACTAAAACCATGCATGCAGAATATGAGTATTTCCGCTTGAGCCAATTGAAAGGATATCCGGTATCCGGCTCAATTTTCAATTTCCGAATGTCGTCATATTTCCTATCAATTGATTCTTGTCTTATTGTTTTTCTTTGTTTATTTATTTTCATTTTTGGATACGAATAAGTAGGTATGTATAAAATCAGTTACGTAACGTTTGTATTCTCTCAGGGGAATGGAATTTAACCGTTTATCGTTCGCGTATCGAAATGCATCTTACGATTCATTTCGGACCCCACACACACAAATATATATATATATATATATATATATATATATATATATATATATATATATGTATATATATATACATATGTATATATATACATATATATGTATATATATCAATTTACAGCAGCCACACATAACCAAATATGAAATCTCCCAATTTCATTTGTTTTTATTGTTTCCTATAATTTTCACCATCACTTTTGTGCATAAATTGAATGTTGGATTTCAAAGGTTCAGTGCCTCCACTAATACAAAATCAGAAATCTTTTTCATGAAATCGAAATAATCACAATTTCGAGAAGTATGGAAATCGTCTATGGTCTCATTCGCAGAAGCTTTAGGGGACCACGAGAAAAGAGTATCCAAAAGTGCTGCAGAATGTTTTTTGCTTGGTTCTACGTGAACTTCTTGAGAAATTCTTTGAAATCGTAGTGCTGCTTTGACATCGCATTGACTTTGAAATTGATTGAAGTATCTCCAAAATACATTTGGATGGACATCCCTAAATTTATTGGCCTGTACAATCTTGTGAATGTTCAGTTGTTGAGGGAACCCAAGAGTGATTTATTCAAGGAACATGATTGAATATATGTATAAATGTTATAGTTGCCCAATCAACGGGAAATGAAAAGAGGCTGTCAGCTTCGTTAGAACGAGAAGAGCTATAAAAACTGATTTCAGTTACAGCATTTTATAGCAGTCAAATGTTGCTTGCAGCGTATTTTATATAATTTATTTACTAGGAATTAGTCACATTTTTCAAGAAAACTAACCTTCGTAGTTCTACATCTTATAAACGTATTGTAAAAATCGCAAAGCTGCGGACAGTCTCCCCTACAGAAATAGTAAAAACATTCATATAAAAGCAACAAATTCATTCCGCACATGTACCTATCTCAAAATGGATATGATATTATGCATAAGCAATTTCGGGAATTGAATATTTTGACGATTCCCTACATTTTCTCCCCACTGCCAAGGAACCGATTTTATTGTTTCTTTCTGCGGAAGAGATCTACTGTGAGAAATGATATGAAATGTTTTCATGGTTGCCACTTTTATTGGTTCAATTGTTTATCATTTGTGGTTTTCAATTGTATTCTATGGCTTCACACAAACTTCATGGAGCTCCATTTATCATACACATATCGTGATGGGACACATGCACGCCTTCGTTTTTCATTTTCACTTTGTAGGCCGCGTCAAATAAGTATCACTCGCATACAAATGTTCAATCCAAATGCTTCCTAGGTTTTAAGGACAATTTGTTACTGAAGATTGATTCTCATGGTTTGTTATTATCTATCATACGAAAGATTGGAGTTCGTATTTCTGCCATTTGAATTGATGTACCATCCTTATTCAGCTTTGAAGAGATGCTCCCGGCCCATCTCGAATATTTATGAAGTTTTAAGCTGAAAAAAGTTTTAATCTATGTAGTCAAGGGGATGGTTAATAATCTGTATCGTGATTTTAGTAGACACATCAGCCATTTGAAGAATACTTAGATGATTAAACTTTGTTCCTAAGATGCAGTAGTGCATATTTAACGTGCAATACTACACTATGGAAACTCCTCGGCCAGATGTATTTTCTGGTGCCCTAATTCGACTTGATATTATTGAATCCACGCGCCACAAAGGGTTTTCCAATGTCCCGACGATACCTTTATAAAAATCAGGATAAAGTCGACCTACAATTCTTCTTTCGGACTAACGCAACTATTTTCGATTTAAATTGTTGATACATCATGCGTGCAGGTAGAAATTCAACATATAAAATTCAATCCACGCAAAGCATGTAACTATGGCATAGTAATCGTCGCGCATTGTGTCCTTTTACGACAGAGTAGCTTTTGTTGTTGTTGCCGCGGCTGCTGGCGCACGGGACTTAGGCACAGTTTAAATTTAATTTGCATATAATCAAGCAGATGTTTGCTATAAAATGTTGTAATAGGATCGTCATTTCGGTTCGCATGTTTGTCGTTCTCGTTGCCCCTAAAGCATCTGGTAATTGTGTTAAATTTTTAAAGTTTACCAGTGACTAAGATAAAACTATGTCGTAGATATAGGCTATATCATCATATTGGACATGCACTTTTTGAAGATGCTTGAATATAATAATGAAATCCGAAGAAAACGTGAACTTCATTATACCATCTCACTTTGAAGCGACAACTTGCATTTCAGACATTCATATCATATGACTCAGACAAAATCACGACCTATACCTAGTTTGTGTAAGCCTAGTCGCACTTTTCTTCCAAAAAAGCATCCAATTTCCTTAAAATCGAGGCAACTTTAGGATTTCGCTGAACATGGGTGGAAAATGTAACTGCAAAATCCTTTGAAAAACTATCGCATCTTATTTTCAAATTGAAATCGAAAGTAAAAGAATGTGGTTAGAAATCAAATGTTGGTTGTGTTTTTAGTGAGCATTTATGTTTATTGATGCTGGTTCGTAGGTAGCTACTTCCTGAAAAATAGCTTCATTGTTTGCTTTTCAGTGAACACTACCAATCAATCTGTACAATGACAACAGAAGCTAATATTTATTTCCGATATAACATAGGAACTGTTTGAAATGTAAAAATGATTTTAATGCTTTTATAATCTCGTCATATAAATGAAAACTTGAACATGAATACAATGAACTGCATGTTGACGGTGTTATGAATTTTCAGTCATCCAAAATTAGTTTCTTTCGTACAATTAATTCTGAAGAAAATTATGAATAGAATTTCCGTTTATTTAACATTATCTCCATAAGATTCCGAGAGCTATCGCCAATCCAGCGAACTGGAGCGTACTGTTCACTGTCCCTCTGAAGGACGTTTATTCTTAGGTTCATTTTTACGATACTTCTCTGTAATGCCGCCTCCAGTCGTAAATTTAAACTTTCCCTTCAGTAACTCGTGAGCTATGTAGAATGAGTTGAACTTTAAAAACCCTATAACCCAGTTACCTATGTACACCGCGAAACTCTGAGCAGCTATCGTGCCTATATCACAACAGTATTTTTTCTGAGTAGCCGTTATGTGCATTTCATTAAACAAAAAGGCAAGCAAACCTTCATATTACATCCTCACAAAAGTTTATTTCATCTTCCAAAAACCACACAACACCAAAACGCATTGCACTTCATAAAAATTCATAAAAAATAGATAGTGGTAGTAGTAATTTTTTTGCAATGCTAAGTTTTCGCGCGAAGGAAAGTGCAGTAGTTCGTAGGAATAATAAGCGTCACAAGTAAATTGATAGAAAAGTTCAAGACTCTTTTTTGCCTTCCATACATTTTTGTCCGCTTTCCTTTCATCGCATTGAAAGTGAAAGTAGAAAGCTTTACAAAAAAAAAGATACAAGCTAAGGCGGAATCGTGTAACAGTACTAGCCGGCATGCGAAGGAGAAGGCGCGAGTAAAAAAAGGGATTCAATTATAAAGTGTATTTTTACTTTTCAAGGCGAAGGCAAGAAAACAGCTCCGAAGCCATGTAGAAAGGGCAAAAACTTTCCAAACAGCAGGTGAAAAAAATTCCCTAGTTTACAGATAGGCTACAGAAGATCGAGGAGACGATGGCGGCATGCTGATTACTAGACTTGGCTGCCATTATGGTGACGCTCTACCAGGAACACGTCCTTTTCTATTCCCTCTCTATTCATCTGATATGTACATGACTAAACTTACATGGGGACACGCACAAGAAAATCTGCGCGAAGCTGCCGCCTTGCTCCCCTTCTGTAGTCGCCTGCTGTTCGCATAGTTTCCACAGCTCCACTCACACATCTACGCTGCCCGCTAGTGCCTTCATTTTGAAATAATAGTCCAGCAGGGGGAGAATACATGGGGGTGTGGTCTACAAACATGCGTGCACATGCATACACCGCAAGTCATGTTGTGCAGATCTAGTCGTCGATACGGTGTACTAATACCATGGTAAAATGTCCTTCCCTTCTTGTGTCAGGCTTCTCACTTCTCAGCTTCCGATTTATTTGATTGAAATCCTCGCATGATTGTGTCGCTGTGCCTGGAAAGCGAAAGGGAAAATCTTTCCTGGCATGCAAAGTACTCACATGCGGAGGGGGCGGCGGCGAACGCTTGGCAGAACTACTCTATCGATACCAGTGCTACGTGTGTACATAAATGCCAGAGTAGGACGAGGAAACTAGAAACCAGAAACCGATCAATACCTTCAATACAATATAGCTAAAGTAGTTGTTTTCACGTCATCCTGTTCTCACATCTGCCCCTTTGCCAACGATCGGTAGCCTGTACAATGTACTTTCCCAGCAGTGCAGGACAGAAAAGGACACTCCAGCTACGGCAGTGTCCCTCTGCTGGTCGAGCGTAGTCTCCTCAAAATGATAAAAGGACGCGTTTACGATTGGCCCGACGTGTTTCCTGGCGTACTTGATAGGTAACCGCACATGGTCGGTACACATGTGAGGAGGCTATTGTCCCTGTATTGTTAATGTTTTCGTCGGCGGAGGAATGGGCAGTGGTCGGGTCCTCTTCGATATCCCTTTCGACATTTGCTTTTTGTTCGGATCCTAATCCTAGCGCTGAGGACATCGAATACACACATGTGTATTAGTAGAGAAAGTGCTTTATGTACAGGAGTGCTGCAACCGGACAAATGTACATGAAAACGGATCCGTTATGTACAAACGGGACTTCGCTGTGCCGAGCTGCTTTGGGAGCTCGACTCCTTTCAACTCACCGTCTTCCGCTCTAATCACCATTTTACTACTCTCTCATACATTATCCACTCGAGTGACAGGTTTAAGGATCTACATATCCCCATATGTGGCATGGGCCTGACATAAAATGGATCCGGGTAGATTTCCACCCGCACATCTGCTACATACATAAATAACGATTCCAAGTCAGATTCGCATTGGGGAGCATAGTGGAGGAGCTGCATGCTGTTGATGCTGAACTGGTTTTCCAAAAGGGAGACTATCAAATTTAGTATGTGTTCGGGACAAACGGGGATAGGGAAACGCGAACGAGACATTCTGGGCAAATCTGCTCGTAAATCACACATACTATCGGTCGGGCGGACCGGGCATGTGTGGCAAACGTCCCCAAAACGGTCGAAGGAGTACGAAATAAGTTTAGTGGGACGTGAACACTCTCATTATGTGCAAAGGGCCATTGTGAAAATAGGAAGCCACGTCCATGATTCGCCGGTGCTAGCAACCATTTAAACTATATATGTGACGAGAAATATGAATACTCAAGTGGTTCGGGGGAACACTTTTTGTTCAGGTTTTATTGTTTTCGTCAGGAGCTCCACTTCTTTGATTAGTTGGTCTCCATATTGGTCGTTCCACACATGCATGTGTGTGTGCAAATGAGTAGTGGAATAAATTTTGTTCGCTGAGTCGCTTTGCTTTGAGGCAACCGATTTTCACCCATTCCGATCTAGCTCATCTCGGCAAGGTGGAACTTGGACGTGTATGTCTAACATCCCTTGAAACGAGCCTCTGTTTAATAATACCCAAGCATTTATTTCAGGGCGAGGTTATCAGGCAAGCAATGGGTTTAGAATTTCAACCTACGTCCTATGCATCTTCAGGCTTTTAATTGTTCCCCGGACAACCTTAAGTCGTAATGTTGAAATCGAATCCAATGCTTTTGTTTTGAAGTTGATGAATTTCGACATGAAACAATGAGAAATAGTTTTTAAAACTGCTGCTACCGCTAAGAATCTACTAAAAATTATAAAGCAAACTTGAAGCTCACCTCGAACTGTCACATTCATTGAAATCATATTGGGATTGTAGTGCACAGAAAAAAAATAGTTTGCCTTGAAACACATTGCAGCATCCCTATTTTCTGTTTTTATGAACTAAATATGTGTAAGGAAAGTTTGTTTCGCATTTTCATTTGATAAAATTTAACTGAAGCCATATCGACCCCATTTCAAAAGTATTTAATAATCTTTCGAATTCCTTTCTCCCTTCAAGTACATAATTAATTACACAACCACAGCCCCCCGATTGCACTCAAAGTCCCAAATTAAAAGAAACCCCAAACCTTAACCTTCCCGACTTTTTTGAAGTGAATGAACTTTATCTGATTCCATTCAAGGTTTTTTTTCATTTCGCTCATTTTCCATAATATTTATGTAATCATCTGTTGCTCGCCATCATCATCGTCGTCCTCGACATTACCCGTCTATACTTTCACTTCCTTACTACCACAGTCAGCTGGAAAAATGCTCCTTATTTAGTTCACCGCGTCCTTGAAACAATTAAACCCAACTTGGAAAAAGTAATTTGTAATGCTAGCAATGAGCAACGAACGAAAAAAACAACGTACTTTTACTTTATATAACGACGACGATAACCTTGGCTGCTGCTGCATCTCACTTTTCCGAGGAGCCACTTAGATACTTAAATACAGTCGGCAGCAGTTCGCCACCCTCCATCTTCGGTGAAGTTTAACAATGCCGCGCTTTTTTAGACGGGCAAATAAAAACTCATAAAGAAAAGTGTGACAAAGTGGTTGGGCTTTGGAAAAAAGGTGGGAAAATCGCGAGATTCTTCGCGCGGCAATTTAAGTTTGTGCCGTGCTTGTTTGGGAACGGGAATGGAATGTGGAGGTTTGGCTGAGATGAATAAGGAGATTTGAGAAATGATTGCCATCCACCCACAAACACCACCTCAGCGCCGACTTTATCATGGAAGCAATGAACGCGCGAGTGAGCGTTTATAAGAACAGTGAATACATTCGCGTTTTATACTATGAAGCTTTTTGAATTTTTAAAATTGCCCTAGGTCACGGGCAACGACGACAACGACAGCGAAATAATTATGATGACGATAGCAGCAAAGTCAATGAGAATGTCTGACGCTCTCTCGTGTGAAAATTATTTCGCTTGTGGCGATGAATCAGTTTGTTTTCGGGTAAATTCGTGCGGACGTAAAAGAATTGCAGAGAACCCGAGTCGTCAAGATCGATCCTGGAAGATTTGAGCCATTCAATAATACACAATATGACCATATGGTCAGCTCTAGGCCAGCTAGAAATTGATCAACACCGGAGTATCGCAGTTCATTGACCTCAAAAACTGTGAAACAATCCCCTGCCATAGGAATCAAGGTAATTTCCCATTGCCTGCAAGACAATTGTCGTGAAGCTTCATAATAAACTAGGCAGTTGATTAGTGTAGCCATCAAATGTGAGAAGGATGGCTGTCGGTCACAAGTCTTCGAATAAATCGAATTATTTTTCAAATGAATACAATTACTTTATTTTAAACAAATAAATTACCATTCAATAATATTCTAGCGAATAAATAATACTGCGTTTAAACATCCGTTTCGCTTGTTAGATTTCATGTGCAAAATACTTCATTCGTCAATTTTCTGGACTTTTACAATTGATCGTACATGTTAAGTAAAACTAGCAGCCTAGAATTTGTCGGCTTTCGAAGCAGCTAAATCATTTACAATTACTTCACCGTGCAAATTCTCCTTTTCCATCCATGACGCATGTTCGGCTATTTCTTGTGCAATCTTATCATTTTCCGCTTGCGTCCTTTTGAATTCGGCGATTTCACTTTCGTATTTTGGCGAGGTGATGCCTAAAAACGACGCAAGTGATTCGCCAACATAGTCGCATCCATGCAGAATCGTGGAGCCTGCTATTGAAGCCTTGTAGAACAGCCACGGGCCCCATTGAAGTTCACTCTGAAATTCAACCAAATTTTAAAAAAAATACTGATTAAAACAGGAAATTTTCTGTAACCACAGAGTTCTTGCAGCTTTAATTGTGGAAAAATGAAACTCAGTAAAAACATTACGAGAAGTTACGAGCAGTGACCATTCAGTTGTTACGTTGAAATTCACCTTTGTTATTCGAATCTCTCAAATTTTGTGATTTCCCTGTGAAATCTGCTATTCAGTAAATTTTATAACATGGCTGGCAGACAGTTTCCGGCAAGTTATCCAAAGGCGAGAGCTGCAAAACATTTACGAAAGCCATAAAATATTAATAGGATATGGAATACAGTTCACGGAAGTTTTCAAAGAGGAATAGGTGCAAAGGCTACGAGCGAATGTTGACTGTTATCTGTTTACCGATATTCTCCCAATGTCCTCGAGACACTCCTTCAGGGATTGTGATACTTTCGTCGATTTCGGATTGTGATACTTTCGTAAGGTGTCGTGTCATCCTATTATCCTACCTACTAATGTACTGAAGTATTTGGCAAAACAGCTAGCAGATTTTTCTCGCTTACAACAATAAATAGCAAACAATACGTGTGGATGAAATTCGAGAGCAAATTTAAATTCTAGCCGCTATCACTCACAACTAGGAAATGTTTGTTTTACCCCTAAAACTGCCGTTGACTCTTTAATTTCGTGCTTCCGCGCCACTTCGTCGCTATCTTCGAACTCCTCCATAACTCCATCACTGAAATGTAGAACTCGCTTGGGACGTTGCAGCTGGACACCAACCATTTCATCGGTGGACGTCAATGCCTCCGAGGTTTTGATATTATTCATTTCCATTGCTAAAACTGTACGGCGCTTACGTGACCACCTAACATCAAGGCGTTTCACCGAAGCAATCCACTATGGAACGTCACTTGTCAGTTTGACGTTCGCGGAAAGCCTTGAGAACTGTCACCACAAATCTGCAGTGGCTACGTTTACATTCAGCGAAGGGAACGTGTTCGCTAATTGCCACGAGTACCGGCAACACGGCTGACAACTAATGCGATTGTGCGAAGCATGGAACAGAAAAACTGTTTATTACCTCCTTGGTGCGAAGATACTTCTTTTCAATCGGTTCTGTATTTGCGAATTGGGGTTGCGGCCTTGTAGTATTGTTTATTATTCACATTCGTTGCGTGATTGTGGGACACACAAGAAATGCTTCTGGGAAGAAGAAGACCTTGTTCTTGTAAGCACTTTAAATTTCAATCAAATAGCATTTGCGAATAGGAAGCTACTATTATTCTTATTCTAGCCTAACTCATCTATAATATTTGCTAGTATCGACAGTCGATGAAATAATATTTTGCTGCTCGGTCCTTCGTAATTTAACGGTTCGGCGCTGACATCTGCCAAAATTTGGCGCGAGCCACTCCACTCTTCCGAACGTCATCACCCTAACCGTACCAGACAAGCTCCAATTAATGCGATTGAATTTCGCGGAACGACGCGATACATTTTAAGTCAAGTGGCGATAGACAATGCCCACAGCTCAGCTCAAAAATGTTTATGCGGCCAGCAGTGAAGATACGGTGGGACATTAAATCACTTGGTGCTTTTGATTTGAATGAAGACAATTCACAGGTACATTTGGCAGCAAACTTGCTCGGGAGCCACGTCGGAAAGAAATGGAAGTGCAAAGTCGCTGGCGAGAGCTCGATATTTGTGGTCCTGCAACTTGACCAGCCGCACTGCATCACGGGCATCGACATTGGGAACGAACACTCCGCCTTCGCAACAGTGTCCGTGGGGAATCTTCCCTACAAGGACGCCGAGTTCCAAGTAAACGGTTTAACTCTTCGGCGTAGGACTATTGTAGCTTAACATCGGCCTTTTGCTCCCGTAGGAAATACTGATCACTAGCTCATTCATGACGCCCATCGAAAGCAAAAACTCTGCCAATACCAACCGTGTGCGCTGTTTCGCCGGCAACGCGCTAGTCGAGTCGGTGGCGAAAGAAAAATGGGAGCTAATCAAAGTTGCGTGTTCTCAGCCATTCAATCGGCACGTCCAGTATGGACTTTCCTTCGTCACCGTGCATGTCGCTAGTGCCGCAAATGAAGCGTCTCGGACAAAAGTATTGGTTCCTGATGGGTACCTTGCGCCAAAAAAGGCGGATGCTCCAAGCACAGGCGCACTTGTTCTGCGTGGAGATTCGCCTGATTCAGATTCTGAGGCAGGCAGCTCCCTGTTCAATCGGTGGAAGCATTTGAGGAGGCATCCTACCTCAGGTATCTTCGATTCAAATCAATATAGGAATGAAGCATTATATAACTACATCTTATTGAATAGCCGCGGCAGCTATTCGGGCTGCTTCGAATCCCTCTACTCTTAAGAACACCAATGAAGCGTTGAAACCATCCAAGGTTCATTTGGCTGCAAGCAGCAGTCCTAGAGTCGAAAAAGACCCAAAAAACATTCGCGATAGAAATCGCGACGACTTGCTTCATGATAAAGACGATGACATACGAAACGAACGCCTGGAAAAGAAAATATCGGAGGACCAGAGCCGTTTGCAAAAGGAAAAGGACGCGATGTCGGCGAAAAAAGATGAATCCATGCATAAAACAGAAAGTAAAGAGGATGTTGGCTCCCGAAAACAAAAGCGTAGCCCAAGAAGAGATGAGAGGAAGCTTGGCCCGGACGACAAGACGTCTACTGTCGCTAGCAGTGTTATTGCAGCGGTAAATTACCCTGAAACACGCCGAAAGCGCCCCTCGTCACCAATAAATACGTCCGACTCGTCATTGAAAAAATTGAAACCATACAAAGCTGTGGAATACAAGCCTTTCAATGAGCTACTTCGAGGAGTTGTGCTGGTTATCAGCGGTATACAAGTAAGTGCGAGGCAGCCGAGTGTAAATCTTAACCTGTCTGCAATTTTACTGCCCTTATTGCAGAATCCTGATCGAGGAATACTTCGCCAACGTGCAATCGAATTAGGAGCTCGTTACAAGGCCGATTGGGATGATGGCTGCACGCATTTGATGTAAGTCCGGATTGTTTTGTGTAGTTTAAGTAAGCTCGCTGATCCAAATATTACAGCTGCGCTTTTAAAAACACACCAAAGTACAACCAAGTGAAGAACAAGGGAAAAATAGTCACCAGACAATGGATTGAAAAATGCCATTGCCTGAAAAAACGGCTGCCGTGGCGACGCTTTGCCCTGGATGATCGGGAGGCTGACAAACTGGAAAGTGAAGATGAAGTTTGGGATGTTTCCCTAAAACCTCTTGACGGGGAAACCACAGATTCTGATTCGAGTGGCCTGCCCGCACCAGAGGAGCAGCTAGAGAGCGCGAAACCAGAAGAAAAATCTGCGAGCAAACCAGCATCTGACGAAATATTAGCACAGTATGACAAAGAATCAAGTCGCAACTACTTGGTATCATCGGGTTCGGATACAGATGAGGACATCCAAAAATTGACGACGAAAAAGGAAACGCCACTTACAGAATCACACGACACATATAAAGATGCAACTCTGACGAAAAATACACTACAGTTACCTCCGAAAAGCAAAGAGAAAAAGAGAAAGCTTATTGTGTTCGAAGCAAGCACTGACGAAGATGAGACCATTAAAGGTGCGATAGGGGAGGGTCACAAATTCCCTGAGCTATTCGACGGACTCAACTTTTATTTGAGCCCGAATCTTATGGCAACAGAGCTGTTAAAAATAAAACAATACATCAAGCAATTTAGAGGGCAATTTGTGGCGGACCTGTACGAAGCGAACTACCTCATATCCAAGGAGAAAGTTGAAACTGCAGAGGGATTCAAGGGCGAAGTTGTTAGTCCATTGTGGATATTTGAGTGCCACGATATGGAGTGTATAATTCCAACGAGACGTTATGTTCTCTGAAAGACCCGCTCGACGATAGCTGTAGTGCATCTCCCAGCAGTAAAATCGTTTGATCTCTAGACACGTCGAAAATAACTTGTGACACCTCACAATATCGAAAATATCAGCGTTTTATTTTAAATAATTCGTCTCGTAATATTAAAGCATGGTTTAATGTTATTTCGGAGTACTTCCACTCTAGACTATCATTTCCAATTCTCGCGCGTAGAAAATTGCCTGTTCGGCAAGCTCCACGGCCGGGAGCGGTTCTTTCGGCTTAGCACTCTTCGTGACAAAGTAGTAGATGTTATCAGAGCCCAATTGCCAGTTTTTCTGGAATGATAATCAATTAGACATTATCCCATGTGTTGCTCATCGAAACCTGCCTTTTTTCCAAATGCCTTGACTTCATCGACTGATTTCAAATTGAGGCGCTTAGCTGCTTCGTTGACCGAGACTTTCTCGTACGATTTCTCGAGGCAGGCTCCGATTTCATCGCGCACCGTTTCAATCAAGATGTCCATGAAGAAGGTGTAGCTATCGGCCGGCGCACTGTTCTAAATGTTAAATGGGCGTTCAGTTCGAGTTTCAATTGGGCAGCGCCAGCAACTACCTTGGCTTGGAAGATCTTGTTATATCTCCCCTCCATGATGTACTGCTCCAGGCCCAATATGGGTCGGATGAATTTGTTAGTTTGGATCACCTCGGCCGGCAGCAGCTCCAGTTCGGTGTGAAACTCCGAGACACGATTTACGGACAGCAAGAACAGCAAGTTTAGCCCCAGCAGCTTGTACATATTTTGCGACTCGTCCAGCAATGATCTACACGAAAAAGGAGCCCAAAGTTATACGCGTGTGGTGTCTAATCAGGTCACGTACTTGTAGTCGTAGTAGTAGCACTTCAGCTGCGAAATGTACCGCTCGAACGCGGGTATGTCCTTCGTCGCCACGCTGTACTCCACTGCTATTTCGAGAACGTCTCGTGCAATCGGGAGTTCCACGGTCGATGTAGACGCTCCCGTAGGCAGATAAGACAGCTTGATTAGTGCGACCTGCGAGCCAAAACAATCAGATCACATTGTTTCGAGGTTAGTTTTCAGATTATTGAATTTTCCGCTGGTGGCCATACCTTCAGCTTGTCCAACAGCTGCCCGAACTTCTGCAAATTCTGCGGTTTCCGACTCCATTCACTCTTCAGCTCTCGATACAAGGATGTGGCACTCTCGACTTTAGCCATTATTGCAGCTAAGATGACAATCGAAATTCTCTAGCTTCGCAAGCAGCTAATGACAATCGAATTTTTCTTATGTGGACAGTCCCGCGGAATGGGGATCTAATGTCATTGGGACAGTTTCGAAAACGAGTGTCAACTCCTTCTGTCAAGATGTCCTGGCTAAAAAGCGACTCGGAACTGTGGGGCTTAACATCGATGTTTGAATGCTGATTCAAGTTAAATTGTCATAATTTGAATTTACACATTGCTCTTTGTGAAAACGTTGCAAATAATATTATCTCATCACAACCCCCAACCAATGCGTATCAATGCCTTCAACCAATATGGCGGCTGATGACCGTGCCCGTCACTCGCCGCGCAAGTGGAGACCGGAGACATGCTGGTCGTATTTTTATTTATGTGGTGAAAGTGTCAAAGAGCGTTAGTACGCAGATTCCGCGAGATTTTTGTGGATAAACTCAAACATTGGTGTGATTAGTCCGCCAAAAAACTGTACCATTCAAGGCGAACGATAATTTAACCGACCTAAACGAATTCTCTTGAAGGTAGAACGGAAAAATTCGCTGCGCGGGAAGTGATCCCATCCTCGCGCTGTTTGGAGAGTTGCTGGCATTCCACGACTGTGGCGAAAATCTCGAAATCTCAAAAACATTCTAAATAATCGTCGTGGCAGTGATAGGCGCGTGATTGGGAACTGCTCAGAATGCGGCCCGCTCGTGGCAGACCGGCAGCAAGTGGGCCGGGGAAGCGGACGTGCGTCGTTCGCTTGGAAAAGGTTCAGTCGCCGATGCTTCAGGACGAGGCGGCTGACGACGACCGCAAAAAGATGACGGGGCCGCTCAAGAAGCGACCGGTGGTCATGAAGAAAAGTCCGGGAAGCGCGAGTGTGGGTAGACCAACTCGGCGGCGCGGGGTCACCGAGGATTTGTCGGAGTATATGTTGGTCACGGCGCGGGCGAAGCGCACCCCGAAACCCAATCCCAAGTACAGCAACGAGGACATTGTAACGCCCCGAATGCGCGGGAAGGAAGCCGCCGAAGAGTCAGAGCCGGAAGAAGAGGAGGAGGCGTACCAATCTAGCGAAGTGACCGAGCCTCAAGACGACAGCTCGGAAGACGACTTCGAGCCCGCCAGGCCCGCGACACGAGCCGTCGTCCGGCCGGCGGCAAATGGCGAAATAGTCAAGCGGGGCCCAGGACGTCCGCCGCGAAGTAAAGCAGCAGTTGTTTCGCCCAAAGCCGCAATCAAACGGCGGCTAGACGCTCAGGGCGACAGGAAAGAACTCGAATCAATCCTGGCCCAAAACAAACGCTTAAACATTGAACTGTATGACGCGAGCGACTCGGACGCATCGGTCGTTGCACCTACCTCGAGAAGATCGATTCGCAGCGCATCCTCAGCACAGTCCAAAAGGCCCGTGTCACGGCTGCTGGCGAAAGCGCAGCAACAGCAGAAAGAAATAGCGACGCGGTTCCCCGAGAGGCGTCGCGCGGAGCAAACAGCCCAACAACGATCACGGATGAGTTCGGACGAAGACGATCCGGACGAGTACGAAACGACTGGCGTGGCGTCGACGGTCGACGACTTCGAAACGATGCCCACTTTCACCATAGTGAACATAAACGACATAATCAACAAAAAAGGAGACGTTATGATCGAGCAGACAAACCGGGTGAACAACAACACCCCGGCAAGCAATAGCAGCAAACAGGTGTCGTCCAACCGAAAAGAAGACGCACGCATATCACCAAGCCAGGCGTCACGAAACCGTCGCAAATCGATGCACACCACCATCCTATCGGATAAGATCGACCCGGACAAACTGAAAAATCCGCCCCCGCGGTCACCGTTTCCACCTCGTAAGCCTGTTTCCCCACACAACACGTTGGGCCACAACTTGTCGAAATCGTTGCTGAACACCACCAGCCAGAACTACAGCTCAGCGCCACGAATATTAAACAACGTGTTGTGCCGTCGGACAAAGGCGCTTCAAGCAAAACAGGAGCAGCTGCAGGAGCAAAAGCAGCAGCAGGGGCAGACACAAAAAGCCGCGGAATCGCGGTCAGATCACCCCCTCCAATCCAAAGAGAATCATCTGAGTAACTTCCGATCGGGCAGCAGTCAGGTCGGGTCTGAAGGACACTCTACGCCGCCAGCCCATAGAAAGCTGCCCAGCTCGAAAGTAGTGGTGCAACGCCAAGGCAACAAAATCATCAAAAAGATCACGTGCTTCGAGACTTGGTACGTCATAAATATCCCAAACACCGAGACGCAAAACCCCAAGTACCGTCTGGACATGACTCTGATGCACTTGGCGAACACAGCGAAAGGAATCGGTATGCCGTCCGAAGAGTGGAGCTTCAAAATCAACCTGCAGAAAATATCTCCCAGCCAGGTGCACATTTTAGATGAGGTGTTTACGGGCGACACACCGGAGCTGAACATCAAGGATTCGGAAAAGCACAACTACATCCCAGTGAGCGTGATGTTCCGACGCACGTCCAGCAATCAGAAGCTGCGTATGCCTTACGATCGTGCGGTGATATTCAAAAATGAAAACTACATCACGAACATCGAAGGGAAGAACGTGCGTTTGTTGGGATCGCCCCAAAAGATCACGACGCACGAAGACATCGAGATCCTGTTGCAGATAATGGACGAGATGACGCTAGTGAATCCGCTGGTGGAGCAGGTTGCGTACATATTGTAGGATGAAAACAGACAACTCCAATTTGATGTATCGGGTATTATCTTTGACCAGTTTCGGAGAGGCATTGTGTATGGCCTTTCGTGAAACTTCCAAAAACAATTGCTATTTATTGCATTGAAAGTTGAACTGCTAATCGACAATGTGGAGACTGTAAATATACCAGCGACTTTTCTACATATTGACGACGAACGGCAGTGTAAAGCTTTCTAATATTTGAACTGGCGGCGCCCAGAGAAGAGTTCGCAGCCGCATAGTCAATTGAACGACTTTGAATGGAATACGTAATACCTTCAGTCCGAACTATTTTAGTTTTCCACGCACCGTTTGCTAAGCTATGCGAAGTATTGATGAGTTTTCATTATTTTTTAGTCAACAATATCTCTTTGCACAATACCTAGTGTTGGTTTCGTGGTCTCTGTTTTTTGTCGTTTACTTAGCTTCGTACATAAAAAGTTCTCGAGCTCAGTACATGCAAATCAAAAGTGGAAGAGTCGTATTTAAATTACATTTTAGTCGTTTGTCATACTAATTGAAATTCCGATAAGATTAATAAAAGAAATGTGTAATAAATTTCTTATTAAAGCCACCGTTTTGTTTTGCTTTTGGATGATACACAAATGCGGATGCGATTTTTTTATGGATCCGTAGTACAATGACGACTCAAATTATCTACACGACGAAATTTTTATAGTTTTTGGTTATCAGGTCCAAACCTTCAATAGCTTTGGCATATGGGAAACTTGATTGCGTTCCACAGTGTCGTACAGAAATCGCAGCTATTTCGCAAGCGGCTCCTATCACTTGTGTTAGCGATTGATGCGGATGCTTGGCCAGGAAATAGGCGAGCGCGCCAATGAAAGCATCACCGGCGCCTGTCGTGTCCACAACATCCTCGACTTTGTCAACTGGCACATGGATCACTGTTCGTGTCGCAATATCAGAGTAGACAGCTCCTTGTTTGCCCATAGTCAATATTACTGTTTTTGCTCCCACAGCGACGAGGTCGGTGATGGCGTTTTTCGCATCCCTGGAACGAACACTTACAATTTAGTGGTAGTAAAGTTAGATTTTGAATCGTTGCTCACTGGACAGATAGTATCTCGGCACCTGTCATTGTGGATGCTTCCGATTCATTAATACACAGGATGCTCGCGTTTTGAATAAGTTCCACGGGAGCATTCTCGATTGCGGGAGCTGCATTCAAGATGGAGATCCCTTCGAATAGTTTGAGGACTTCTATAGTCTCAGCCACGCGAGTCTCCAATTGGCATATTAAAATCTGCAAAGTGATTCGATTGCAGGTTTAAGGCGTTGTAGGTTTAAGGAGGTTTAAGACGAACGCATCATCACCTTTGGTTCAGGGAATCTCTTCAAAGCCTGCTTGAAAGTTGCCGCTGATAGTTTGTTGTTGGCGCCGGGGACTATCACGATTTGGTTGGCGCCCGTATCGGAGACAGTAATCGCTGCAATTCCTGTATCCTGCAAAAAAGCATTCTTTTCACCAGCCGAATCTAAATCCCCGCATTTTCATGAAAACCTACCTCACCGTCCACGGCTAGCATGAATTCCGTCCTTACGCCCTCCTTTGCCATATTATTGATGTAATCGCGGCCCCACTGATCGGCGCCCACCTTGAAGACATTGGAATTATTAACATGAGCTTGTAATATTTTCAAATATATTTGAGCCTACAGTTGCAACCATTGCACTTGCAGCTCCGAGTCTGGCTGCAGCGACGCATTGGTTGGCGCCCTTCCCCCCGAATCCAGTGCAAAACCTCGTTCCGGTTATTGTTTCCCCGACTTTTGGGAATCGCGGACAGTAGCTGTAATTTTGAGTACATCAAATACGTTATTCTATATTATTTATGAAGCAAAATTTACCAAATAAAGTCCACAATTGCCGATCCGAAAACGATCACCTCTACACCACACATGACCTGAAAAGTTGTGAATCGTCGGCCTGATAAGCAACTTTGATAAGCGCATATCTATCTCTTGATTACATTTTAGTCTTCAACTATCCAAGCGACACTGAAATCTTTTTGAAACTAGGTTATGAAAATATATTATGGCATGCAACAATAAACATTTGTATTTGAATTTTTGGAAGTGAATTGAAACTCACGATACTTACATTTTCATTTTTGTGTGTCTGTATTATATATTATATTCTATATATTCCTTATATTTATTATAATATTATATTCTATATAATCCTAATACGCGCACAGCCACTTATACCTTTTCGACCCGGCACGGCCCATTTTACTCGATGGTGCCATTTATCACTTAACTTATTTAACTTATTTTGAATTATTCGTTATTTATCTCGGAGAGGTTTCATGACATTTACCAAATTTTCAATCGTTCCGTTCCCGTTCCCATTCCATTTATCCGGGCCCGGTTGACGCGCCAACATTTTCACGGCGCAAATTTCTAAAAATCATACGCTATTGTTCTTAATTATTTATTATTGTATCATATCTTTCATTCCGTCGTACATTTAAGCTGGAAAAATTTCAAAAAAAAGTAATCGTGTAGTGCGGAATAACTGTTGTTACATTTTCTAATACGCTAGTTTTTCGGAGTGATTTTGAATAATTCTAACTACGACGAAGCACTATTATCGAAGGCAACAACCGTTTTGGCTTCGGAACGTCTTGTTTCGCGAATGTTGCCAGCCGTGGACGGCGGCTGTCTTGTGTGTCGGGCCGCCATACTGTTGGGCCGCGATTACTAGACGTCAGAGTTAGCTAGCCGAAAACTCGCTCAAACAGGAAAATATTGGAGGAAGAAATAGCATATTCACCAAGCGGCCATTACTCACATCAAGCCAATTACAATGGGCTCAGAAGGTAACATTTTGCTGCCGTAATACGCCTTGAAAACGCACTTCCGTGCTTTATAGATCGACATGGGCGACAACACCGTTCACGGTCTCGAGAACGCAAGCGTGGTCACGCCGAACGCTCGAAATCCCGTGAGCGTCGCAGAAGCCGTTCGAGGAGCCCACGCGGGCATCGGACCCGCTCCCGTAGGCGTAGACCATCCCTGTATTGGGACGTTCCGCCGCCGGGCTTCGAGCACATCACTCCGCTGCAATATAAGGCGATGCAGGCGGCCGGGCAGATTCCTGCCAACATCGTGGCCGACACGCCGCAGGCCGCGGTGCCGGTGGTTGGTTCAACAATTACCCGGCAGGCGAGACGCCTCTATGTGGGAAACATTCCGTTCGGCGTGACGGAAGAGGAGATGATGGAGTTCTTTAACCAGCAAATGCACTTGTCCGGGCTAGCACAAGCAGCCGGCAACCCAGTGCTGGCTTGCCAGATAAACTTGGACAAGAATTTCGCCTTCCTAGAGTTTAGGTCGATTGACGAGACGACCCAGGCCATGGCGTTCGACGGAATCAACTTCAAGGGACAGAGCCTGAAGATCCGCAGGCCTCACGACTACCAGCCTATGCCTGGAATGACGGACACGGCTGCCATCAGCGTCCCAGTCAGTAAGTAGCACAGCGAAGCTAGCTCTTCAGCAAATCATTTGCTGCTTTTCTTCGTTTCAGCGGGCGTTATATCAACCGTCGTGCCAGACTCGCCACACAAGATTTTCATTGGGGGGCTGCCAAACTACTTGAACGAGGACCAGGTAATTAACAACGCAGGCTATGTTCTGTGGCGCTGTGCAATTTTCTAGAAACAAGTTTCTCGTTATTTTCCGCGTTAGCAAAGCAGTTGAATTAGTACGAAAAGAGGAAAGTATAATCGTCTAAAACGGTGGGGTCTCGGAGACTCCACCCATGCTTTACAGACAATTTTTAGATAACGGAACCGGACACCAGGTGCCTCCGCAAAAAGTTCCAATTTGTTTTTGTTTACAGATTTTCTAGCATTTAGTTTCAGCCTAAGCCTGCATTATTGAAACTAGCAGGAAGTTTCCGCGAAACACTTTTCAGGTCTTTTCAGTATTCTTCATCGAAGCAGCTTCGTATAGAGGCTATCAGGGGGTTTCGAGATTATTGGGTTACAGGTCCAACTGATAAATTGGGGCGTTGCAGAATTTAAGGCAATGGCCAGAAAGGAATTGGAGAATATAAAGCTTCAATACATTTCTCTATAAACAAGTTTTACGCGAAATATTTCCATATTCTGTAGCTAACATTATCCTTACCAATTTCTTATTTCAAAGATCGTAGTGGTGTTTTCTTGTATTAAATCACGATATGCAGTGTGATACAATGAATGGTTTGAATACCTCACTAATCGCTTCCCTACCAAAAAAGTAATTGAGTAAATCAATTTGTGTGTCGACGAACGCCTCGAAAGTAGGATTCCAAAATGCATTCTATTTTATTATCTAATTCTCTGGGAATTAAATATGAAAGCATTAATAATAGTTTTTCGCCATTGGCGGTTGCATTCATTAATATGCATTTCATGCACATGCAGTGGACGAAACTTGAAATGCTCAACTTCGCTACTTTAAAGCTCTCCAATCAGGAGCAGATTTTTTTGGAAGAGTACAGTCAATAAGAGAGTATTTAACCCAATCCTTCATGGTAGTGAATCGACACCTACAAGGCAACCAACCGTACCTTGAGTTTCTAATCATTGAAACTTGGCTGGAAAATTTCAGGTTTTTTTTAGGATTTTCAGGGCAAGCAACGCAAAATTTGATTGGTTTTCACAGGTGTTTCTTTTCAGCTGTTTTATTTTTCAGCTTTCAGCTAGGAATTGTGTTGTCGCTTTTCAGCTTTTTACAGCTACAAAATATTTAACAGCGGATGAACTTAGCGCCACACACTTTTGAATGCGCTACAAAACGAAAATGTTCTTTTCATTAAATATTTCAATTTTTATGCATTCTAAACAGTTTAAAAGATAACTAATCCTATTTCAATGTATATTGTAGCTTAGGTCGACTGCTTCATCCCTTTGTGTAGTATTTGTTGTTGTCACATACAAACCAAAACTGCTGTTGTGAGATTGAGCCCTGAAAATCGAAAACAAAGCTAAATAGAAAAAAGTTTAGAAAAGAAAATAATGATCGTTGCTCATGCACTGCCGGGGGTTGTAAAAGTTGTTCCGAAACAAATGATAAAAATGAATTAATCGCATTGTGAAAAACCCTCACACACCGATCATGTGGGACTTTATCAGGCAAGTTCACAAAACCAATAGACATTTTACAGGGTTCGTACTAAGCTGCTAAGCACTCGGTTTTCCATTAGTTTGTCAAATATCGCGAAGGTCTAGAGCAAATTTTACGATCGAATTGAACCGCTATAAAGCGGTATACACGAAAAGACGGCGAATAGTTAAGCCATGCCCAAATTGTTTACTAGTGAGTAGTTGAAATGCTGGCATCGTATTTTCGCTGCAAAATTGGCTGCCACCTGATAGACTTTCCAGATGAAACTACCCACTAGTTCTACAATTGGCATAGAAACTGTACAAGCATCCGCTTTGGCGGCATTGGATTACATGGACTTTGTGTGTAAACTCCCAAACAGGTAAAAGAGTTGCTGTTATCATTCGGTCAGTTGCGAGCATTCAACTTGGTGAAGGATGCAGCCACCGGTTTGAGCAAGGGCTATGCATTTGCGGAATATGTTGACTTCAATATAACAGATCAGGTGAGTTGGTTCAATGCAAGGGAACCACCTTTAACATTAGTGATGAATGATCTTTCATTAATAAGGCTATCGCTGGACTGAATGGGATGCAATTGGGTGATAAAAAGCTCATTGTTCAACGTGCCAGTGTGGGTGCGAAAAATACTTCAGTTGGTGCCATTGCCCCAGTTCAAATTCAAGTAAGGATCAAATGTTATATGCATCTCCATTCAAATTACTCTGGATCGTTTTAGGTACCGGGATTGTCAATGGTTGGTACATCTGGCCCGCCGACTGAAGTGTTATGCCTACTTAACATGGTCACGCCGGAGGAGCTGCGTGACGAGGAAGAATACGAAGATATTTTGGAGGATATTAAAGAAGAGTGCAACAAGTACGGAGTAGTGCGAAGTGTTGAAATTCCAAGACCTATAGAAGGCGTAGATGTGCCTGGTTGTGGAAAAGTCTTTGTGGAGTTCAATTCAGTTGTTGATTGTCAGAAAGCACAACAAGCACTTACTGGGCGAAAATTCAGCGAACGAGTGGTTGTAACGTCGTACTTTGATCCGGACAAATATCATAGGCGAGAATTTTAGGTTGCGAGTACATGTAATTAATTTCCAATATACATGTTAACTCTAGAGTATGTTTAGTGTTTAAAAAAATATTCAATCAACTTTCATGGTACACTGTTGCCGGTAAATGTAAAGGTCAAACATAATTCAGCCAATTTTCAAAAATATCAACAAAGATTGTCAAAATCGAATATTGTATGTAATAATTTGCTGAAAATATACGCTATAAGATGATGAATTGTGTTGTAGAAATTGTGGTTCATTCCATGGTAGTTCGCCTTGATGCACAGAATAAGAAATCTATCATTCACAGACAGAAACTAGTCCGCCTCGAAATTGCTGAAGGCAGTGTTTATATTTGAAGTCGTCAACTATATGCTACAATAAAAACATCTATTCTCGCTTTCATGAGAACTTTGCTCAGGTGTCCCCATGTGAACGTCAAAGGAATGGCTGCGTATAACTGCGATGATAATAACCTCAGATGAGAAAATATTTGACCAGCTCAAAAGAGCAAATAAAAAAGCATTTTTATTTCATAATAATGCAATTTATACCTTGCCGCATTATCCATTGTCTGAGAAATTACTCAACAAATTTCCAAAATGTTAAAATCTTATTCCCGCCGCATTGTTGCGCAATCTTATAGCTAGAAATTTAGTCTCGCTCATTATGGATGTGGCGAGCACAACTTTGAATTTTTTCGTATCAAGCAAGATGCAAGCTGCGCATACGCCAAGGCTAATATCCCAGTCTTTCCGTTCTGCAAGAAATTATCCCATTGTGTAAATTTCGCGATTATGAGCGGTTTTATGTAATGAATGAATGGGTGAGCGACTAAATGTATGAATGAATAGGCGAAGTCATAGGCAATTGTTTAGCACAAAGTACTTGACATGATTCCCTTAACGGCCGTGAAAGCCTATTTAGTAATGTTTTGCGAACAAGTTTATTATTTTTAATCTCAACTTGGGGAAATGTAGTTGGTAATGTCCTTAGCGTGCGAAAGAATTTTTGGCTAAAATTGGGCGTAAGCTTCAGCTAAAAAACGATTCCATTCCATTCTATTTTTACATCTTTCATATGCCCACCAATTAATCGTTCATGAACTCTGCACGAAATTATCAACGCTTTCTTGTGCATCAGAAAATCGACAGTAAACGGAAATCGAAGAAAATAATCATGGACTTTTGGATCTTAACATTATTTATCCATTAAGTTACACTTTGCTATGGTGGCATGGCTTTAAAATTCGCATCCGTCGCGAGACGAACGAGCGAGCAAATGTATTCGGAAATTAAACTGCAGACTTCCCGTAAGAGCTCTGGGTATCATGCTTACTGACGTGACTGGGAAAAATAATCGCAAAAAGTGTTTTATTTTTGTAAATAACTCTTGTGGAGCAACCGAAACGTGACTAAAGAATCTTTTATGTACGATTATTTAAACGAATAATTCATGATTTAGTGTTTGAAATAGACAATCAATATTGTATTGAATAGAATTCAGGAAAAGCTTCGTCCAAATAAAAATGGGTATCAGGCACAGTTAACGAATGTTATCGGAATAGTTGATGAAATTACGAATCACAATTTGATGTTATTTCGTTAAAAATATTTGCAAAGAATATTCGATATTTTTTCATAGAAAAGCAGCATCCACTTTTGTCCGTTTTCTATGGTTTCGCATGACATTGTTTTGTCTAACGATCACTCGAATTCAAAGGGGTTTTTAGTAATCAATGATGCAATAGCTTAAATCGAATCCTGGCTTCCTGCAGTGTTCGTAGCTGCTATGTAATGCCAGTGGGAGTTGCTGGGCCATCGCTCGCACGCAGGAACATAGCTCTCGTCATTACCGTAGCTGGTAAGATAATTTTAAATAGAAAGTTTTCAATAATTTCCACAAATCTAACTCGATGAAAGACCCAATTTATGAAAAATTGAAGGGTATTCGATCTCAAAATCATTCAACCATGCTCACAATTTCTGCGCAATCATTGGAAAAAGTTTATATTGGAGACAAACAAGCTGTAAACTTTCTTCATGCAATATCATCAAATCAACACATCACGGGGGTTTGTCGTTGGCACCTGCACGAGCCACCAAGAAAATATGACTCATCCAGGCATACATACTCGAATGCGTTTCATTAAAGCTTCAACTAACGTAATTGAGCTTAAACAATGGACCGTAGATTACAGGGTACTCTAAACGGCGAGCACTGTGTACAGTACGCGGTTGCTTTTGAAAAGATAGACGCTTCGGGGCGCAGTTAGTAGTAATCCCATGTGTTATGCATGCACTCGAGCACTTACAATTATGGTTTCAGTCCGACCGTGCAACAAACTCACTCCCTGAAAAGAAGGAAATTGCTTCAATTACACATATTCCATAGTTGGCTAAGGCTCTGGGTTTTGAGAAGCTACCAATAATGTAGCGTGTGCGCCATGTGAGAAGGTCATTGTATGAGTCTGGCAGCGACAAGTAGCGTGTTCTTTGCGAGGGAGAATAGAAAAATGACCACTGTGCGAAATTGTATCCCTTCACATAACTTTTCATTTAGTAATTACGCCAGAAATTGCGGATGTAGAATAGGTTGCTTACCTCGCCGCAATTTTCTTATGCGTAATTTCTGAGAGGAAAGTTACAAACTTTTATTCAAGATGAATTTCATTTCAGGACGTAGATATTTACGTCTACAAGTTTTTATATTTTTGATCAATCTTATTCATAAATGTTGCTTAACATGGTTTATCATTCTACTTCCAGTGTTACGTGGATATATCCTATCATCGATCGCAATTCAACGAATAGTACATGCAGATTTAGACGGGATTTAACACGGTAAGTGGGAACAATAATTTTCTTGAGATATTTTATGATTATAAAACAGTTTGCCTCGGTCCTATTTAAATTTTAGCTAGCAAAATCGAAATAATTTAGACGGGTTTTTCTTTGCAACACAATAGCGTGCTTTTCAGACCCAGGAACATTGCGTGTAGCAAGGTGCTACTTTATCGGTAGCTTTCGAAAACTTTTAATTTTAAGGGTCATTTGAGAAAGACCAGCTTAGGTTCTCTCCCTCCAGATGTAAAATTCTGATGATTGCATGTCAAATATCAAATGCGTGCTTGAAGTGGGAAACGGAGAATGAATTCTCCTCCCATTCATTTAATCATTGGCTGGCACTGTAATTTCATTCATTGAACTACAGCTGCAGTGCACATAACATTCACAAAGTAATATGCATTTCCTGGAAACGCTGCTGGCAATGTGTAGGACACATCTATCATAACATCAATCACAGAATTGAATGTCGCAAACGAATCTCAACATCAATTCAAACTATGCTACAGCTAAGTTTTAGGATATTGGTATTGCTTTGAGTGCTATGGCTTGCAGTATCCACCATCATAATAATCGCAAATTAACCCATCCTTTCCATGCCTGCATATGTAGCAATGTTTGTCGTATATTTTCTTTGATGGAAATGAAACCGGGAAACTGGAAGCATAAATTACTGCTTATATGTATGTATGTACAGATAGAAGATAGAATTCGCATCAATAGACAACGTGTAAACTAGATCAAGAATGACGCCGCCTTGAATTTCAGGAAATTAAAGCATAACACTAAACTGCTGGCCAACATAATCCTATTTCCTGATTAGTATAGCTGAATGAGGGATATCTTAAAGGGTAGATACAGTGCTATAGTCAACACATCAGGTTGTCAGCTCACTCGCCACACTAGGCAGAAACAGGGTGTTAATCTTACATGTAGATTGAGCGAGGGCAAAACTGTTCAATCATATAGGCAAGTAGTAAGCACCTGTATAAATTACAAAGATCCAAAACTTTCAGTTAAAATCTTGCAAGAGTTTCGTCATCTAGTGAATAAGGACTCAAGGCACTGCGTTCACGAGTCAATCTAAAGTAATTCTAGAAGTAGAAGTACTATATAAAAATTGACCAAATAATTGGCCTTAACAACTTACACATCAATGACCTATCATTGCTCTGAAGATTCGTTTCGATGCTAAGCTTCTTAAGAGAAGCAATCGCAGATTCGAAGTTTTTCACACTTCATGGGAGTTTCCGAACTTATTTGCTATGGAGAAATTCGTCGAAATTCATGTTGCTTTGTAGAAGACGTGTTTATATGAAATTCATTGCATTTTTTGGATAGGCAGATGAGCAGTTCTTATATATTGAAGGCCATAAATTATCAAAAACTCAGAAGGATTGACTCAGAAGATTTGACTTGGAGTAACAAGAGAATATAGTTTAACTTATTGCTATATTTACAAGAAATGAAGGCGTTCTATTGCCATTCATTGAAATCGTTGAAGAGAAAACACCTTTGTTAAGCCTTGACTGGTCGCATGAGACGACAAATTCTGCAGAACGATCAATTTATCCAAAAGGAGTTGCATCAAATTAACCTGAACATGAAAATTGTCGGCCATCATTCAAATGCTAAGCAACATTCCGAAATGTGATACCAACACATTCTGGGTGTTTGTGACATATTAACCTTCTCAGCTTTGGTTGGAATATAGCACGAAATGTTCCCTGCAGCTCTCACTGGATTACTGGACCTACATCCCGAAGATGCCTTCTCTGCCATACTCTATTAGTACGGTTAATTTTATAGAATTCGTGGAGTGAATTCGATAGGGTTCCTCTGTATCCGTCCACATGATGCCATATACACATTCAAATCCCCATTAATTCGTTTAATATATTGGAGTTTGATAAATAAATCTTCGAAACTTTGGTTATTTCGTGTGCACATCGAATCAGCAAATGCTCCACTACAAGACTGCTTTCGAAATTGTATACATCCTAGCTGTATCTTCACTCTGTATGATGTAGGGTTGTTGCTTCGATCGATACGCTTCTTGTTTTTGGCTGTTGCTATGCAGGACATAAGGAGGAAATCACCGAAAGACTCTTCGAACCGTCTATGCATCTATGGAGAGAATCTCAAGAATTCCATAATAGAGGTTCGTTTCAGCATGAATGTTGTTTATTTATGTGAATGCTGCAGGATGTGCCTGTTGTCTTGGCATCAAACTCACAAAAATGTCCCTGTTCAATGATGCTTAATTAGACGAGTTGTCATACGATGCTGCGAGAAATGATTGTATCACATATCAGCTGATGGCATTCGACGGCATATTTGAGAGCCAAGTTGCTCCGGAGGTTGCAATCGAAAGGCCTTATAGCTTCAGATAGTATCGAGTATCTTAGCATAGACCATTATAGGATTTGCATACTTAAACACAATTATGTGGTTTTGCGCCATATAACAGCACTTGAATTGGATTATGGCTGGCGTGTATAATGAAAGTATCCTTTACATATGCTGGGGACTGTGTGGACTAGGTGTAACTAACGGCACATATTTAGTGGAAGCGTATAAGTTTATCTTACGTATAATTAGGTTATTTGCAACTCTGTGGTCGACAAGTGAATTATTATCATAATAATCAGCACTATTAGAACAACATTAAAGGCTAAGTTGGCTTTCGTGAAGCTAGGATGTCCCTCCGTTGTTTATTTTATCGATTAACATATCAGCCTTTCATGGGCAGCACCATAACTATCCTTAGATATGAGCATTTACGCTGAACAATTGTTAAGAGTTCGCGTGTCTTATTGTGGCTGTTCGGTCTGACTATTGCTGGTCATGTTGAAAATTCAAAATGCAAAAAATCGTTGTAATCTCAAACCCAAAAATAAATATAACTAAAACATTGCTTATTGTGAGGTATACCATTCTAATTTATTCTTAAAATTAATCTTTTCAAATGTCTGGTATCTCTGCACGCTTGTAAGTCCGACATAAGCTTGTCCTGCTGTACTGTGCTGGGCTTGCTAGCAAGTGGTCCAATGGACTTATAATATCCATTATACTTTTCATAAGTCATTAAATCCGAAACACATTTTTTGATGCCTTGTTTAGACGCTATAGATGATCCCTAATCCTTATTGAGTTTATATATCATGAAAACACGCTCAATAGAAGTTTATTGAAGTAATCAAAAAACGGAGGGAAGCAATCTAATTTCGTCTTTTTTAACAACCTACGGTCCGCTTCATTAACGCGGACACAACACAAAGAGGAGCAGGTATAAAGTAATATGGCAACCGAAATGAAAGGCAGGATACAAAAAAGGAACGAAATGCTTTTTGTTAAGGTACGGCATCAATTTTTCCAAGGAAACTTTTTAAAGCTGAAATTAAAATATGCTTTGCACGTGAAGATTTTCGAATCCTGTTGACTTGAGAATACAGTTGTGTAGCTTCACCGATGTGATAAGGTATAACTATTCGGAAAACGGTCAGTGGTATGAAGCAAATATTCGTCCCGGTACACAATCGATACGTGTATATATTTTCCGTTGTCTAATTGCAGACAATTTTAAATTTTTCAAGTGTCCAACTAACCAACCCCATTAAAGGTGAAAAACGGTAGACGACGCGCAATAGCAAATGATATTAAGTAGAGCTCGAAATGAAGGATGTTTAGCATGAGTCTATTGTAGTCGGACCATAATCCTCAGCGATTCAATTAAATGTAATGAACACAAACAAATTAAAAGCTCCCCAGCTGGTTTTTGGTAGGTATCGTATCCTATATATATTTAGAGATTTTGTGCGTTTTTTTTATAATTTGTGTCCCTCTCACTATTGTAAAGGTAGCTGACTAAATATTGCGATGCTTTGTGCTCCTACAATGCCTCGTCCCGTAACAGCAAAATGCGAAACGGATACACTACGTATATTCGGAGAATTTACCTTTCGTGTCAAAGTTAGTTGCACGAAAATGCTAATGTTTATAATCGAAATGAGAAAATCCTAAAAGTGCGAATAGTATTATTTAATAGAAAATCGTTAAAGTGAACATTAACAAAAATTAGTTTAGAAGCATGCAGCATTTCCCCGTCTAACAAATGTGTTGTGTTAAGAGGTTTGCCACGCATCATTTAAAGGATATCATCTGGGAAATGGCTTAGACCACTAGAATGGAATTGAGGCAACATTGCTTGAATAAGCGATACCGTTCTTTCGGGGATTTCCATGCATGATTATATGAGCTGGATAATTGTGAGCAATTGCTTTGGGACAGGGTTAGATAATCATGCGAAATTTCAGTACTGAAACTTCTATTAGGGAGGAAATATATTCGATGTCGATTTCTAGAAATTGCGTATTTTTAAGCGACATGGATTACACAGATATAGAAAACGTTTCCAGATCTGGGTAAACTTGAAAAATGGATTTGGTTTTTTAGCGCTACAGGCATAAAGGCAATAATGCGCATAGCGAAACATTCTAAATACCAAGTATCATCGCATCATAATTAATTAGTTGTCCGATTTAACTTGGGTTTTCTTGAACGACTGCATTCCATCAAAGTGCAGACAATTCAGGTTCAACTGGAGCGTAAGAATGGACCCTTGAGTGCTGTTTCATGTAAGTAGGCTCATACCTGCATTCGATCGTCATCTAATCGCAGAAAAACTAGCCGGGCCAGTTCATCTAACGAGAAATATAACATTTATTCCATTTTTGTCGCAAGTATTTCTGTTTGCTGGAAAATGCCAAAGCTCGTTTCTTGGAATCGAAAGAAAATTTGTTGGTAAAAGAAGCAAATAAGCACTCCCGCACGGTTATGAGAGCTTGCTTACGACTCTTGAGAGGTTACGAATAAAGCGGGAAAGGTAAATGAATGCGGACAGATTGCATTTATACAGCGTGGCGCAGTGGAGATACCTACATACATATATGTTCAAGCGTTGTAAAATACAGTATATCTAATTGTTTAGTAGCGGGAAAAAAGCGAAAGTAAGTGGGGAACATTGCGCTGGTTAGTAAGTTGTCTCTATATTGAGACGGACACGCAAGACTTTTACCTTTACAGTTCACTTTTTCAGTTTGATTGAGGACGCCGCGTGATTTCGTGTTTCCTAAAAAATACAATATATTGTGCGAATCATTGACTGTACTTCAGTTTCTCAATCAACTACGAGTTTCAGCTACGAAATTCGATCGCACTAAAAACAATTTTAGCAATTACTTTTCGGCTGCAAATTTATTTCTTCTCGTTTATACTTGAGTGGTGAAGGAAGAATTCAAGACCTCGACTAAAATATAGTTGTGTGAGAGAAGAGACTTATTTCAGATCGTTGTTCGCATTGTGCGCTGGTGTATCCTTAGTTTTTAACGCGAACCTATCACTGCAATAAATCGGCGCTTTGTTCAATTTGCGTAGTTGAAGAAGCCTGGAATTGCTTGGCACTTTCTTGTGAAATATTTAAATACCGCTGGAAGTAAGAACAAAAAATTAGAAACAAGTCTCAAGTTACCTGGTAACCATGACCAGCAGAAAGTATCTTCTAGGCGTGTTGTTGGTTCTTGTTCTCGGTAAGTACTGGCATTTTTTATAGTGGAATAAATTAAGGAAAGCACCATAAGTGAGATAATCTCTCAGGACAAGGTTATAGTTTCATGACTATGAGTTTTCGCGAGCTCTGTATGAGTGATGCAAAAGAATGGACAAGGAATGATTTCAAAGAAATGATCAGATTAAATGTATTGAAACTGATGTCTGGACAATCGTCAGCGAGTATGTTTCAACTTAGAGTTAAATACAATATTTTGGGTAGACAACTCCTGATTTTTTAGTATGCACTATCTTTGGTCGTACTATCATAATATCGATTGGAGAAATTCGCATGATAAACATCATTATCATTGGTGGCTTCTTAGCTGTGTATATAAAATGTTTTTAAATCCTTTCTTGTTTCATTTAATTTTTTTCCGTGGCAACCAATTGCTCTTTTCTAAACTCTGCATACAAACGCACGCAAGCTCATCCCAAGAGCTTAGAAAGTGCTTAAAGTAAATGAAATACAAATTACGTCAACTTGAAAACTGAATAGTCTTGTTAGCTAGCAACATCAAAGAAAATTCAGTTGAGCTTTGGTTTCATTTTAATAGATTTATTTCGAAATGTTGAACTCCACTAACTTCTCAATAGAGGTAAAATAATGAGAAGCCTCACGCGCGGGAAACATCAAAGCATTGTTTCGTGTCCTTAGTTAAACTGCTTCCATTGGTTAACTAGGCACCTATGCGAGTAACTTATATATAACAATGTCTCCATGATCCATCTTCATGATAAAATTCTAAGGACATAAGTACTGGTTGACGAACACTAAATACTAAGGACAACAACAGCCACGAGAATTAATTAAATTCAAACAGGCGAAAGACCCCAGTGAGCTGACTAGCCCTTAGCTCAGCTCTTGAGCTCTATATAGACTTTACCTTGCCATGGTCCTCGAATTTGAAGTGGACATAAGAGATTTGCTATTTTGATGATATTGTACTCCACTTCATGAAAACCGACTCAGTTTCACGATGGAAACTATATTGAGATTTTCATGCCACAGGATGCAAACGAAAGACGTAAACAGGATCCAGTGATACATAAAAAACTATATTATCCAAATTCAAGCAACGAGGATAGCTTAAGCCGCGCTTATCAATGAGCCGCCAATGGCCCAGACGCAATGTTTTAATTGTATGAAGACGATATAACTTCAGGAGCTAAATTTAATAATTCATGAGTCATTAGCAGATAGCCCTCAGTTCCATTAAACCGAAAACTTCAAATTTGGCCCAACAAAACGGCTATAATATCGTTTTACCTATCGTTTTCGGGCTGTGCTTTGCGCTTGAATGCTCTGTTACGGGAAGTTCTGTATAAAAGCCATTTTTCTCTTCAGGAATTTTAATTTTAGCCAAAAAGAAAAATCACTATAGAAAACTGGGGACGCCAGTGATGTTGACGACAACAAATCGCTCGCTTTAATTGCTTAGTAGCACAAGGTGTTCTCTATTACCTTCACAACTTTTTTGCTATAATGTTCGCCCGCGTTTTTAGCGTCGCTACACTTATGCATAAAAAAGGAAATTTTGCAGGAAACAAAGCCACTACCGTCAGACCAAGCCGCAAAATGTTGTACCGCGATGTTAGCTATCATCTTCGTTCGCTGGCAGGACAAAGAGATAAAATTGCTGAAAAAGACGACTTTACTTTTATCTCACGAAGAAAAGGAATAAATTGGCCACGTAGTGGGCGAGCATAGTTGTATAGCGAAAAGCCTCTCGCAGCGTCGACATCGTGGAACAGGATAGTCGCACCGAAAGGACATGAAAAAGATTTCGCCAGCGCAGCCAAAAAAGAATATCTTTATCTTTGATTCAGTCCTGGTGCTTTTTGTGTTTTGCGATTTAAGGAGAAGGCTAACAACGAGCTGAGGGCGGATTTTTTTGGAAATGGGTGAATGGCGATGACAGAGTAATTTCTCGCTTTGTATTTGGACTTTATTGTGTACAACCACTTTTTGGAAGTTTGTGAAATACAAAAATAAATACCGCAGGGCAGACCCGATAAGTATCAATTGAAATGTGTAAAAGCACTTTGTTGAAATCAATTGGATTTGCTTTACTCCAGTAAACAATAGGGAGTTGCTTAATAATACGTGAATGAGTACATATAATTGTATGATCTGCAAATGTTGTCAATGAAAAAAAAGATGTAGCATAGAATCTACATTAGATTTTAATTTTAGAAAGAGGAAAGTGGATGACGATGACGTTGAGAGCAAGCCATTCCTCAGATGAAGTATTGTTTGACGAATTTCAGAGCTAACTCAACGGTCAATGACTAAAATCCATTTGATCGTAAAGTTCAACATTTGGCATAAAATTGAATTAATTGGAGCTTCTATGCCGCCTCCAGGCATGATATGTATGGATCTGACATTTCCCTTCTTCATAAGTTCACTCATATTCGTATTTAAAGTTCGGATGCAAGGAGCAGAAAGTTGTCTGTACTGAGAGTATGGCTCGTAGTTTCGGTCAATGCACCGAGGATATTCCCCAAAGTCTAGAAGCCTGAGATTATAGCATCGCGATTCGACGAATCCCTCATATCGTTTGCGTGGAATAGTCGTTTTGAGTGACATCTAAGCTCCTTAGTGAATAGTATGATATAAAAGCATTTCCATGCTTAGATGGCTTCGATGACCTCGGATTTACTATTTTGGAATCACGGTTGACTGGAACATATCATCAACGTCTCTATCAGTAGAACATGCTTGCTGGTGGTCGCCGTTTGTTCTGATTTTCGTTCTTTTTAGAATACATATCTGCACGGAATTCGGCAAATCGTAGAACCTGGTGCCTCGCCTACTGTCTAGTGCCTGGTGCCTAGTGGGAAAGTTTTGATTGCTTTTGCTCGCTCGCCCTTTATGCGTTGTATGCGCGATGAATATGATTGAAGAAATATAAAAGGCAAGCGGAGAGGTTCTAACTCGTGCTCCGAAAGAAATCAAACGAATCTACAGGCTGTTTGTGTATTCCGAATGTGAAAGACTTTATATGGAAACGCATAAATTTTTATGGGATTCGTGTGTCTTTTATTGTGTATGTTACGTATGGGTTAGGAATAAGATTTTCCTTGGAATTATGTTTGGTATAAATGGTCTAAGTATCGGTGACTATTGGAGACGGCAGTGCCATACAATGTCTTGTTCCCAGCACTAAGCTTATGCATTCATAGTAGCCAGAAAATCACATCTATTGTGTGTAACGTGCTTTCGGCCGATAAAGTCCACATGATCTTTTACCACATTACTATTCGTACCATTTATATAGCATAGTAATTTTCCTTGGCTGTTTCCTTCGTTGAAACCTTATTTCAACACTCAGACAAATGTTCCATATTTGATTCCTTGTCGAATATTAATCTGAATGGAATAATGCGTGACAAGTGGTATACTATATTGCCCGTCTTGATACATGAATTGATTTGGGAAATTAGAGAAGGACTGTGAAAATACTGTAACTTCTTCAGTGCTTAGCATACGTGATAAACTCACGAGAGAGATAGAAAATAACTGCAAAGTAAAAATATGAATTGAATTACTTTTTCGCAACAATTGACCAGCCATTATAATTTTTAGCATTTCGTCAGTCATCACTAGTTAAACAATAAGATTCGTGCCTATCATTACTGAGATTTTCCGAATCTTGTTTGAACTTTTAAGGTGAATAGTTAAGCCTTGAGATTGCAGCGTTCTATTCAATGTAGAATATGTATGAGGTCAGCTACATTGCCCACTTCTCAGAGAAAAAACTCGTGTTTGTCGAACGACTACAGATCACGCATCTTTCAAGATATCATCCAATATAGTTATCTCCTCCGCTCTCCCAGCCATAGTAAAGTAGACTGATTTATTTACCATCGAATAGCTACAACAACAAACATCACCATCCTATTATGGCGTCCACGAAAATACCACATTTAGATTGGAAATAGATAATCTTGGATAGATGAATCCTTTAATTTGATGTTCTATTGGAGGCTACCCAGATAATGTGTTCTAATGCTGATATGAAATCATCCACAGACTGTTTTCGTATCTATAAAATAATCAAGCAGATAATGGGAGCTAGGAAAGAATTATTCCGAAGAGCACGCTACTGATAGTGAGGCGCCGCGCCGGCATCTGAACTGCATTCACAATCACAGGATTGCTCGAATCCCTTATATCCTCGACGAGCATTTTATTTGGGGTCAATATTAATATGTGGGCCACCACAGATCAATTGAACGTGATCTTATTTAGGTTTGAGATGCCGCTATTGATGGCACCAATTCACGAGGACTTGGCCGCAGTTGTTGCAATCGTGGAGAATCGGATCCACTTTTACGTGCACTTGGTCGAACTATTTGTGAAAAGCGCCAGCTATTGGTTTGGGTGCAACGAATAGGTTACATCTCTTGAATTTCAAATTGAGTGGAATTATAACGTGAATTTGTAGCTTAGGAAGGAGAAAAAGAACTACATATGTAGGTGTACTGAGCGAATGTAGCTGAAGTAGTGTAGGGCGATTGGCCGATGCCATAAAGTGGATAATTTCCGGTACTTTGATTTCTCCCATGTGGGTGGTGCAAATAAGTACGTCATCGTAGATCTGAGACGAAGATGCAATGGGAATTTGAAAGTAGCTTCCAGGGAGAATCTCGTTCGCACGTAAATGTTTGCCCGTAATCAAGAAAATCAAATGACATCTTGAATAGCACTTCAAAATAATGACGTTATTGAGAGGCTCATGGTGCTTCTGATTTGCATTTCAAGAAATATTTGCGAGTTTTTGTCGTTTGAGTCGCAATCAGCATTGTTTCCAAGGCTAAAAATTGCTCAAAAAATCGTTCGATCCATGAAAAACTTAGTTTGAATGATTTGCTTAACATTCGTGTTTGCTTTCAAACAGAAACATTAATGAAACACTTATTTGCCTCCTGCCGTGCTGAAGATATTTTAATATGATTTCACAGCATAATTAAGAGAATAATATCTTCTTTGCCGAGCTCTGATTTTGTATCTTCATTGCATTTTTTGTAAGGACATTTGGTGTTTCTAATGAGAGAATCTGCAGAGAAAACTACCGTAACGAAAAGCGTCCCCCAGGAGAATATATCCCGTTTTGTGCGGATGGCATGAATCGGGTTCCTTGCCTTGATGTTGAGTCAAATGCTAGTCTGTAAAGCAAATCGTTGAAAAATATAGGGATGTCCTAGTAAAAAAATGTTTAGTGAAAATGAGTTTATTTTAGTTGAAAGAAGGCTTAGCTGAGGATGCGGCTTATTTAAAGCAATAATAACTTATAAGACGAACCATAAGAAATCTAAATGTACATGGAACGATTTATGGAGAAATGGAGTGATTAACTTGTAAATTTAAAGTTTTTAATAATAGCCACAATACTCCCAGTTTGATAAGTTGCGGAATGTTATGTTATCCATTTTATGTTGCTTTCGGGTATGTCAATATATCTAACAGTATATCTACCGGAATCAATGACTTCTGCAAATATACATATGTGCCCAAATCAATAAATGTAAATTATGATTGATTGAATGGGCGAATTGTTACAGCATCGAGTTAATTTCAATCATTTGGATGTTGTGTAACAGCTTTCACCTTCAAGGTGAATACTCTTCATACATGATATTCAATCAGAAATATCTGAGAGTGAAACCTTTTTGCCTTGCCTATGCAAATTAGTTTGGTACATATTTGCTTACCATCATAACAGACCTAACTAACCATAACAGCTGATTCTTTTTATTTGTTGCTGCACATTGTGCGGCGTACGAAATTCGAATAGTTTTTCAGTTGTTAAAGTAGCAGTGGATCTAGAATCATATATATAGATACTTATGTGCATGTATCCATACATGAAATCATATCATCTTTTTGCGATGGTTACGTGAATCTGGTAAAAACTGGTTAATGAGCTTTGGCGTCTTCCACACTTTCTATTATATTCGTCGATACACGGCACTTAACCAACATCTTATCCACGGAACAAATCGCATGTATGCTCGCATAATGTATTATATTTATCTATTTGGGAGTATGTATATAGCCAAACCTGAAATTTCATTAATTTCTTGATCCAGGGGAATGAGACTTGTTGCTGATTTTCACGAAGTCGAAGTGTTGCTTTTGTCAGTTTAACGATGTTCGCGCGGTTGTACTTACTCCACCTATGAAAATAGTTGCCCTCGCTTTATTGGCATTATCTCTGTCATTGATGTGTAATCATAATTTCCGATGAATAACTTCAAAATGATAGATGGATGAATGTTTTTTGGAATGCGATTACGTCGATAATCCGAGGGACCGTTCAAACAAAAACAATCAAATCCTTCATACTTAGTGGTGTAACCTTTTTTCTTGCGAGGAACCCTCGTTACTCTACCCTTTTTCCCAGCATAGCCTCCTATACATGGGCCTAAATACCAAGTTCAGTACGACAAAAAAATTGATTCGAAAAGCAGACAAAAAATTGCCATGAGATAATATTTTATCAATAACCTTTATGTCTCTCCGTCAGGACAATGTAGGTATTGTACATACAGAAAAGGGACGTTCGGAGAATTGGGAGATATCGAGCTAATAGAGTGGAAGCCGTATTCAACGATGTATCCGAAGGACCTCGGGCATCGGTTTATAGAGTTTAAAAGGGTTTGTTCTGGAGTTTTTGATACTCTGTCGATGATGGATATTAATTGAGTTTTTATACTAATTAATTTTTACAAATGAAAAGGGTTTGCTATGAAATTATTGCTAAAGCTGGCGAGGGATGGAATGCTTGCTCTGTTAATTCGCTTTCAGATATTCTTTTAAAAAAACGAACGAATGAAATGTTAATAATGCGGCTGAATATAATTTTTGGCAGCTGCTTTTGAGCCGATCATATGAGAGATTAAAAGATGAAATTGAATCAATGTTGAATCTTAATCGTTTACGAGTAAAGGTAAATTTAACCGAAAGTGTATCAGGTGATTGAATATTTGTGTTGTAGGAAATAAAAACTTGTCTGAAGACAGTTTCAATTAAAAAAGATGAAAAGGATGTAACTGAATGGCGCCTGCCTAATGGAAAATTATTTCATGTATTTTTAAACTGTTTCCAAACATTAGTCCGAACCACTTATCCAGTTACAACACAACAAAGACGTACTCAAATATGCTGGTTATTTAACTACTTTTATCGACGGTAAATATCACACATAATTTGTTGATTGACATGAATGAAAGTAAAAAGCTGGTTCACACGAATGAAAGCAAAAAGAATTACTTCTTAACAATTTACTGGTAATAGCTGGCATGAAAAAATCGCATAACAATTTTTATGAGGATTTTATGGTGCCTATATGTGTGCAAGGTTTTTATGATGTAGATCACGTTTCTTGGATACAAACCTAAGAAATAAGTATGTGAAAGAAACTGCTGGATTGCCGCTTAAAATGTTTGGGCACTTTGTTCGCATTCGACTAGATCTCTTGAAAATATCAGTTTGTAGATTATGTGACGATGATTTTTATTCGAGTCGCATTTTAACATGGAACAAAATTGCGATTGCTTAATGCTTGTGTTTTGCTCCTTTTTATATTAGTCGGAACACATCAATTATACGAGATACCGACTCACCAGAAATGATGGCAGCCCCGCTTTTTCGAAAAATTTTGGTGAGCTAGTTTTTTTCGCGAAAAACATTCACTGTACGTTCATTGTACCATAGGCTCTTTAGATTTATGATAAAATTGAAGGATTCTGCATTAGATGTAAAGTTGTTCCAAGGCTACCGACAAATTCCACCGTGGTATCATAAAAGTTGAACAAAATTTCACATATATTTCAATATGGATGCCTGAGGGCTTAGCACCGCCAAAGCGAATTGTTCGCTCATTGACATGCTGTTTCTGCCTGTGTACCTTGGAAAGTGGAAAAACAGAAGAAACTTCCTTCCTGATGTCTGCGACTCAAAGATGATGGTGGCCTCATACTTAATGTACGAAAGATGTGACGCTGTAAAGTGAAAGCGATTGACTACAACATGAACTTGCAATACTTTCCGTGGATTTCCTTTGTATAAGATGCCGATGTTATGGATTTCGGAAGACATTCCGTATGGAAATATCTACATATAATGACACTGAAAAATGCATTGAAAGTATGGATGGAGTTGTGGATATAATTTGCCTTCGAGACTTTGGGTATTGAGTTTGCTCAGTTCGGCGGTTTTCATTGCCGTCTTTTGCAGTCTGTATTTAACACCTTCCGATATCGTTTTTTGGTCCCATAAGGCTATGCAAAATTATTTTAGATAAAGTGATTTAGTCCTAATTACGTACATGTTGACAAATTCAAATAGGTACATGCATGGTAGCTACAAGATCAGTTGTACAGCTGCTGTACAGTGAAGAGTGTAGAATGATTTGAATCGTAAAAAACAGAGTTTTTCACAGCAAAAAGATACGAGCAAGAGAGAACTAATATTAATTGAAACAATGGGCCTGTAGTGATTGTAATTGCATACTAAATGCCTTCAACCGCAAACCATTTTGGTTTTAAAACGCCTCGTTTCTCGTGAGCTGCTATTAAGTTTAGATAGAACCTTCTTTTCTCTCCTGCAGCAAAATAAAATGCTGAGTTGGCAAATATTTATTGACTTTGCTTGAAATTGCTCCGTGAACAAATTAAATATTTAAATTGCTCCGTTTTCTCTGCCGGGCAAAAACTAACGATGTTCAAACATTTACTGGAGTTTTTTATGCGTTTGCAAACATTTTCATTCAATTTGTCGGCCGTGTCAGTGTGTCTTCTTACGAATAATTTTGCAACACCACTATTCTACTTGTACTGCTATGAGTACAACTGCTGTTGCTGCTTTTCCATTTCTTGAACGTTCCATATTTTAAAAGGAGCTGTGCATTTCATGAAAATGAAAATTCAGCTAGTCAAACATGAGGCACATCCAAAAGAACTTCATAAAAGCAAACAAATGTGGCGATGAAAAGTATATTTAGTCATGGATGGAATCAGGTTGACGTTTGAAATACCTTGGTAAAAGCACAAGTAGATAAAAAATTAGAGTCCTTGAAAACTAAAAATATGAGTGTATTTAATAAAAACCGTGCCTGTAGGGAAGTGTAGTCTTCATTTTGATCGCTTGAATAAAACCAGGTGTGAAAATTGATTCCATGATAAAATTTTCGGTTGTCTAAAACTAATGCAGCCTCTTTCCTGGATTGAAAATGCATACTATAAAGTTCTGGTCACGATTTCTATTGCCAACTGGGAGGTCTTTGAATATGACACAGAATCGTTATCTGCTGTACTCTCATGCAGTCATTTTTCAATGCTTCACACCGGAAAATTACGGGAAGTAGCATGAAAGCTCTTACTAACGTGTAAATTGTAAGTACGGAATAGGAAAACGTTTTTTGTCATCGTACCTCTGTCTAGGTTCATTATACGGAGATGATAGCGCTCGCGTTTAATCTTTGATGACAAACAAGAGTCCATTTAGCCAGGGAGTGAGAAACCATCCTGCTCCTTTTAATTAGGTTTTTTTTAATCGAATAACAAGAATAGGGTACTATATGAACGTGAATAACAAATTTTGTGGACAAATGTTTGTTCACATGAGGCTTTTACCTTGAGCTATGAATGTTTTTTCCCTTCCACTGTAGGTAAATTTGGATGTTGAGTAGTCAGCGATGATTTATATAAAGAAAAGAGAGCGATTGTATTGAAAGCCTTGCACATAATTCACTGTAATCGGTGTTTTTTGATTGATTTACTTCATGTTATATTTCCGTGATGGCCAAGCTGGGATACATTATGAATTAAAGATAATGTGGCCTATCTCTTTTGCCAATGAACCTGAGAATAGAAAACAAATCAAAAGAATGATTTCCACAACATATGAATAACAATTGGCAAGGGCAAAAGATAATGATGATTTCTAGAATTTCAATGTAGAAAATAGCCACGTATGAACGTTGAATGGATTTTATTTAAAATTCTAAACATCTACAACAGAAGAAGAATAAAACCCATATCACTACGATCAAAAGCAAGCCTGACAAAATTGAAGATGTCGAGAAAAACAAGGAACAACTTTCTGCCAATACTTTTTGCTGCGTCTTGCGTGATTGGAGTGTTCAATTTTTCCGTGCTTCAAAATAGCATATACAATTCGTTGGATTCGTAACCTTTGAAGAACAATTCAAGCAAATGCCGAACATCAAATGTTTGTGGTCGACTAAAAAGCATGCTTGTAGGGTTTCTCCATATAGTTGCTCGGTATTCGCATAAACGACATTCAATTATCTGCAAATGATTAACTTTTTATTGGAGACTTTAATTTCAGGATTCAATATTATTTTAATAATTTCCCTTCGCTCCCTAATCATCACTTTGAATAATAGCATCAAATGAAAGTACTAATTTTAAGAACCATCCTCTTTGCTTGTTGACGTTAAATTAGACGGAGAGCCGAAATGGTTGCGATGTAAAAGAAACTACGGCAACAAAGAAGCCATTCATTGCAGAAGAAAGAAATGTCTCGCATTCTGTACAGAAAATTGGTCGAACACAAAGAGAATGAGATGGAAGGTCAAGGATATTACTCCAGAGGATAATTAAAAGTTTCAACTGCTTAAGCTCATTAAAAGTTAAAAGGGGACATGCATCCACACAAATAAGTTTGTATAGACGAACAGATAGATATCTTGAAGTTAAGTAGTTGGTTCCTCCTTTTTGTTTAAAGCAAATACCGTCGTTATATTGGCACAGAAAGAAAAAGGGCCACATTTTACATTTGTTTGATGTACTACCAATGACCATGATGACGAGCTTGGGTGGCTGTCATGATGACGAGACATTTTCCCGGATCTTTCACCTTCCAATTTATACTAAAGCACCTTTTTGCGAACTTCTCGAGAACCGAGAATTAATTTGTTTAGTAGCTTGAAGATTGTTTTAATGATCATTAAATGAAGAGAAGATGACTGAAATTAAGTGCGTTCTCCTTCTTTGACACGTAGACTATTTGACTGTGGTGGCAGTAGGCTATTCGGTGGAAAATGATTGTTCGTAATTAGTGTGGTAGAGAAAAGCTGGAGGAGGTCGAAATATGGCTATAGTTTTTATATTGCTTCTCGCAGCTACGGTAGGACCTCTTTGAATGCCGATGACTGCACACATTCACTTATACAAGCAATGGTTTTGAAAAGATATCGTTTGTTGAAATACTACTCAAGACGAAATATTTTCGTTATTTCTCACAAACGACAAAAACAACTTTCTATTGAGCACATTTCAAGCTGACCTTTGTTGGAAGCTTCTGGGTAATCCCTGGAAAAATCTGAATGATCCTTAACTAATATACTTGAGCCCATTAATCACACCATACATTCCATTTTATAATTTATGGAGCACACGTGACTTGCAAGTCGAAATTTCGTCCCGTTCAGTTTCCGTGTCTCACACGCTCTCAAATTTGTTATTTCATCCCAACACATATATATGTGTGCTGATAAATTCGCTTGAACATCCAAAGCTCTCCTTTTTGCGTTCAGTAGTATCACACGATAGCTCCTCACGAAAAGATGTTTTGCATACAGGCAAAGAAACAGAGTTGACTATAAGTAAATTTCGATCTCGATCTGAAACCGATTCAAACTGCGCTTTATCTGCAGCTCATTCACTACCACTTAATATGAAGCGTCGAGAGTTCAAATTATAGGCGGAAAGTAATTTTCCTTAAAATATAGAATCATGCCGTTTTCGAGTAAAAATGATTCGAAAAATCTTTCCAAACTTCTAAAACATAAAAAAAATCGACAGTCAATCCATGAAATAAAGTTAGCCAATTATTCTCTTAAATAAGATGAGAAAGTTACAGTGTCTCGTCTCTCGTTTCTTTTTTCATCTCTGATAGAGCATCCTATCTAGCATTTCGGATATTGTTCCTCCTAGCTATTTGTTATTCGGCCTTCCTTTTCTGGGGAGAATGTTTTCGGCATACTTTATAATCAAGTTATGCTTGGGCCATCTATATCCTTTTTTCAACTCGTGTTGCTGTTCCTTCTTCTTCTTCGTTGGTCTTGGATAGATACATTTGCCTCGGCAGGATGGAACTTTAATGTCTAAGTGGTCAGTAAAAAATTTAAGTCATTCATGACAGACAAGATGTGCACAGGCGTTAAATTTATTTTTGTTTCACACTTTTTATGGGAGTAGCTTTAAAAAAGGACATGTGGACATGTCAACGTAGAAGATAAAGTGATTTATCAAAGTTTCTGGTGGTGGTGGTGAAAAATGGTAACATACCAAAGTGTATTAGGTAGATTTTAAAGTAATTGATAAGCGGAGTCTTTTATGTATAAGAATATGTCTAAACAGTTGCGATAATGTTTGATGGATGATTTCAAATTAAATTTACCATCGATTTTACGAGTTTAGAGGTATTTTGAGAATTAATTGAGTTTAAGTAAAATCAGCTTTTATATAAAAAGGGACAACTTTTCGAAGACTTCCAGTTACATGTAGTGCTGCTATTTTAGATGAACTCCAAAATTCCAATTAAAATTACCTAGAGTGCCCATTAAAAATATCAAACGGATGAATTCCTTACAATCAGGATTAATATCGCTCCATTTATCTTTTCCATGTTGAATGCTTTTAAGATTTCATATTTTTGTGCATATTTGTTCAAAAATCAGATAGAAACGCGGTTACAATATACAATATCCATTAGGTAATGAAAACACTAGTGAAAATTGTTGATATTTAAATGAAAAAGTTTGTCGAGAGACAGTTGAATATTTATTTATAATTCAGTGTTACACTTAGGGAAATTGCAGACTTATTCATTATTAATTTATACGTGGGCACATAGAACAATCGGTTGAAACTTTAATAAAGGAGCATAGTTTTATTTTGTCAAGCAGATATTGCACGATAACGTGATGCATATCTCAACCAGATGATATCGATACTCATACTTTTGTATTTAATTTATCGTCGGTAAGTCATTCCATGATGTTTATCCATAAATAAAACATTTCACTACCGCTCAGATCGCTTCGCATTGTCGTTTCGAATCTTCTCAAATGATGTCAGTAAAAAGTTGAAGTACGATTTGGGGTTTAAGTAAAACTATTCGACATGAAGATATGATACATGCGGGTCACTTGGATTGCCATTATATTTAGGATCGAACACATATTTTCTGGGCTCTACTATCCATATTAAAATACCTTCGTTTTAGCTTGCAATATGTAAGAAATCTTATGGCATCCTTACTATGACATCTTTTTTTTTTATAAGCCTGTAGAACCAAAGAGACGAGATATACAAGCTCCCGTTTACAGGGCTAAACTCTTGGGTCGGGCTATAAAACCAATCAAAAGGGTAGGATATTCTTAGACTACATCATTTGAATAAGTTTTTGTGAGCAAATACAAATACTTGGAATATATGTCAACCATGATTCCTTGGAAGTCCCAAGGCTCAAGATGTGAAGAAACTTTATTTCTGTGATTTAAACACTTCATGCGTGACAGCCTTTCATTGTTGTGCCACTGAACATGTGGTCCTTGTTACTATATACGAAATTATTTGGTATTTTTTGCAGTATCTTGCTTATATATGTATATGCGTATGTAACATGCGAGAATGTTCCATTTGATGGTGTTTACCTATGTTACACCGCATAGATCTTTGATTGTATCATCAAAGGGCTTGAAAAGAAATTTTTATTGCAACCAAATTGATAGTTTTGTGAGCTTCAAAAAATCGATAAACGACATGGTAGTGAAATTCAGGGCTGATGGTGATTTTATTGAGAAATGCTTGCATTTATGGATAGGACCAAGATCTATATGAAATACAAAAAGGGGGTTAATGAAAAACTTTTTTTTCCGTGAAAGATTAATAAGGATGTTGCGTTCGGAGTCAAAACTTCCCTTTGAGAGGTAGGTTAGGTTAGTAATTAATAATTAAGACTCTTATATGGAAAAAACAAACATTAACGTAACACCTCAGCTGCAGAAGAGCGCACCTTCATCGGCTAAGTAGTTCTTCTGAATTTCTGGTTAAACAGTTGCAATGAAAGTGCATTCAAAATTTTGGAATTCATATTTCAAAACAATGTCTGTATCACGCATCCCACCATGATTAGAAAAATGACGGAGAAGACAGTGCCGCCACTAAAAAGGAGAAAGTTGCATGAATTTGCAACTGTTTAAAATTAGAAGGCGCGGTTCTTAAATTTTCTCTTTTTTTGAAAAGCATCCATAGGATGTATCAAGAAAGTTTACCATTCTTCATTACAATGTAAAATAAGCCCAAGGTAAATGTAACAAAGAAACGTTGAAGTATTTTAGGAAGTTGAGATGCCATTATGTTTCGCGTCGCGAAGCGAATTCTAGTCACGCAAAAGGAAAATTCTAAAGTTTCCCCCTCTTATTTTATGTTTCCGTTTGTGCTTCATATTCAAAAGGAGTGCTTTTTCTGAATACGAAACGAAACGAAACAAAAGGCTCTTGTCATTACATTCATTTCGCTTTGTATTAATCGTTATTGTATGCGAACGTATTTGAAAATGAAAATATTTCGGAAACAATGGGAATTGTTATATTAATTCCAATGAAAAGAGATTAATAGTATGATGTAGGACAGTTAATTGGGGAATGTGGACGTTAATTGCAGTAAAAAATTATTTGTAGCACCTAAGACTGACGTCCATCACAATGCCCATTTGGATGTCGAAGAAAAAAGTAATATTTGAGGTAGTCGATGAAATTGAAACTCAACAGAAATAGTAAAACTTTTCTATGGCTCCTAAAGTCAGACTAAAATATTTTTGAGAAATAAAAGGTAGTTATGTACCTGTCTAGCGGACTTTTTTTTCTAAAAAATCGTTCGACTTACAAACAATACTTTGAGCCGCTCGCGTCAAATAATTTCTGCATATCGTGTCGTGTTTTGGAAATCGAAGTAAATAGTCTTGTAATAGGCAATATACTTCCAGATTATTTTTAATCCGACACTACTCATCATGACGATGAAGAATTGGACGTCCAACCATGCTTTTTATCCTCGCATATTACTTTGGCGGTAACACTAACTGAATTGTCTATGACTTTGAAGATAGCCACTTTTTTATGTTCAAACGCCCCTCAGGCGATCAACTGAAAGGAGCCTTGACTATGAAGAAAGATGTTTTATTCGCATGATCGGCATATCATGTGAAGCGATTTTTATGTTTATTTATAACGTGTTACAATTTCAATGATGGAGAACGTTTGAAAAAATACTCTACAGTGTAGATCGCGGCACATAATAGATTGTATAATTTAACACAAAGTAGTATGCATGATTAACGTCTGTTTTGCTGTTTTTTATGACCTCTTTGATGAACTGCAAATACTAAGATGCCAGTATGGTCATGGAGTTAGAAGCTGTTTTTGTATTTCTTGGTGCAATTTATATGATATACAGTAAATGATGAAATTAATTTCTAGTTGTGTGATGATTGGTAAATAATCACAATTTAAGAATGGTTCAGATTAATGGAGATTCGGAAAATAGAACACATGGTATTTCGTGGCACACAATTATGTTCGTTTCAATGACATTTAAATTTCTTTTGTTTTGTACAATGGATTTTCAAATCGTTACATTCCTTACCAAATGACTCCATTGTCCACATCTTTGTATGTTTTATGAGTGACAAAAAAATTAATCATAAGATTTTTTTAGAAAAACAATAACTCCCGATCTCCTGCTATTGAAAATATGTCCATGTAAGCAGAATCGGTGATTCAATAAATACAAAAATCTTCCATATGGAAGTCGTAATCGTTCCATCGAAAAAATGTGGTAACCCGAGATATTGTTCGCTAATTAATATTGTTTTAAAATAGGAAAATCTAGTTGAAACAATATCAACTATGATGGCCACATCTCGCGTTAAAGGCAACCGAACAATGTGCGAGTTGGTCAGGTTTGATTTGCTCTATTTGTGATTCTGCTTGTTTTCAATTTTTCAAATTTTGTCGTTAATTGATTATGTCCATATTGATTGGTAATCACAATTGATTTTAACCGTAGCCCAGTTGCCTATAAAAACTTGCAGCCGGTGTGAGCAAACCAACAGTTGTAGTTCAGAAGTTGTCGGCAGAAAAACTAGTTAATACCATTTAAAATGAAAGTTCTCGTTGTTTTGTGTGTCCTTTTCGTGCTTGTAAGTATCGAAACGAAAATTTACTAAATCGTTTAATTTTCCATTGAAATCTGACAACCAAACCTCATATAAGCAGGCGACCGCAGATGATGATTGGAAACCAAAAACTCGTGACGAATATAGCAAGGTTCGTGACGAGTGCCTGAACGACTATAAAGTTCCTGAGGATTTGGCTGCGAAAATCAAACAGTACAAATACGAAGATGAGGAGCCAGTTCGCTGCTACCTAAAATGCTCAGCCGAAAAAACTGGAATTTGGGACGACACGAAAGGCTATGATGTCGATAGATTTTACGATCAAATAACCACCAAGGATGAGGTTGTGACGGACAAGAAGAATTTACAAAATTGTTTTGATAGCAGGAAGGACGATGAAAACGATTGCGATTGGGCATATCGTAATTTCATGTGTGTAGTCAAAAACAAATATATTACTAGGAAGGAGTAATACGTGAGCGTGGACGATATTCAATGAAAATGTTGTGTATACAATTTAAATAAATACCAGGATTCTATAAAATTGATTTCAAATTTTTTTTCTGAAGACAGAGTTGCTTTAAAAATCCTCAGTTTTTTCGCATATCAACTATTTGAGATAAAAGCATATGACAGTCATCATTTACCAGCAGAAATCATGAAATGTCTCGTGTGTATTCATCCACTTCATTTAAGTTCAAAAAAAACACAAACGTACAAATATTTATTTCAACAGTCGATAACAATCGATTAACTTTATGCACGCATTGTATTGCCTTACAATTATGACCAAAAAAAGTGATTCGGCTCACTTGCATCAGGAAAATGTTTTAATCATTCCTTTTTTGTATCCATACAAAATATAGAAATATTAAAAGTCGAGAGACTATTCCATGTATTTTTTTAAGCTTATTGTGGTCTTACGATAGACAGAGTTCCTTGGAAAAACGATTTAGAATTTTTGGGCAGCTCTAACTATAAAAGAGAGACATTTTGGGGCAAACACCAGCAGTTATATCTCAGTTAAGAAGCACAGTGGTTGCAAGCACGAATCAACGCAATGAAGACTTTTGTAGTATTGTTTGCTGTTATGGCGATTGTAAGTATACTTCGGCAGGACATTGATGGGTTGCTTCATCTATTGAAAAAAAGATATATTCAATGGGAACTTTATCAACTATTAGGCCGCAGCTGCTGATTGGAAACCATTAACAGAGAAGGAAGTCGCTACTCTTCGCAGCGAATGTTTGAAGGAAAACAAAGTCCCCGATGATTTGGCACAAAGAACACAGAATTATGATTTCGAAGACGTAGAATCGGTTCGTTGTGCAGTCAAGTGTGTGGCAGAAAAGAATGGAGTTTGGGACGCAGCAAATGGCTTTAACATTGATCGTATGTATGACCAGGCCATTTTCAAAGGAAGCACGGTGACCAGCAAGGACGATCTGAAGAAATGTATTCTTCCAAAATCTGAAGGAGACGATGATTGCAAATGGGTGTTCCGTGATATGATGTGCATGTTCAACAATAAGTACCTCATCCCCAAGAAAGCATAATTTGATTTTGAATCGGGCAAGATAAACTGATGTGATTTCTAGGTTAATTCGAATAAAGGAAATATTACATCATAGATCTTCAAGTTCTTTCTTTAATAAATATTAATGTCGTGAATTGTTAAACTGGGTCGAATATAGCGAGTTACAATATTTATATGAACGTCGAATCGATTGCAACCAACTGCCGAAATATATCTGCGAACCTTCTTTTTCATTGCATCATGCCAAGCTATTCGGTCTTTCCTCTATGTTTTCTCGAAAAAAACTCCGAAAGAATGCTATTTGGCTAAGCTATTTCAGTTTAGACAAATCAATACGATGATTAAGCATTTTGCTTTTAAAATACACAGTATTTTACACGTCTAAACTATGTGAGATACATATGCCAGTCATCATTTACCAGCTGAATTCATGAAGTGTCTAGTTTGTATTTTTCCAGTTCATAGGGGCTCAAAGAAAATAATTTTCGTATGAATATTTATTTCAACCGTAGAACTATAGCCGATTTACTTTACGCACACAATGTATTGCTTTTCAATGCCCAAAAAAGTGATTCGATTTGCTTGTAATAACACGAAGATATTCTATCTATTGCTTTTTTATCCACATAAAATGTAGATACCAATTCAAAGTCGAGAGCAATTTCTATGTACAATTTTTTTTTTAGCTTTTTGTGATGGTACGATTGACAGTTTTTTCTTGAAAATGTGAGTTAGGATATTCGGGTTGCTTTAGATATAAAAGGAAGATATTTTGAAGTAACAATTGGCAGTCTTGTCTCAGCTAAGAAGCACAGTGGTTATAAGCACTAATTACACAATGAAAACTTTTTTAGTATTGTTTGCTTTTATAGTGATTGTAAGTATACTTCGGCAGGACACTGACCGTTTGTTTCATCTCTTGGAAGAATAATGTATTCAATATGAGCTTTATCAACTATTAGGCCGCAGCTGCTGATTGGAAACCATTAACAGAGAAGGAATTTGCTACTCTTCGCGACGAATGCTTGAAGGAGAATAATGTCCCCGATGACCTGGCACAGAGAACGCATAAGAAAGATTTCGAAGATGTAGCTTCAGTTCGTTGTGCACTTAAGTGTTTGGCAGAAAAGAATGGTATTTGGGACGCAGCAAATGGTTTCAACATTGATCGTATCTATGACCAAGATTTCAAGGGAAGTCCGCTGACCATCAAAGACGATCTGAAGAAATGTATTATTCCAAAATCTGAAGGAGATGATGATTGCAAATGGGTGTTCCGTGATATGATGTGTATGTTTAAAAACAAGTATCCCAAGAAGACATAATTCGGTATGGAATTGGACAAAACAAACAGATAGGATTTTCACGTTCATACAAAGAAAATAAAATAATTCATTCTAGATCGTCAACTTCTTTTCTTAAAAATTAATGCGATAAATTGTCATATTGCGCAAAACTGAGAGAGTTATAATATTTCTATGATTGTCGAAGAGTGTGGAATATCCCATTTTGTTTGCTAGGTACGTGGGTAGGTTGTAGTGGAAGCTCGCTTTGTCATAGATGGCTTACTTGGGTCTCAGTAGGCAAATCGTCATATACAAGGATATTAGGCGAGCCCTAGAAATCTAGAAGCTTTCGGGTTCTGAATACCTTATGAAGCTCGCTATGCTATCAGCATTTATGTTAGCTAATTCCAGGAAGCTAACCAAAAGAGAGAGCCTCAAATCTTCATCCTTCATTCTGAACCGTTTCTTGCCTATTTTCCCTATAATTTTATAAAAAGAAAGACAATTTTGTGCACTTTTTTACTACGATAACCGGTATTTCCATTTCTCGTTTGGATGAGATTAACAATTAAAGATAATGAAACAAATTTTAAATCACCTGAAAAAATCTGAATTTAATTGAAATTTTCGAGCGAAAAAAATTGTTCTAGTATATTTGTAGTTTCACAAAAACAATGTTTGCTAACCATGACGACTCCATCTCGAATGAAATAATCGTTTATTCTATTTAAACTATTACGTGTCATCAAAAGTTACGCAATGCGACTAATTCTATTCACTTTGATTGACAATATTATACAAGAGAATGTTTTGCAACATTTTGTAGGATATTATATAAACAAGATATTTGGAAGTGAAATTCAGTAGTGTCGCTCTCATTCAGTAGGGTAACTTAGTAAGGTGGAAGCAACGCGTAAGATGAAATCACTTATGATTTTGTGCACCCTGCTCACCATTGTAGGCATTGTATTTGCATGGCTGGATATTATATTTTATCAATTATAAATGTTTACGCACAAATAGGCTAATGCAGGAGATTGGAAACCACTTAAAGAGGATGAAGTTCTTGTACTGCACGCGAACTGTTTGAAGGAGAATAGTGTTCCTGAAGAGTTGGCTCAAAAAGTTCGCCAATTTGACTTTGAGGATGTAGAATCGATTCGTTGTGCAGTAAAGTGTGTGGCAGAAAGAAATGGGATATGGGACGCTTCAAATGGATTTAACGTTGACCGACTTTACGATCAGGCAGTCTTCAAAGGTAGCTCAATAACTAGCAAAGAGGACCTCAAGAAATGCATAAGTACAAAGGCTGGCGGTGAAAACGATTGCAAATGGGTCTTTCGAGACTTTATATGCATGTCAAAGAACAAATATCTGATTCCAAAAAAGGCATAAATAAAATATTCATACTCTCAAAATCAGAATGAAATAAATAAAAAAAAGCATTGATCAGTACGTAATCCAGTGTTTTGGTACATCATAAACATCGCAGTTTCGTGAAAAGTATGATGAAACTTTTATGGGGTCTTTAGTTTGAATAAAATAACTTATGATGGTTTGGAATCCTTACTTGGCACGGTTTTAATTGAAAAATACTTCTTAATACCTGATGAACTTTGCAATCGATTGTAAGCAGCAGTTTCCATTGAAATCTTAATTATTGTTTCTCATGATGACTGTCGATATTTTGGAGTATTTTCTAAAAAAAATAGGATGCCTTTATGATGCCAATCAAATGATATATGATTTTGCGTTTTGATGATCATGATTTAACTTATATAACAAACACAAGCTGTAGCTCCCGGACGGACATGTTAGATGCGTTTTTTAATATTTTATTGTGCTATTTTTATTATATAAGATCAACGATTAGCTAATATAAATGTTGGGAATTCATATGTTTGCTGCATTCTTTCTTATCCTACACCCGTGTACCGTGCTTTCTAAAATGAAAATTTTAATTCCAATATTTTTGATCGTGGTTTTGGTGAGTAAAACTAACAAATCTGAAGTAAATTTACTAGATATTTGACTTCAAATGTATGAATACAATTAAAAGGTGTCTGCTGACGACTGGAAACCCTGGACGGAGGAAGAGATCGTCAAGCTCAGCAAGAAATGTATTAAGGAGCACAAAGTCCCCAAGGAGTCAGTATCGAAGTTTAAAGATTTCAAATTCGACGACGAAGAATCCGTTCATTGCTCGCTTCGTTGCGTTGCCGAAAACAATGGTTTATGGGACAACGTAAACGGATACAATGTCGATCGTGTCTACGACCAAATAAAACAAGACACCTTGATAACTGACAAGGATGATCTCATGAAATGTATCGATAAAAGAGCTGATGGTGAGGACGACTGCAAGTGGGCATTTCGTAATTTCATATGTATGGTTGATAATAAGTATATTCGTTCCAAGAAAGTTTGAGATGTCCTTCGCCACGAAGAAAAAATGTGAACGTTTTGACGATTTGTGAATAAATTTCACTTTAATCTGTTTTTAAATGTATTGTATGTCTATGTTTTGTATGTCTTCGTTTAGATTCCAAAACTTAAAACCCGATTAAATTTCTCAACCAAAATATGAATTGGATCAGACCAAAGCGATTCATGTATGCACGTAGCATAAATCGACGTTTTTTTCTTGACGTCCAAATAAATAAGTACATGATGGATAGCAACCATACCTTTATTTTACAGATATTTTGTTAGCTGTTTCTAGGGGTGAAATTACAGTATCATTATCTTAGGTACTTGATGCTTCATTTGTTACACGGATGCGTTGTATGGTTTGAATTTATCGTTAGCCTTAAAGCCAACATCTATAAATGTTAATAATGTTGGATGATGTGTTGATATCTAAAAAGTTTTTATTTGTATAGATAATAGCAGGTATCCTGAAGATAATGCTTTTAACCAAAATGGGATATGAGACTTTCGTTAAAGAGCATGATCTTGCATAGTAAGCCAAATTTTCAATGAGAATTCGATTTATTTGTACTTGTTGTGCTTTGCATTCGAAGTTTACACACACATCATTGCCTACAAAAATGTTCAGAACAATCAATTAAGTGTCTTATATCTGTAAAAAAAACTTCAATTAGACACCAGTTCAAACTGAATCGTATTGTAATTGCGCCAGCTTATAACAAATTCAACTTATCATTCAAGTTGCTTGTTAATTCATTATCATGCAGTAAGGATGTAAAAAATCCAATGCACGATTCATTTCCAGAACCTGGCTGCCTAGATAAAGAGAATTCAACAAAAAGTTGTGTTTCGCCCACAAATAATGCTTTATATCTTTTATAATCTCCATTAAACAAAAAGCGACATTGCCGCCTGGCCTGGATACGCTCCTTGGAATATCGAATATGAGTATGAAACCAATCGCCTATAAAAGATGATGAAATTAAGTGGCTTTATATCAGTGCTGAGCAAGAGTTCATCAGAACAGAAGAACAATATTTCTGCTTTAGCAAACATACATTTGCCAAGTTGGCAAGATGAAGTTGGTCGTGGCTTTGTGTGTAATTTTCGTGGTTGTAAGTATCACATATCAAGCAAACCGTTACTTTTAAATTCATTGAAAACATGGACAGGCCTCTGCAGACGACTGGAAAGCACACCATGGAAAAGAGGTGTTGGAACTTCGTGCAAACTGTCTTCGGGAAACCAAAGTTCCTGCTGAACACGTTGAGAAAATTCGAAAATTCATATATGATGACGTGGAGGAAGTTCGTTGTTCCGTAAAGTGTTTATCTGAAAGCACTGGAATTTGGAATGCGATTGACGGTTGGCATGCCGATCGGCTCTATGAACAAGCAACTCTCGACAAAGCGTTCATTCCCGACAAGAAAGATTTGAAAAAGTGCATTAATGCTCGAAAGGACGGAGAAGATGATTGCAGCTGGTCATATAGAAACTTCAAATGCATGCTCGATAATAAATACATTGGACCAAAAAATGCTTGACGACTGGTGTCGAAATAATTATTTCCAATAAAAATTGTTTGTATAAATGGGTGTGCAAATTTTTTAAGTAGGTTTTACGTGACTGAAATAAAATCATGCACGAAATCTGCGAAACATATTTCGAACTTTACATTGCTTTAATGGTTTACTATCGATCGTTACTTTTACTTGAATCTTAGACTGGAGTGATATCTTCGACTAAAATAAGATTGAATAGCATTAATATGAAAATTGCTTATAGAAAGCCCGAATATACTTCTAATACTGGTGTTTCAAAAATGTATGCTTCCCTATAAATCATTGCATGGAATTTTCACTTTTCCCACTGGTTATGTGTTGTTTGGATCCCTAGGATCAGGTTTAATTTCGCTTTTCACACAATAATGAAAAATCTAGCGCGTGTGTAGGAAATTGTAATGGCAACAAGAACAGCTTAGTTCGAGGCGCTACATTCCGGGGCCGTTTCGAATAAAAATAGCAGTTGTCACATGGGAATAGAAGAGGACGATATAAAGGATCCACGACACATATACGAGGAAATGTGCAAACATGGTACTTGTTCCGCACTAATCGAGGAGTACTGTTTCCGGGATCCGAGCGTTATCTTTCATATGGCGGGACTTGAACCATGAGCGTGGATGAGAACGTTGCTTAACATTCTTGAATACATACGTTCATATGTCCAATGAAAGGACTATTTTGCTTGTGTCTAGCTCGCCACGAATTGCTGAATAAAGGCTAAAATTGCTTTAGCCGGCCATTTTGACACGTTCGGTAACTGTGACGAATTCCAAGCGCAAATGCCATAGTCACCAACGATGCATACAAGGATGTGTTTTCGCTTTAGTTCGCAATGAAAAAGGTTGCATTGTACTACCTCCGGCTGGTGTGCAGTTGAAATGTTAAGGATTATTTCGAAAAAGAAACAGTAAAAACAATCAGAGAAAGTGCTGAGTGTATGGCGATGAAAAACAATAACGTTTTCCGAATCATTTTTCCGGGACCATGCAATAAAGTGCTTGGAATGAAATATTGCGGATTACTTGCACGGCCATGACATGTTGAGTTTCACAGTAGTTTTAAATATGGACGTGTGATATGTAGGTATCGGATAAGCTACGACCCAAGCGAAAAATATTGTTGATTCTGCTGAATACCTCGCTGAAAAATTCTAGACAGCTAACAATTCCGAGGCTGGTATAATTACAGGATTGTTTTTTCGACGAATATAAGCCTATCATAAACTAAATAAAAACTAATGAAACAATGGTCAAGAAATGTTTCGTTTGTTTTTTGTTTAAAAATCAAACGCTGGCAAAAGCGTTCACTTCTTCAGTGGTGAAAAACGCATTCAGATGAAAGTTGGACGTTACTGCTACGTTCCAAAATAATTTCGATCAGAAACAACATTGAAAAGTTGACAATACGCATAACGAATATATTTTCTTGAATTCACAATCGTTTCGTGACTGCAAAGCTTGCCTGCCTTGGCTACTTGATTACCACTCGCGAGTTTCTCCAACGGAAAATTTCTAATGAAATTAAGTCAACATCATATCGTCACAATTTATTCATTTGTAGCGCTTTCAATCGACACAATCCTCTCGAAAATACAAGAAACGGTCATAGCTGAGGTGTTAAAAAAACAGCACACTTCGCAGCATTGACGACATGTCGTGAATAGAAATGAGTCGCAAATTTTTCCCTGCGTATTCTTTCCAAACACCTGGCTATAGTCCTTGGTGGCGGTAGAGCGTTTCAGCGCCGTCCTTTTTCGGGAATCTACGAATTGAATGTACAGACAGTCGTTGATTGAATTGTTAGATTGAAAAATCCAACGGACCACGGGGAGACATTCCAACGTTTCACTCCTTCTCAATTTTCTTTTTAGCAAGTTTTTCATTCGAAAGGTTTTTCGTTTCGTTTCACAATTTTTCAGTGGCCTGCATGATTCGCATACTTAAAAGATAGATTAAACATATTTAAAGTTTGTTTTGACACTTTGCTTGCGAGCGGAATACCCAATCGCCTCTAGGAAGTGACAAGTGGAAGCAAGTGGAAGCAATAAGGATGTCATTTGTATCGAACAAGGCTAAAACTTTTCGTGTAGTGTTGATTGGCAGGCGTTATAATAATGAAATCTGAAAGAAAAGGTGAAGAAAGCAAGGAGACATTATTGTATAACAATATTGACATGTTTGTCATGGCTGAAAATAAATTGTTTGGATATGTTGTGTTGTTTAACTAGTTGGATATATTTGGTAGAAGCAATATATATATATATATATATATATATATATATATATATATTCAAATACAATAGAAGAATTTGTGGTACATTTGAAATGCCTAGTAGTTATTAGTCAGCTAATTAACTTACTCTACATAAATGCAGGAGATCATGCAATGCATGTGGTGCGAAATATTCAGAGATTTCCATTATTTAATTTCATGTGAAAGCATAGTAAAGTATGTAAGTACGTTTGGCGTGAACTGAATCTATTAGCCATGTTAGTGTGAGATTTATGTTTGTTTTGCAAACAGCAGCTTCTTCACAGACAAGCGAATTTGATTTGTAGGATAAACAGAAATCATACATAAACATACTCAAATGCAACATTTCGATGTGTCAGACAAGGCAAAGCTACCGAAACAATCCAATTTGAATTTCCTTTCATTTAGTTAGTTGATTTGTTCGTGCCCTTAATTAATCACCTGACAAACTCAATTCTATGTCTTTCTGTATGGCTTTCGTGAATGTCCTTACATATTTAACTAACGGAAAATGTGTATGTTCTGTCCAAATTTTGCAGCTTGTTCAACAGCAGCTCAACAATTGAAGGGTGGCCAAGAGGATCCATGTAAAACTAAATCACGTGTCGTTGGCGACGAGGTCTACTGCGACAGATATTGGGAGTGTGTCAACAATCAGCCTGAACTTTACGATTGTCCGAATGGTCTTGTGTTTGCTGGTAAACGACATGGCGTAACCGAAGGATGTGACTATCCATGGCGTTCGAATTACTGCGAGGGAAAGCAACTTGCAAGTGAGTATAGTGCGGCCTCAAAAGAGACTTGGAGGTTAGTTGATCGCTTGTTGAAACCCTCTTCCCGATATTGTTTGGGTAACAGCTGGGCAAGCGAGTTCAGAACCTTTGCGGGGAGCAAGCTTTTACATCCAGACATATGCTAATCGATACGTTAGAATAGAGTAGCTATGAAGGACGTTTAGATTTTGAAAGGTGATGTGTAGCTTTGTGCGAAAAACAGTGAAAATTAAATGGCACTGCACTCCACCGAGACTAAGCATAGGATGGCATAGTAACAGCAAAAAGTTTGGCGTCCGCTCTTCCTTTGATTGCTGCCTTTGCACGAGTTTCATGCAATGTTGGCTGCAGTCAAAAGGATTAGGGTTAGTTCACATTTAAATTTGATTTTCCCATTCGCTTGCTTTCTTGCTGAACAGATGGACCCATTTCGACTGAACACTGTGACTGGCTGTACGGCATTTTCGGACATGAGACCTCGTGTACCCGGTACTGGACATGTTGGAATGGCACATCCACTGAACAATTATGCGGCGGAGGATTGCTCTATAACGAGGACACACATAGCTGTGATTGGCCCGAAAATGTTGAAGGTTGCCAAAAGCATCGTAAGTACTCGTCCACAAATTTGTTGTAAAATGACACTTGAGATAAATGAAATTTTAATTTGAATTGGTTTTTGGTAGCGCTGTGCAATGAGGATCCGAATGGAAACGTCCCACTGGGAAAGTCCTGTAATCGATATTGGCAGTGTCAAGGTGGCTACCCCCGTCTACAAAGGTGCCCCGCTCAACTTGTTTTCGATAGGCATTCGTTGAGGTGCGTCGTTCCGCCAACAGAGGAATGCGATGTACCAGTTGCTCCGCCAGTTGATGGCGAGCTACCAAATAAAGAAGGACTGCTCACCAAAGAGGAACAGGAGCAGCAGGTGAGATGTTTGTATTAGTTTTTATAAGTTTCAATGCTAAAGTTTCAACGTTCGGATTTTAAATTCAAATGTTCTCTCGTGCATTGACGGTTCAAATGCTCATGGCTTCAACAAGTTTCAATTCAATCAATGCAATTTGCAAGATATATTTTCTTTGTGTGAAACATTGGGCTGAACCCGTTCAATTTAAAATAAACAGCCTAAATTCCGTCCATACATTTGAGCCGAGCTTATTCACGCTATGTGCTGCCCCTAAGCGCTTCATTCAAACAGACTTCATGACTTGCGAAAGCACGCTCAGATATTCAAAATATTTGGTTCTATATCTAGGAATATTTTGAGCAGCAAGAACATTTTGAAGGTCATGCTATATGGATAGATACTGCTCGATCTAATCTACCCTCAGATACCAAATCTGATTGTATCTATTCCAAAGATGTTCCTAACAAAAGCAGACTAACATAGTAAATGTATCCTTTCTACTTGGCCTAAGCCCCGGAAAGCATTGTGCTATGTGTTTCCAATATGTACAGATAATACGGGCTTGCTGCCTGGTATGCCCGTCTTAAAGGATAAATAGGATATTTTTATCGGGGAGTTTTCCGAAACAGTAACGCACCTTTAAACGAATTACATTGGACTTAGGAGATTCAAAGAAAAACCGCCGCCAGTCATTTTTCCCACTGATATATTCTTATCACACTTTATCGTATTTCAAGAAGGATAATACGATATTCTGATTGCAGTATTTCTAAAAGGAGTCAAGCGGCTCGCAATTGACCTTCGTTTAATTTACTTTTGCATTCCGTGGAGAAATCTCATTAGATTTTTTCTGGCTCCAATCTGCCACAGTGGAGAAGGTTTAGAAAGTAAAGGTCGATTCACTCGTGTGTGGAAATGACCGAAAATTAAGGTTGAATATGTTGGAATGACTCAAAGCAGAATGAAAAGGAAACGAACAACTAGAATGAGGTGGAGTGGTGAACGAATTTTTAAATTCTTTCTCATCAGCTTTTATTGTTGGTAGTCCTTTTTCAGAGTGCAAAAGACTTATCAGCAAATTTTAAAAGTGTTTGATAGACAAGGAAAAGATTAGGGCTTTTCCGCTCAATCGATCGAATTTATCGTGAATTTGAATTTTTCCAGTCAGATGACTATTTGAGGTGCGATTATTGTTTTTTTACTGTAGTTTCTCTGTTTGAGCGTGTGTTGTGTAACTGCGACAATGTCCATCAAATGAATATTACCTTCTGTAGATTAAGTGATATTCAAGCATACAAAAATTTTATTTTGCTAATTTAACTTTTCTAAAACTATTTCAGCTTGCTGATAATGCAGTACCCGCACATCCTGTTCAGGGAAAACACTTTCAACGGTCAAAGAACTAAACCGCGCAACATCAAGTTATTGTTAAGAACAACAAATTTCAATCAGGCACAAAATAAGTTTGCATTTAATAACATTGAAAACTCCTACTAACATTCCCCGTGTTGGCAAAATTAAGCACTCACAAACGAAAAATTCTTAGAGACACGAAAAGTAAGTAATACATATATTTCGGACTAGTATCTACATATCAATTGAGGCACAGTTTTACAAAAGGGTACTGTTCCAAAAAGCTGAATTTTCGGGAATCAAAAAAAACAATTAGACTCTTGGCATTTTCATTTTTGAAAAATTGAATTGTTGCTAAATTATCTAGAATGTAGCGAGATTGTATTTATCTATCAACATGATTCAATTACCTGTTCCATCAGATGGAAAGTTAACTATGAAATTGGGGAGGTTTCGCAAAACGGTATACATCCGATTTCTATACCGTTTTGCAAAACCGTTTCCACCCTAGCCCAAGAGATGGGTTTTCTATTGATGCTATTTGATTTAATTTAATTTAAATCTCACTGTTATGTGATGTTGTTGACACATTCGTATCAATTTTATTTATAGGAAAAAAATATAAAATATGTAACATTTTGAAAACACCATAGAACTAGTAACGTTTTGAAAAAACTTCATGCTTTTAAGGCGGGATTCGTCCCGTTTCGACAAACCGGAACGTGACCATTCGATTCCTCGTGAAATTTTACATAAAAATCGATATCAAACTCGATTTTTTCGATTTTGGCGCCTATACCCTTTTGCAAAACTGCACCTCAATTGAAGTGGCTTTAATTATGCCAAGAGAAACATTTACACACAAAGAGCAATTGCTCAATGATAACAGGGTCAAGAAAAAGGAACATTAATCGTCACTAATTTTAAAGCTGAATGCCCAAAATCATTTCAATATATTTTTATTCCTGGGTTTAATAGAGCGAGACTAATAATTTTGAGTGTAGAATTGATATCAACCAAGCGGATAATCAACTCGAATTTTCAACAACCTGTCCATTACATGTGTTCGAAAGCTGTTCAAAGGAACACTGCAGCTTCATCTGTGTTCCTTTTTGTGATAATTCATTCAATTAACTTCATGGAAAATAACTTTCATCCGCTTGAAATTAAGCTTCCGCTCATTTATTCTGTATACTTCTTTTGCAACAGTTTTCATGGCTAATATTCATGACACAAGCAGAAATATGGTGGTTGCTGAAAGTACAGAATCAGTTTTTCTAGTATCTTTTATTGCTTCCAGATGCTTGCATAGATCCACCGTTTTAGTAACGGTAGAACAATTCCGTATTATGATTTCAACGTTAATACACAGTTAGATATGCTCCGTTGAACGTTAATTGCTTTTTAAATACCAATCTCGCGAGCAAGATTTTATTTTAAGATCCACGATATATTCGGAAAATCATTACAATTTAATTGCTTCACATTTGAAAGTTTAATTGCTGTTGTTACAACGCTGATCCTATTACCTTTCCAAAAATGAAAGTGAAAGAAGGAAGGAAAAGCAACTGGCTGAAAGTCAAGAAGAATCAGTGTAGTAATTAACTAGTTGGCTTTTATTGAGAAGTTTTTGTGTCTACTAATTCTTATAGTTTAAGTTTGTTGTTTAAGATTTTCGCTCCTTTATCGTTTCATAGTTTGCACAACGATATATTGGTTTGTCGTGATGAATGTAATAAACATTTATTTTGTATTTTTTTTTAATTTGCACGATGAAATATAGGAAGCTCTCAGTTCTAGGGTTTATGTAAGCAAAAAGCAAATCTTATTGAGTTGAAGCATTGGTTCGTGGGAGACGTTCAAGTTAGGGTTGCTTCTTAATATTTTCGGTAGAATTTGCCCGTAAAATAAATTAATATTGCAGGAACACACAATCGCTGTCAGATTTGGGTAAAAAGTTGATTTCATTTCCATTTGACTACACAAAAAACTTTTTGCAACTGATAAATGCATATCAAATATATTTCATTGAAATATGCCGTCCGGTGCCATTTCTACTGGAACAGTATTTTATCGGAATAAAGTTAATTTTCAAAAGTTCACATTTAATATCCTTGCTCCCGCACTGGGGACAGCAACAAAACAATCCGTTTCTCTATGGGACTTTTCCCTATAGACTTGTTTAATATGCGCTATAGCTGCATCCACACACTGTGACTCCAATAGTGTAACAGTAGATCCACCAAAGCCACCGCCAGTCATTCGTGATCCTAAAACACCAGGACAACTATTGGCAGCGTCGACAAGAACATCCAATTCATCGCAGGACACCTCGTATAAATCACGTAGCGATGTATGTGATTGTTTCATTAGTTCGCCCATCTGTGTTGGGAATATTATTAGTTTTCTATTTTATTGAAATGTAACATGACATTTAATAAAGAATCAGAGTGATATTCAGCATTTGTAGAAAAGGAAATGTACTTGGCAAGGACAGTTTGGAATGCCGTGCATCCGAAACGAAATTATCTTTTTTTGCAATACTAGATCGAATACCATGATTTATAGCAAGCCCTACGAGTTTATAGATAGTCTCAACAGTGGTTCTCTGCAAGTTGGTTTGGTATAACGAATTATTGATGAGTTGAGCCTATTTTCTATTATAAACACAAATACCTTTTGAAAATCACCGCGTTTCAAAGCGTCAGCAGAATCTTTTGTTCTTAGTATCTCGTCGATAACATGTTTCGTGCGCTTTACTAGAATCTGGTCGTTTGCTTTATAGAGAACTATAAAAATAAAATTTTATGGAAGGGTAACAGATTACTGTGTTTTATTCTATCAAATTTTATTAGAAGCGTACCTGATAAATGCTGCGATTGGACATCACGAAAACTCTTCAGGTTCATGTATTCCAGAGCCTTCGAACACTGGTCCCGTCGTTTGCCATACTCGCCATCCGACAATTTGTGACGCACGTTTGAATTGCAAATTAAAATTGATAGTTTTTCAGACAGAAAAGGTATGTGCCAGCTTTCAAAGGATCTAAGCAAAATGATTGTTATTGAAGTCATTCATGAGGAGTTTTATTCAAGCTTGGTAGTATGAATTAGTGGAAATTGGACAGGGTTTTATTAATTATATAGTTGAAGACTGATGAAAAATCACATACTAGGATAAGCTGAATTTATGCTTTATATCTTTTTGTGGGTTTACAAAAACTTTCTGATTATTTCCGAAGGAAGCTAGTAAAAGAAAATATTAAATTATTTTTAATCGTTATTGAATTTTAAACTATAAGCGAATTTATCAGTTTCTGTTTACAAGCTATTGTTCAATTTAAATTAAGAAAACAGCATAAAGTATGTATGAATGTAATTTCTAGGACTACAGAAACTATGAGATAGTGTATGTGCGTGCTCCAAATTCTGGAAAAAGTTACATATTTCAATATTTGCTCACTCTGTTAATAACGGCCAGAACAAACGCAACAATGTAAAATCCTTTACATTCCATTCAAGCTCGCAGGCATACGAAACATTGACATACATTTCCGGAGCTCGAAAATGTTGCAACGTGCTAACGCCTAACATGACGATGTCATTTCTTGTATGCTCACCTGAAATCGATTAACAGCGCGTGATTTTCTTTGGCCTGTAATGAAATCGTTTGATCCATAACACCACATGGAGTACCAGCAAACGTATGTTCGGCACGAACGCATATTTGAGCTCGCTCCTCATCGCTAAATGGAATTTTAGACAGCCAAATGTGTATACATATGTGAATAATTTTCAAACTTACGTCGCGATTCGCTTCCCGCTAAGCTCTTCAATGAAAAGGAGCGTTGACACTTCTAGAGCAGCACTGCTAGATACTCCTGCTCCAATTGGCACATTACTTACGATAACTGCGTTGAAGCCAGGCACGGAATGATTAAAATGATGTATGACTCCTTTGACGTAGTTCGCCCATCTGTAATTGGAAGTACTAAGATACGAGGGAAGAAGAATTAGCAGCGATGTAAAATTGAAAGAAGATTCCCCGAAACATGGTAAAGTGTTAGTAATAGTTTTTATCGTCGATGCTGTGATATTCGATGAGGTTATTTATTCTGCGAACTGATACTTCAACAACTGTGAATTAGTTTTGCTTCTTTGAAATCCCAACTGAATTTTAGGTGATGAAAGCTCTACGCAAGAGTCTCGAGCTACGATCCTTATTTTTAAAAGAGACGAGAGAAAGCCTTGTTAGTTTTTAAATAATGACACGACAAATAAATTTCCAGAACAAAATGCTTTGGGTGAATATTCTCAACTCTCAACACCACTATGTTTCCACTTGTCCCGCAACGATTATTGTTCTTCTAAAATACAACGTGCAAAAAATGGCAGTTCGATTTGATTTGTAGCTTCCACTCAAACAATACAACGCATTACAAAAAATATTTTAAAAATGACAGACTCTTTGCAGAGCACATTTTTAAATATCTCCCTATGGATTTATTGTATTTACAACAAATGAACTTACGAAGGATAACTTGGTTTCGAAGCGCTCATATCAAATTGAATTCGATTTGTTCCATCAACTTTATCGGAAAATGTTATTATGTCTGCAGTGGATTGGGTTTTATTTGGTGCTCCCATCAGAATAGTGCCCATCGGTAAAGCCTGCGTACATATATTAACAAATGAAAATTTATATATATGCGAATAAACTAAAGCGACAGCAGTAAAAAACACAATGAAATTGATCGATGGACATTGTGATGCGAGGTCCTGGGATGGACGAAAATTATATCAAGAAAATTCAACTCACCATTGGTAGCGCGTAGCCGTCATTGTAGTCGATGTGCTCACCAATCAGATTGACACGTCCTGGAGCAAAAGCAGCTATTTTAGGCTTAGTGCCAAAGGTTTCACAGTAGGCTTTCCGGCCAGTTTCAATTAGATCCAGCAGAGCTTGATTGGGCGAATCCATAATGGTGTTTTATTCTGCAAAAAGTGATGGGTTAAATGCAATTGCTGAGCGAAAAAGGTGCAGATAATTAGAATTTACGATAGTGTTTGCTAGAGCAGAGGAAACTAATTTGCCAATACATCGTAGTGCGTAAGTATATTCACGCCTTTGTTGACGTTCCGGCGCGGAACCGTAACTCTCAGGCTTTAAACTGAAACCCCCAACAATAACTATTGTAGATACCTAGAACTAAGTGCTGTGTTAGGAGTATCGTTTCAGAAGCTTTCATCTCATCATGCTGTGCCTTTATTTTATTTGTGTGTTCACATGTTCAGAACGTTATTTCGTATCGTTGAGACAAACTACCATACTGAGACATTTTTGTGGATCCCAACTCCATCATTATAAACGCTTCTATTATATCATTGTCATAAATGTAGCGAGTATAAGAATGAGCTGCTGGCCACAGAACCTCGTTAAAGCAATTTACTTTGGTTTTTTCGGCTTAGCTTCCCGATAGGAACTCAGTGTTTCCTTGCCGAAATACTAGCAACAGTTTGTGTTAATACTCTATCACGGCAAATTGATCTCGCCTCGTTGGCTCAGATGCTGGGTTAAATGAGCCGCCACGGATTCACTCTCAAACGATACAACTTCTTTGCGATGGATTTTACATCCGAATATTGACAGGATACAGATGTTGCCAGGAAGCACGTTATCTTAAAGTTAGGAATCTCGTGCCGACGGTTGCGTCGAAAGTTATAGCAACAGCGCAACCAACTAGCCGTTGAGTTGAGGATGTCTTGAAAACTGAGTGATGCGGATAAAATAAACATAATTCTGACAACAGAATAGGAATTATTCTTATTAAATGCATGCGGATCTAGCATTTTAAAAGTGTTGTGCTTCAGTAGTGATATTCTTACACAGTTTTTAGAAAGAACGTTGGAATCATAAATGGTAAAAGATTTATTTCTAATTTCTCAAGCACAGCCTAGAAATATGCTTGAGCATGACTTCAAAATCGTCCGTATGTGGAAACAAATGTGATGAAACATAATAAGCGTACTCAATCCAGCTGGCATGCGGGTTGGTTGAAATATTGTTAAATCCTTTCAACCCGAAGAATAACGATTATTTGTATGAAAAATAATGAAAAATAATGAAAAATAATGATTATTTGTATGAATTCACTGTAAAACTGGAGTTTACAGGACGTTCTATCTAATCTGCAGGAAAATGTCTACGTTTCTTATTGTTTGAAACAATTTTTCTGATTTATTGATTGATTTTCAGTGCATTCTACTACAGTAAATCAATATCAAAAGAAAAATAGACTTAAAATGAGTATTCCATGTTTAACTTCCATTCTACAACCTGTCGATTCGATTTTCCTGTATTCACAACCAATAAACTCTTATGCAGGCATACAGCGATAAATCACTGTGGATATACGATAAGCTGAAAAAATTGTTTCTTATTGATTCCTCCTTCATTCTCTACCTTCCATTCAATATCAAAAACACGTCGTGCCCATACCTCTTCTTCAAACTCGACTAGGCAAGCTGGAAGGCAGGCAAACAGACAAAGTAGGTACGTACCAACACGAATGAAAATAAGTGATAGAAGTTTTCGCTGTAAGTCGAAAATTCACTTATCCTTAGATATCACTCTTGAAAGATTTTCGAAAAGCACTCAACACAATTCAACGTACAATTCATAATATACTTGACGCCTGAATTCAAGCAAAAAATGAGCTCGAGCTGCTTTTTTCTTCTATTTGTGTTCAAGTCAGACAAATCGGTAGCAGAACTGAGACTTCTTTTCCAAGAAAACAGAAACGAAAGCGACTTTTTTCTCAATTTTTGTTTCGTACTTTTTATTGAAAACCCGGTACTGTTGCTCCAAACGACGTGTTTGAAAACACTCATTTGTGAACAGTGAAGTGGCATTTCACCGTTGATTGCAAGTTATTTGAAAGAAAGTACAGCAACAATTCTACTAAGCTACAGGTGAAATTGGATTTACAAAGAATAATAATTGAGAATAGATTTCTTACCCTCTTCAACGCTGCAAACGAGGTCAGGTGAAAACACACGCGATTATATGATTCGATGCCGTAGTTGACGTCAGGATAACGCGCAAGTCGATCAGAGATTGTTTTCACCGTGGAAGATTAAATCGAAGGACGGTTATTGCTGAAGGAGTAGTTTGGTTCTGATCGGATACGTAAAATGCTGCTGACCAACAATTTTCAAAATATTTGCCGCACCAGTTTCTTTGCTTATATTTGTGATTACTCTTGCTAGTGTGAGATTACAAGCGCAAATCTCGATTATGAGTAAGGTGGATATCGCAAGCAATTTTAAGGCAATTGCTATGTGGTCTTGGAGATGTATTGACCTCGATTACTACAATCAACCGAATCTAATCGCTACATCAATGATAAAAATCATATTACTAGACATCTATAAAATGGTATTTTTTGTTTAAGCCCAACTTCAAAAAAATTGAGTCTGCTGTAACTTGCGGTCCCCACCTTAACTTTACTATTATCTCCCTGATAGTCACACATTCGAATATATATCCGCGCCTAATAATGATTTCGTATCAGTTTGGTACATACATACATACATATGTATATATATGTATATACCACCGAAGTGTTAAAAAATTATGCAGATCACGTTCCACAGTTGCACACATATTTATTATGATTACACTAATCCACTATCGTAAACACTTACAGTTCAATGCTTGTTTTGTTTCAGTAGCTTAAGCTTTAATTAGCCGCTCCGAGCGAAAGAGTTTAAACTGTGCACATAATCGGACAATTGAAGGGCAGTTCGCGGTTAAAGCGATCACATAACAACCGTGGATTTCACTAAAACTTTCTACAGTGATACGAACGGCTAAAATGTCAGCTCCAATTTGCTACCACTAACACTAGCAATATGATTGCAAGCTTTATCTCATCACGCCAGCCGCACTGATAACAATATAATAGTAATAACAGTAGTAACAGTTGGAGCGTTCATAAATGGAAGCAGCTAGTGATGGAATGATGGAGTGATGGGTTATTCGTTGGCTGCTGGTTGGGGCATAGCCTATTGTAGGCAATGGGGTTGTTGGTCAAACGCACACGGAGCGATAATGCAAGCATCTTCCGTTCAAGGCCAACGAAACGATTCGAAAATATGCTCGCAAGCGAAATATCAATTCTGCTTAAGATATTCTTCGGTGGGCTAGCCTTAATAACTCTTCTACTAGATACGGTCTTTCCAATTGCATTAAACCGGCCAAAGATCGTTTGAAATGTTATTCGTTTTACTGAAAACTAGTCTTGAATAAGCTTAAAAGACTCTCTCGATATTAATGAACATATTCGCCACCAATCGAACAGCCAAGGGCTAAAATCCCTCCCTATGACTGCGTCATAATCAAATCTTCCTCAATCTAATCTTATATGTACAGCAGTTAGATTAAGTCATCTTCATGCAATATGTAATAGCGTATCACAATACAATATGCATAATTGTTCCCTAAAGCGTATTCTCTATAGCTGGTGGGATGCAAACAAACTGACTGCATAAATATTTTGAATGCAAATTGGACACCTTCATTGCAGCTCAGTCAACAAACTATGTATCTAGTATGCTTAAAACATAGTACACACATGCATGCCAAAATCAATATCATGCCCATTATCCATTTTAAAATTAAATCAATTAGAAGTGATTAATACACGAAATTAGACTTTGCAGAGAATGCTATCAGTCTTTGTTATACTGTTCAAACGACTACTAATCTAATTGCTGTGTGAAACACATAACATTGAATGATATTTGCAATGGGGAAGATACGGTGCCATGTATGTACATATGTATGTTGCTGATTGACTTATGATTTTCGGTGATACGCGAGATTGCAAATGATTTGATTTGAATCGTTTCCAAATGATTCTATTTAATTAGTATCGGAAGCAAAGTATAAATAATTTCGTAAGTGAAATTTCCGCTTTTTTGAGCATCATTTTCCCCATCAATTATAATTCATTGTAATAAAATAAGTAAAGTAAGTTAAGGAACTTACCTAGTAATTCCAGATTGAGCTATTGTGGTATCAACTTCGAAAGATAACTTTGCAATTCATTGAATGATTCCACCAATCGTTTTGCAACTCATTCCCATGCAGTTTTTAAAATCAGATTAGGTGTAAAAACGAATATCATGATTAAAATTTAAGATCATGTTCAAAGTTTCATGGATGACGATTTGATGCAACTTTGGATAAGGGCATATCGTTGAAATATTCTAAAATGAATCCCGCCTTATCATCCTGGAGGGCTCTAAGTCTCTTCCAAACAAAATCCTCAACCGAAAAGTGGCACATTAAGTAACAAAACTGCAGCAAGTATTTTCATCATCATCCATCCATTTTCTAGTGCTTGACGTTCCAAATACCATGCTTTACTTCGGTGCACCCACTCCGTGAAACATTGAATCCGTCACATTCATTATTTCGAACCGACGAGAAGACATTCCAGTGTGGAATAAGAATAGTGACGCGGTATTCGACAATTATTTCCGCAAAAGCATGAGCTGCTTTCTGTAAACCCATATCTTCAGGGAACTGCAAATGTGAATAGTAGTAAGTCATGTCAGACTATTGGGTTGTCAGTATGCCATGGACGTATTTTTCGAGAAAACAGCACAAAACGATGAAGTTGTTGTACTGCAAACAGGGAATACTTTGGTTAGATTTGCCTGGAATGCAAGACAACACGCTAAAGATACTATTCCAAGTTCTCGACAACAGTAGACTCGACGGAAGTCGCGTTAACATTAACAGGATTGTGGCCATCAGAATAGACTGTCAGTAGCAAATTCGATGAACCGAAACCTTTGTTAGACAATCAACAAATGCAAATGCCTGGGCTTGCTGTTAGTTGGTGCAGAAGTTACCGGCATTTAGATGTGAGTGAACCATTAAGGCTCCCCAGTTTCCCTAGTCAATGAAGCTCTGTAATAGCAACACTTGTGGCACGGACTACGAACGGTGCCTAAATAGGGCAAAACAGCACAAATGGAGCCGATGCCATCACGAACCTCATGTTAATAGACTTTTAAGTCAGCAACTTGTTGATTTTTCCAATAGACTGCTGAGTGCAAGTAAACGTCGTAGCCGTCGTTCATAGTCGCCATCTTCTGCGAAAGCCAACAAAATCTAGCCCAAACACTACTTGAAGTTCACGTTAGTCTAGGATACCCTGGTATGGAGGAGTGCCTCTGCTGTGAAATTTATTGGGTCCCATAAACTACCTTCACAAGATTTTCCATTAGCTCCGGGAATTGAAACAAAGTGGGAAATTTACTTTAGATTGCATCGTGTTGGTGAGTACTATTAGCTGTTTGGATTGCAATATGTGTGTTTCTTATGACCGCAATCTTCTTTTCTATGGCCTTTTGAATATCACCAGAGTGTGTTGCATACAATTGCCAGCTTTTGTTTCCATGAAACCCATTTCAACACAGAGACAAGTTGATTGAAAGTCCTTTTGTTTGGCTGTTTGATTGTGGCTTCAGAAGCAAATCACCCTATTCTAATATAAATCGAAATTGCCGATCGATAGGAAATGTGGTTAATTTATTTCAATAAAATAGCACCGCCATATATATAAATGTTCTGTGACAAAATTTGACTCTCATAATATCTACGAAACCTATGAAACGACATACATCGCTTGCAATTTCCCCAGCAAAACAAGATTAGCTAACCATTTTCTCTGTGCTTCAAAAAGGACATACGATTAGTTGTGAACTATGGTCCATGGGTTGGGAGCTTTTGAATGGATTATCTGCAAAATATTCCACACTTAAAACATTTCAAGCTAGTTTCGCTTTGATACGGACCATGTTCTCAGAAAAATCAAGTCAAACCAATTTATCTTCTACGAAAATAGTATGCAAGCCCCAAAGCAATACTGTGTATCCAATTTTTCAAGTGGTGACAGGCAATCTAGAAACGTGGTGATATGTGATTTTCATAACGTCGCATATTTCCCTAGATTATATGCATGTGTCAAAAACATTCTGTACTCATTTTTCTCCTTCATTTGGTCAGACATATCAAAATATTTAGAGAGTAGTGTCTGCAATCTAGAAAAGCATGACGTTACGGTTGTTGCATACTCAATCGTTTCAGATATAGCTACATATGTACATTAGCTTCCTATTGAAAAACCTAAAACGGAAGATATGTGTTTGTTCATTTGGCAATATGCAGTGGAATATCTTCTGTTTTGTGCTGTGGTAAAAACGGTATTTGTTGTCAATTTGAAAAGATAGTAGTTTATGTGAAATGGAAGGCACACCAATGTTTTTTAAGCATAGGATTCTGTAAATACTCAGAATCAAGCTGACAAACAAAGTGGAATAATGGAAGCCAAATCGAATTTTTTATGAACGAAACTGATTTCGTTAATTTAGTGCTAAGAAAATCAAGGTATACTATCTGCCACACACACATCCAATTATTTTTTGCATGATAATTTTGTCATGCTTTACGAGCAATGATCTGCGAAAAACAGAGAAGCTCATCAAGCATTTTAAGAAAAATCAAAAAAAACCTACATATAGACGATATGAAACTTTTGTTTGCTCTAGAGGAAGAGAATGAGTGAAATTAATAATTCATAAAGTGCTGGCTAGCCGTCGATTAAAGTTTGAACTTCTGCTTAAATTTCAAATACAAAGGAGCTAATTTATGCTTCGTTCTTTTACGTCGCTCCAGTGAACTGAATGCCAAAGTTTTTGAACGTTTCATCTCCTTGAAATTGTGTTTGCTGTTTTCTGTTGAAAACATTATAAGTAAAGAAACTACATCAAACCCGACGTCCACTACAGCCGCCAACATAGGTACATAAATATAGAGAATAGAACGTGGTACATGCAGCTGTAGCTTTAAAGAGGACGATGAGCAAATAGCCTTGGGATGTTAGTTAAAGTGAGCCCCAGAATCAATCTTAACATAATGTAAACACCTCAAACATTCAACACTGGCTGATAAAACCCTCATCCGAAAGATATGTGGTTCACGTCTTACGCATTACTGTAGGGCATGTATCCTCTCTACTAACACTATTAGCGCTTTGCACGTTACTCTGTTTTTGTTCTCAGTTCGAAAAGAGCTTTAACTATTTAACACTGATTGTCTTCGTGGTAAATTCCGGACATTGCGAATACCTACTTTACTACTTTCAGATAAGGAACGGTGAAAGTTAGGATGAATGGTTGCATCGTTTCTGCGTGTTGCTACTGACTAGCACAAAATTCGATTATCTCTCTGCTGAGGGTATGTTTCTGGAGCAGCTACTTTGAGGTTTTGGTTTCTGAATAAGAGGTAGCCAAAAAGTGCATTGATTTTGGTTCGGTCAATCTGAAATGTTTCGTGCAAGTATTGTCACTCATAAATCATGCATTTGTGTACAAAATTTAGCCTAAAAACAATCGACTCAACTAAAAAGATATGTGTTACCAACAATCATTTGTTACTGTTCAGTTTTGTACGTGTAAAATAAATTGAACAATATCGCGGGAATTCAGCAATTTTTTATGATTCACAAGTGTTTCGAACTTGTTCAAGCGATTGATCTAGAAATGTTCATCGTCCTTTCTTCTATCCGGTTGTAAATTAATTCAAATATATAGAACAATAGACCTGTGCATTATCATGTATTGTTTTATACCGCACAGTTTAACGTGTAACTAATAGGTTTGCAAGTTAATGAATCATTCTTCAATTCGTTCAGATTTTTTAATTGATTGTTACCTAAATGATGTTCCATAAAATTCGGGCATTTAAAATATATCTTTCTATTTTCCTCCTCATACGCACCTTATTTTCCATCGATCCTTCCAGTGGACTAGTTAACTGGCTTTGTTTAATATATATGTATGTAAGTGCAGCTCATGTTACTTATAAAAAGCCCTTCAAGCGTTTCTGTTCAATCCAAACAGCATCTCAAATAGTCATATGTACATGAAGAACATTTGCTGCATTCACATTATCAATGGCAAAATAGCCGCGGAATTTCACGTACCATTGTGCAAATCGCCATTCAACGAGAAAGTTATAAACGACAAAAAAGACTAGAATATGGTGCATCATTGGCAAAACATATCCACATATGATGTGGAATGCCTTCACTGGACATGTCTCAGAGATAGTTTAAGCCAACGATGGTCCTGCAAAAAAATTGCAGCTATGGATAAATCCTCTTGTTGCCATGACGATCCTTTTCACTTCACTTGCTCAATGGACGACACACTTTTAGGAAAACGACGACGATGTTGTTTCCACAGATCTATACACAGTACGAATGAATTGGTCGCTTAGAATTCTTCTCAAGAGGACTCATAGACTGCTGGACCAAGCTCTGTATCTTTCCTGTGAAACTTACGGTCATGCATGGTGCTCGTACTCTGTGGAAGTTGTTCATTTTCCTGGTGCTTTTTCGACGTTTTTAATTGCACGAAATTGAAATGAATTACTCTGTTGGCACTTAGGAAATTGCACAATAGCTTTAAAAGGCAAAGGGGTTTTTACACAGGTCGACGAATCTCGTGGTTTCGTAGACTTCACAGAGTTTCGTGTAATACGTTTCTGCAACTACATGTATAGATTTGTATCTGACCAGGAACGAAGTAGCCACGGTGGAAGTGAACTTACCATAAGTGTCGAGATATAATCTCTCTTAGTATTTATTTCGTTGGCAATGTTTAGTTAAACTTTGTTGGTTTTTAATTGAAAAATTTGAAATGGGGACCGCATGCACTTATAATAATTTGCTGTGTGGAAGAAAACAAGCAGACTAGTCGAATTGCAGGTTGACTATGTCATGCTGGTTTAGACAGGTGACCGAAGCAACCTATTTTTGAAATAGTGTAAGTTAGTTGAGAACTTGTCGAGATTTCGAGGCTCTGTGAAAGACCCAAGTATAATGTTAATTTAGTGCAAACTCGTGAATAACTATGTCAACTTTTGATTGTGAGGGTTATAAATGTAATTGAAGAGCGTCAGTAATATGGAATCCCGTAATGACTGCAATTAAGAGAATGTCAATTAGGAAGCAGTCGACATCTGCAGCGTACATGCATATGCTAACAATTTAGTCTAACTTAGATTTTGATACTCCCACTTCCATGTAACGTAAAATATTTCTAGTAATCGAAGAAACTGATGAAAACTGATAAAGCCAGACACACTCAACGGGGAAAGTTCGTGAGGTAAAAAGGACCAAATAAAATCACTGAATTGTCATCGAGGTCATGCACTTCTAATTGATTTCCTAGAAGCTAGACTATTTTACTTCCGTCTTGGTATTACTAATACCTACTTAATGTTGTGGATGTTTTGAAAATACTTGTCGATGGCAACAGTTCGTTGGAGCATAGTTCGCATTGTAGCTTTATTAACTACGGATTGATTCTGATTTTATTACACACTATCAATTGCTGAAAAATGGCCATAGGTATCAAGATGTTACTAGCCGCAGTATTAGGTTAATCATTCATATTTCTTATTGATTTTATCGGAAATGACTGATAGATTTGAAGCTTCAATACATTTGTCTAAATACTCATTGGTGTAAGAATGATTTCTAACGTTGTAAATGTACATAAGTGTACAACAACAAATGTATACTACACAAGTATTTTCAAAGCATCCACGTACCCTAAATGAATAAATCAGATTCATAACGTGATAAGTTCAATCTGAATTCCAAATTTGTATTGCGAAATGCTCCTTGTGTGGACCACTTAGATTTTCATTCAACCGATGGAGATAAAGATTTTTTTATTTCAACTAAAAGACGATCTTCAAGTGTCCTCTTCTTAACTTTGCGACGACGCCAACAGGATGCATAGATATATACCAAGCTTCTCCACTGCCATATTGTTTGATGACAACTAAATGGGAAGTGAATTGTTTGATTGTATTGATTTGATTTTGTTTCGGTCGTCTGCCAGCGAAATGCAATAAACGACGAAGCTTTACCGCTGCCACCCCATCATTGCATGTTGTTCATAGTGTAGCATAACGATAGCAGTACAGTATGTCCTACAGACAATCTGCAAAACGAACGGTTTTATTTCGAATTCTTCCTATTACCTATAATTTTTTTTAAATCTCGAGAAAATAATTTATTCCATTTGGTGAAAAGATGAACGGAATTCAAATGCCTTGCTGCCTGAAAAATCCTTTTTTTCGATATGCAATTCGAATACAAGTAAGTCATGCTTTGTTGGATTGGAATAGGTAGACAATATCTATGCGACCAAGCGCTGAAAATGATTGGAATGTGTTCGTATCGAGGTGTTAAGATGTACGAATTGATGGTTGAGTACGTTGAGTATGTGAATAGTATGGGATGATGGTAATTGGATATTAATTTAAATTGAGAGAGCAAATGGCGCATCTTGGCTTTATTTACTTTTTAAAATCGTGTTCGTCCGGTGGTTTTCCACCGGCAAGTAAAAGTGTCTTCATTTTTACTGGATTCACACATCCAACATTCCTCGTAATGTTATTTTTGTAATATTTAACAGCAGCCACATTTTAGCACTTCCAATGGCCTACGATAAACTCCACGTGTGTGTTTCGGTGGTGGATATTTTCCAAGTACTTAATCAATGTCGAATGCTAAAAATACATAACCACCCCTTCAATATACACCTAGTACACTATCAATTGGTAGTGTGCATGTAGTTTCATTTCATAAAAAACACATAACTTTGAAATGTGCACACAACGAGAGCAGGGTTAACCGGCAAGTGAGTATATTGTGCACCTAAAACCGTAAACTGCTCCATTTTCCTTCGGGTATATGCTATAACCACTTCTCGTCCGTATCCGACACTGGTTCCTTGATAAATTTATGGGATGCATTTCTCGTATCTACTTCCGTTTTGCAAATTTGATGTTTGTGACCATGATCCCTGACTATAACACGAAAATGCATCGTAACCGCACCCAGCCTCACCCTCACGAACAGACATCAAAAAACCACCAGCCCATCATAGCCTAACTAGGATAGGTGGTTACGAGACCGCACATTTATATAACGCTCTCGTTGACCGTACGTCTGACTGTCTGTCTATAAAAATTACTACGGGAAAATCGATGATGATGGTTTATAAATCCGTCCAGCCTTTGAAAGATCCAAGAATCTGGCGAGGTAAGGTTATATCTTACTTGTACTGATCATTAATGTCAGAGATGACGTGAAAGGTGAACCAATTCATTTCAACATCCTTGCAAAATGTTTGACTTCACCGCAGGAAACTGTATGTCGCGATGAAATGAGTCTCAAGCAGGTGAAAGAATGCAAGGAGCGCAATTCGCATTGCAGAAATTCTCTCAGACTTGTTATTTGAACTGCCATTTTCTACTCTTGTAGTAACATCATGAGAAGCACGACGAAGGATATTGAAGAATCCAATGCGATTCACGAATCTCAACTTGGAAGTTGCCCAAGGATATTTACTTCAGAAATCCCTGTGAATCGGAAACTTGTTCGGAATAGTAAAGTGAATGGAGGTAGGAGATTTGTTGTAAGTGCATCAAGATAAACGAGGCGAAAGACCTAACAGGAACACAATCAATTGTTGGTTCGATTTATGAGCACCATGAAATCTTTTATGGATTAAAAGATGAGGTGGTGCGCGTTGACAGTGTCAGATCCCAACAGAGCCAACTGTTTGCGGGTGGTTGCCTTGGCATGCCGCAATTGTAACAACTTACAGAATGCATTGCAAGTGATAAATAGCGATTACAAGACATATTATGGGAAATGGAGTCACTTGTTGAAGGTACCACTCATGTTTATATGACTTGCCTCTCATTTGCGATGCAAGCATCCTCTTGCTATTAATCTCATTATATCCTTGCATAAAAACTTCTTTCTTTCCTTCACGATAGTGACCACTATATTGATATTCATTAAATCAAATTAATTAGGCAGAATGACAGGGAGCTACTATAATACCTTCTTTAAATACACACTCTGTCACCGACAAGGGCATTATTAAGCTGGGTGAAACTCATTTCCCACAAGTTTTTTCCTCAAGTTGGCTGTATTGTTTTTGCATCGAAAATTGCTTTAAGCCTATTAGTCTCGTTCTAGAATAATGGAACCCATCAATTATAATTAAAAGTGAACTACATTACATTAGGCAGGAAAATCAGAGCAAGGCAAAAGCATCAGCATTTCAAGTCCAGATATGTGCTTCTTATACGCTTGTCGTACATGCATGTGTACACATGTGGGTGGCGTAATATATGCCATATCGCATACATTACCACACTACCTTCATCATCTTCGCAAAGGTCCAACCAAAAGGCAAAACACAATCCGGGTGGATAGTGTTTCCAAATGAAGGATCCACTCATCGGCGCCTGTAAGGAATAGCCGGAAAAGCAGGCATGTTATGAGAAAGTTTGGCTTCTTAGACCTTCCATATTGCTAACTTGAACAGAGACGAAAACCAAATAGAGAAGGAAAAATTATATCTTCCTTTTGCGCCTCCTTAGTTTTTGGGTTAATAATGTGAGAAATAGCAGAGCAAAGCCTCGCTCTATGCCGAAACAAATCCTCATTGGCTGTTAATGAATGGGAAAAACGTAAACTAATCCTGCAAATTAATGTTCCCTTTATGCTTCGTATATCTGACTATATGTTTGTAAGGTTTGTGCGAAGACTAAAATAATGCGTGTAGACACCCCATACGATAAACCCCTAAAAGGATCAAATGCGAACACATAGAGTAAAACATATCGACAAGTTAATTAGGTGAAGTAAACGATTTGGTGTAGAAAGTGCTGGATCTAGTATGCATGCTAGTATAGGTATGTACATGCAAATGTGCGTATCGGTTTATTGAACGACGGGCGACGGGTCGGTGTAGCTCATTTGGATGCTAATTGTATTTTATAATTATCGAGGAAAATGTAATAATGAAATAACTAATTGGTTCTTTAGTAAATAAAGACCTGTTTTGTTTAGTGATCGTATCGACTTTCCGAGAACCTAGGTATGTAGATGACTTGGCATTCCCTTCTAGGTCGAAGTTGATTTTTGGAGCGAGATCTTTGTGTGAGTTGAGGGCTGGCATTTGTTCGTGTTGTTTTGAACAGTTGAACAATAAAAAGAAGATTCCCAACATTTCCTACGACGGCCGCTGATTATAGATTACAGAATCTGTAAAGGAAAAAAAATTGAAGCATATTAAAAGATATTTAGACTCCAAAACCGCAGATATTTTCTTCGAGTGTGCTTCTACATTGCTATAAGGAATAAGTTTTACTTATTCTCACAGTTCTCATAAATATACAAAAACAGTTATATATTAATTAGTTATATTGGGTTCCTTGGGAAACATTTGTGTGTTTCACTGGCAGATTTGACGCATTTTGTCGCTGACTCGTTGAAGGCATTAAAAGCGGGGCTTCATTTATTTTAACTATTTCACTTGCCACGATTCTTTGTGTTTGTCCTTGTCTCAGTTTGCTTGTGCTGTCGACAAAAGTGTCACATTATTTCTCACTGCTTACATTTACGCCAATTGCATCATTTATCTCCTGAAAGAAAACGCAACGACGACTACGGCGTCGCGACGGTGGCGATTACGCTATAAATTAAACTTATCAAATCTCTCTTGCTCACACAAATTAATTACAGTAATTCGGCGAAAATGAAACCTCATCCTGTAAAGAAAACACCTCATTCCTTATGAAAACATTTCCTCCTCAGGTTGGCTCGTTCTCTTCATTCCAAACAATTTATTTATAAGGGAAGTGGCGATATGGCGGCATCGTGGCGAATAAAGCCACGACTATCCTTATACCCACATTTTGCTTCTTGCTGTTGTCAACGGATGGAACTACTACCAGACTGCAGCTCCTTGGCCAACTCAGCTAGTGCTCACAGTATTACACTCATAATCACATTAAAGCATAATTCATTTTCCAGTTGGTAGTCGTTGACTAGTCCTGCACAATTTTCATCTTTCGTGTCTTCTTATTTACGGTGCGGCCTTTGTTTGTAGCAATAGTTAAATGTTGCCTTTGTCCATGTCGCCTGTACTTATATATGCGTTGGCTATTTTCGGATGTACTGTCGTGCATGCATAGGGCATAGGAAGTCATAAACTATTGCGAAAAGAAAAGTTCCACGATACTGCTGATTCCTTGTTCGCTCCTCGCGCGCGAGTTAAGGATAAATAAAAGTTTTCGGACAATCATTTGCAGACGCGATGTGAAATTTTACTTTTGGCCTGGAATACTTAATATAATAAGAAGAAATTTCCAATTTCATAATGTATCCATGTTGATTTTAATGTTATATCGAGATAATTTGCTGTTTTTAACGGCAACACGTTATCAAATTGCCATGTGTTTTGATCCTTAGTTAAAACTTGATGAAATCTATTCTTCAGAAGCTTACAAGCGGGACATTGTAATGAATCAATTTTCCAATTTGAGTTATTAGCGGATCTTCAAAGCGAAATATCTGGAATCATTAACATACAACATTCGTGGTCCTTTCAAAGCTGTTTCTTAGCATTTGATACGCTTTTTCTTTTAACGGTAAGAGCACTCTTTTGCTTCCTGTAAAAGTCAGCGAGTTTTTCATTGATAATTCCTCCTAACTTCATTAGGGCTTTTCAAAGACAACTTGAGCCCGGCAAGAGAGCTGACTGGTCTCAAATAAGCTGTGGCTGTAGCTGATGTGTATTAAAAAGCAGCGTTAATAGAAAATGCAAACCTTTCAGCCACATTTTCTTTATTATGGAAAGCTGATGAGTAGTAAACTGAATAGGATCCAAGTTTAGTAGCGCCAAGAAGGTGCAGGTGGAGACGCTTTCATTCGTGGTTAATTCATTCGTCCATACAAAAGTATACCAGTTCATTAAAATCATTCATGGCGCTAAGTGCTTGTGTTCGACATTTAGAATTTGCTTCCAATCTGTCGGTAGCAGGACCATAATTTGATTCTTTGGTTAAGGCAACTGCTTCCTGAAGTGAAACGACGCAAACGTAGTCTGCTACCACTTCGAATTCAAAATAAAATCACTTTTATGTAGCAGGCCGTTGCAAACCTAATTCAAAGTTTGCTTGCGACTCCTGGTGCTTGGAAACCCGGCCGAGATATTTTGCACAGGATGCAAGCATGTCATCACAAAAATTAAGCGAACTTATCCGCGACACTTAAAGCACAAAATGTTAAGAAGGTAAGTCCTGGCCTGATGGCATCAGAATATCACATTCTCGAGCAAATTCGTTTGCATATACACACTACAGTTTAGCATCATAGCTCTAGTCGTTCACGCCATTCCATATTCCTTTAATATTTTTTTTTAAATTTTACTTCGGTCGTCCTATACCTACACATGCATTCACACCTTTTTAACGTAGCTTTTGCGATATTTTCACAAAATAACTATTCCGGAGGCCCTAGTTGCCATTAAATTGACATCACACATCACACAATATGCTTGCATGCAGATTTGTGAGCATGCTTTAAGTAAAAGGTTTTCTAATTTTCCGAGTAAAGACGTCTCGCTTGTAAAAAAATTCAGTTCAAATGCGCCTAAAAATCAAATGGAAATCATTGTTTTGTATATATTTTATTCTGAAATCACATATGTTTCGATGGCCAAGTTTCGAGAGCCTTGTTTTTAAAATTGAAATATTTGTTCAGGTGTACATGAGAAGACACCGCAGGTTTGAATCTAATTGAATGGGTAACCTCCCAACAGTCATGATCAACTCGTGAAACCCAGGATACTTCCATAAGTTTCTCGAAGGACTATAAGCTCAAACATGGTGTGATACCTACACTACTTTGACTCGAACGCGACATCGAACTACCACTCTTCCCAAGTCACGTATATTTACTAGAAGAGCTGCTGATTCAGTAGGCTTGTACGGGACTCAGTTGCAGTCGAGCGAATTTTCTGAAAAGCCCAGAGAAGTCCTATTCAATGATGTTGATGATTCCTTTCGACAAGAGGGGAACTTTCTATGAGTTAATGAGGGCGGGAATCAAGCCAAGCATTTCGCGTGACTAATGATATGAACAGGTATGTGACGTAAGGTTGGTTTGTTAGAAGCGAATGAGTGCAGGAATTCAATTGAAATCATAATTTCAGCTTCAATTAAAATGTAACACGTACTCAAAATGTAGCGCTGAGAAGACATAGAATTTCAAGCTTTGAAGATACAATGTCGTATTTTGAAAATGGTACAGATCAAAAGATTTTATTTTTGGTTCCAAAACAACGAAGACAGAATGTATAGAATTTCTAATTGAAAAGTATATTCAAAATAAATCTAGTTGTGTGTGTGTGTTTCATTACGATTCCGCCGCGTTGATTGAATTATTTTGTTTTTAGACAAATGAAGCGAAAAATGTTCGAAATTTTTTGAATTATGTAAAAAATGTCAAAAATTAAATAATCCCAGCTCATTCTCCGAAAATAGTCGCTAGTTTAATCAAACGAAGTGGTCTATCATATTTAAGCAGTATTTTACTAAATGATCATACAAATGTTTTTTCTTTGATCTCAACCTTTTTTGCCATAATTATTTTTATTATTATTATTAGAGAAAGCGTGAAAGCATGTCAAATATTATGTTTCTTTATGAAGAACATAAACATTTTATGTCAGTTTCATTCACTTTCGTTCTGCTTCCGAAAGTAATTTAATTAATAAACACAGAACTTACCTCGTTCTCGGCAAGTGCCCCAACAAATAACTATTTTCAACTTCTATGAATGAATACTCCTCGTATCCTACTGATATGTTTCCGGGCGAAACTTGTTAATAGACGCACACCTATACAAATTTATGAACCTCATACTGGAAATGCAATATTATATCCAACAAAAGTAATTGCATTACCTGTGTGATATCTTACAGCTGTCCGTTATATGTCTCGGAAAATGAACACTAACTAAATTATTGACGTCAACTGTAAATAACGAACATTTGAAAAAATCAACCAAGTTTTCGACGTGCTGAACTTTCTCAAACATATCTTTTTCACACTGTCTTGGCCTTACCCAGGAACTATAGGTTTTTTTCACGTAGTCGTTCAACACGTTCCGTTTTCACTTTGCTTTCTATTCTGTGGCATTTTATTCTTATCCCTTTAGATGGGCGAACTTATGAAAGAATTTGGAGACATGATGCAAGGAAATGGATTTCCTTGTGGATTCAGCCAATAAGTTTCCCGAAGTAGGTGGATGTGCGGTAACTATTGTACGTGCTGGATGTGTTCATAAACTTATGAAGAAATATCGAATTATAGCTGCATTCTATTGTGTTCATATGTGTGTATATAATCTGCCAAGTGATGGGCCATGGTCGTCATAAACCGTTTATTAGATTTTGAATTTTGACAGTGTTTAATAATTGAAAATGAGCAGGATATGTCGCAAAGACATGGAATTTATTTCATTACTTTCTGCATACTATGCTTGCATCCACAAACAGCGAAAAAATATTTGCCGAAACGCTATAATATATACACTTTAGATTCGCCGAACAATAGTTTTCGTGTCCGCCGTTTCCGTACATATTAAGTCTTTCGCGCTCGTCAAAATGCACATGGACCTTCATATTTTGCCCTCGTATGATGGTTCATTTCCCAGAAAAGTATTCCAAATTAGAAACGGCGTGTAGATAGGCAAATGACAATCAATTGCATTCGTCATAGTATATGGTGCCAGCTTTAGATGAACGATCCGCGTAAATCGCTGAAGTCATCTCAAATTGAAATTAAAGCTGCCACAAATCAAATTTCAGTACTCTCTGAATATTGGTATGTTTCAGTGTGTTTTGCGTTTCCACATATTTTAGAGTTGCGAAATGGAATTGAATTTCACTGAATTTGTTTAAAGCACGAAGCCAGCAGCTGAATAATCAACGGCTGGGTCCAGTCTCTTCTCCCACTTTTCACCAAATCTTCTCGTTTACACTAGGCCACAGTATTTATGCAATAAATATCCATTTGTTCAAGGTAACTTAACGATTGGCAATCAATCTTATCGTCATAGGAAATATCCTAGAGATCTATCACTTGAAGTTCGTACGTACCTACATATGTATATAAGTTTACATCCGATTTCCATTGTTGGTATTATTGTATCATGTAACTATTATCAATTTATAAGGATTGGCCACACATCTGTCATATCCATCCGCATACACTAATGCTTAATGCTCGTTCATCCATCTCGTTTTTGAATCTAATGAATCTCGGACAAGGCGTTATCAGAATCATAACAAATTGCACAGAAATATAATAGTGAAGTCGGGTTGGGTCTATTCTAAGGCTGACACGGAATAGGTGGAGATTTGACTCACAAACGACAACGACAATAGCGGAACCTTGTTTGCTTAAGTGAATCTCCTTTCGTCATATATTGGGTCTGCGACATGCTATCCAGACTGCTTTAGTGATGTTACATCACATATTCTGTATCCAAAAGTGGTTAACTAGTCATTTATAAATCAGTCAACTACCATGAAGCTCTGCCAACAAATTTCAGTCGTACCGATATATATGAACTGCGGTCCAAATGAATTTTTGGCGAACGGCGGTAATAATACATAAAGTCAAACAGCGAACAAATGAAGATTTGACAATACTAGGAATCCATACCCTGTGACCTTAATACATATCTTCCTTATAACCAATAATAACATTGCATGTACTAGCTAGCTTCATGCTTACCAGTTCATTGCAGATCGAACTTATGATTGAAGTTCGACGAAGCATGAACACGAAGCCTGGCATATGTGTAATACTAATCCGACTTAATTCCATAATAGCACGCCTAGCCAAAAACCGCTCACTGTTGGCTACGTTGTGCAGTTTGAGCGAATAATGATAAGAGACATTGTGTTCCGTAGTCACAAAACAATTTACGATTTGAAAAGAATAGAGAAAACGGATCTGTGCACACTTACCTCTAAAATTGAAAATCTATGCTCAAACCAATATGCATCTATTCAAACGGCTCAACAGCCTCAAAAGTAAAAAAAAGTAATAAACAAATAAACTTCTCCCATAACTTCATTTGACCGCACAATTTGTTGGCTCAACGTAGGGCGAGAACGGATAAATTTCATTATCTCTATTTCCCGTTTAACTCTGGAAGCGATTTCCTGGAATGCCCCTACATCTTTCTAATTTCACCACTTAAATGCAATTTAACTTTACAAAATGCATTTTATCCTAACGACCAAACAGAACGTACATGCCAGTAACGATCTAAGCGCAATTGAGCGCCAAGCAAACTGCATAGCGAGCGCAACAAATAAAAAAATAGAAAATTCAAGGAGAACATTCTTGCTTGGGATTGATTCAAATTAAAAACTAATTATTCCTCAGATTGCTTGCATTTAAGAACCGTAATGAGCATTTACCAGTCGAGCTTGTATGGTTTATGTATGTATGTACACAACTCGCGCAGAGTGCTACGATGAGATGAAATTATCTTGAAATAGTAGAAACGAGAAAAAGCCAAAGGAATATTAGATTCGTTTCTTCCCTCACTCTAATGGATACCTAACTAACATCGTGTGGTATCCTTTGCCACGGAATACAACAACATCCCTCTCCAGTGCAAATTTAGCTCACCATTAAATGCAATTAAGCAAATGGTCTCTTCTAGTGGAGCTGGATGCTCGGTTGGCTAGTGTTCTTTTTTCCCGCCACCCATCGGCACTGCAGCCGTGAACTGGAGTGGTTGATTTTCAACCTCCTTTCGTCTTTTTTCTACGCTCAGCTCTAATCCTGATATGCCAGTATTATTCGCACGATTTAAAGACCCAAGCTGTTTCAGATTATCCGCCACAATCCAACCACTAGAGAGCTTTTGGTAGAAGCAAGGCTTTGCTTTTTTCATCCGGGATAAATTGCTAGAGCTCCTGGATAGGAGGACTTTCATGCACTTTTGCATCGCCTTCGAAAAACGTTGTAGGAGGCAATTCGAAATACCACACGGACAAGATAAGTGAGAAAGAGCGTTTGCCTATGTTAAATATGTTGATGCAGGTGAAGCGTCCTTCAAAACTGTTCAGGTTACTCACAAACCGGTGACTTATGTATGGTACCACTCTGCAATGGTGCTGTTGGCGGCCGTTTTATAAATTTTATGAAGTGCCTGCTGTTAACAAAGCATAATATATAAACAACTACGAATTAATTTGCCATCGTGCGAACTGTGAGAATCGGCAAATTCATTCAACTTTCAATTAGACCCAATTTCAAATTGCTCTGTGCCGGTGAAATAATTTTTGATTAAATAACGGCGAAGAACTGAATCTTTGATAGCTTTGTGTAGAATCCTAAGAAAAGTAGACAGTTTCCATTCAGTTTTATGTAGCAAAAATGACTATTTGATACTTTCATCGACGTCACTTAATTCCGGGATAATCAATTTCAATTTTCAATGAATTATTCAACAGTCCAGCTGGCTTTCCCGAGTAATGACTGATTGTTTTTCGATGGTTATGACAATACAGGACGAATCGAAGCTTATTGATTTTCATGATAGTGACGAACAAAATAACAAAGAAAAGCAATGGAACAGATGATGTAACGGAACCGATTAACCTGGAAGCTTCAAGACTACTACTTTTCGTTGTATTTGAACCCTTAATGCCTTTCGAATTTATAATATTCATGTTAGGAATATTCGCAATTTGTAATTCTATTTGTTTTGATTTGGTACAATATTAACCTCTAGAACAATTTAATTTTTTTATCTAGCCATTGAGGTGAATGATATCAGGTGCTGGTCCATGAGTATCAAACGTACTAACTCAGTGCTCCTTGCGTGGATACGTTTTGCAAATAGAATTTTTTCCAACCAATGCTTCATTCAGGATGGCTTTAGTGGGATTGTATAGGGAGCAGAGTGAACATGTAAAGCTGTAAAAGTGTTTTCGCACCCACCTTTCCGCATCACATCGTATTCAAGCCAGCAGTTTTCAACGTTATTTATTTCCCACAAGCCATGCTATTGCGCGAGGATTGTGTGAGTGGTACGAACTTGTACATACATTGGATTTCGTAAGATTTTTCAGGACAAGTTGAGCAGCTTATAGAATAAAATCTCGGTCGACTAGTCGCCAACTTGTTAGAAAGTTGGAAAATATTCGACAGCAGCACCATATGCATTCTTAGCTGAAAAAGTCTGCATAGAGAGTAGGTTTCATGCGAGGCTAAAGCAATTGGAATTTATTTATATCGAAAAAGTCTCTTTCGTTTAAATGATTAAAACATACAAAAAGATTTTCCGAGGGGCTTGAATATGAAGGGTGAGATTATTTCAAAGAAAAAGAGCTATTTTGATAAACGCAAATCCATGAAATGACTTGGCATGTTTCTTTTCATATATTGTAAAATTGTTACAGAAATTGACGAATACAATAGAAAAATCAAGAAATATGCGAAGCATTTCACAAACAAAAATCTTTGAATTGTTATACGATAATAATCGAAACGTATCATAGAAATTTGAGAATGTATCAACACACCGATGCGAAGCTGTTTTTAAAATATTCTTCGTTGATTGTATATCTTTAACGGAGCGTCCAAAATCCATTGTTTATTTACCTAAATATCTTGGAATGGCAACAAGGATTGTTGATAATCTCCCACAAGGCTATTACGGTCATGCTCCCCCCCCCGTCTTTTACTCCCCTTCCACCACCGAACGGCCGGACATTTCTATGCTTTTGTCTTTTCGAACGGTCATATTCTGGTCACATACGCTGTTAACAGCTTTCCTTCGAGGCTACGGAGCAAGGACAGATACGTTCTTAAATGGCACACTATGGCAGGATACAATGGCTTTTCAAGCCATGACCTGTAGTAAAATCTTTATGAAGTGTAATGTAGTAATCGTGTACTCAAGAGGATTTTCTTCCGGACATTTTATTTGACTTTTTTCGCGTGCAAAGAAGAAATTATTCCATTTTTTACACATTCGACCTTAGCAAAGTAGGGTAGGAAGTCAATATGGACGGTTATTGGCTACAATAGAAGGGATATCGTTCGGCAAAAGGAAATGTAGCTTCACTGCATGAATGTACCGGGTGAGTAGTACATACATGTACAACTTTGTGATTTAATCAAATAGTTCTAACACAAATCGTGTGTTCTTGATGGAAATAGAGTAGTAGGAAATATTGCTTGGAGCTGAAGAAATTGAACATAAATCTTAAAATAATAATACAGGACAATGTGTGGCAGATCGAAGCATTTAAAATTCTAAGCGAAACTTAATCTTTAAACCTCCGCTTGACTTTTGTCTCATTGTGTATAAATATCGTCCATTGCGTTTCTGCACAAAGCAGGAATTGCAATCTATCATGGGAGAAGAAAGCACTTTATGACCAAAGACGTTTCCGAAATTTTATAGCTACAGCTATAAAGTTCTTGTTAGGATAATTGTGAGATGAACTTTTGCTTCTCTCTTCCAGAAATTTGGCGAGTCGAAAGTGACCACATGCTGGTCCCACCAAAAAATGTAAAATGATAGTAAATTAGTGGACTGTTGTTGCCTTCTAGCAACGATCTATTCACACAAAGTGGACAACTTTGATCGAATATGAAAATAGTAAGTAAAACTTGAGTAGGGATCACGGAATCAAGGAATAGCTGTGGGCAAAAGTTAAAAGAGTTTCAAGTTTTTAATTGGTATCGTTAATACGAATGATAATATATAGAAACAAATGTTAAATCGAGACGCCAGTGTGAACCAAAAGCCGCTGAATCGTTTTACTCCTATGAATATAAGTATTTCAACTATACCAACATTAGAAAGCGTCGAGTTTACAATCAATCGTAAGCTTTTATTAAAAACTGTTTATTTTATAAACACGCTGTCATAAACAGCAACATGTCTATTAGGCCTCATTTTCTTTATAAAGACAGGGTAGATATATTATCTAACATCTGCACGAGACACCAAAGGATAACTATTCGCTGTTTGATTATGAAGCATCATGGAGCCACCAAATAGCAGGTTGCTTCCTTGCTTGCCTATAAACTTTTCCTATTTTTCTACCATATTGCACAGGATACTTCTGAGTAAATGATTTCTGGCCATTCGCCAATTTAATGTTCCCCATGAAAATTTTCCGACCACACTCTTCCCCACTGTTTCATGATAAAGTGGGCATAGATAAATAGTGCAAACACTCTGTCGACCTTTATTATACTCTGTCATATATCCATATATGTATATAGTTAAAATTAATTTGGAGTCCAACACCGTTCTGCAAGTGCAGACTACGAGCGATGTGGATGGGCACAATGCAGTTTTATAGGGTGCGAGGTTTGAACCAAAAAAAAGTTTAACGATGGTGGTCCTTGTGAAACTTTGCCAGGAGGCGTTTCACACTAGACTCCTAGTTGTTAAGTAATTAAAATGCATATTAGAGTCTTAATTTATATCACAGACGCTGCATGTTGTTGCTTTATTGTATTGAGAGTTTTCTGAAAGCTATAATTAATATCAATTGCCGACTATGTGTTTAATTGAGTTTTCGAAAATATTGGCTGATTGAAATATGATACTATGCCCAGACCTTCACATTTTCTCTGCTTCAAGTTGATTCAGAAAAACGCAACTTGAACACCTACGGACTACTTCGCAAGGATTTTTTAACGTGAAAAAATTTCAGGATTTAGAAGGAGCAACGAGAATTGAAATTGTCTTGCAGAAATATTTGACTATAACAACATCACAGCACCAGAATACTTACAAATTACGAGCATACTACCATAAATTTTCGTTCGTGAAAAATGGTTCTGATTACACATACAGTAACAGGCATTCAATCATGAATTTATTTCACGCGTAATTCAAATGCATACATGTTAATGATGAGTTAGGTGTATTGCTTGTTTTCTTTTCAGCTTCGTATCTAATGCAAGAGGATTTACTTCGTTACCAAGTCAGAGAGAAAGTATTCAAGAGTGAAAAGCAGCTTATGCAAGATAATACCATGAAAATATATAGACAATTTCCATTATAAATTGTCATTAAATACATCCATAATGTTATAATAGAAATTTATAAGGGGCTTTTAACTTAGGTAATATTTCAAAAATATGCCTTTTATCACAATTTTGTGTTTCGTTGTGTTTCCACTTCAAGAGATTTTTTGTTCTGTATAGAATAGGCAGAAGGTACCCATCGAATTCACAGTAGAAAAAAACCTTAGCAGTCTTAATGTTGAACCCTTCCACAAGAGTCATTTACTAACAATGTGTGGGATTTTGTCAACTGTGTTTCAGAGCATACAGAATATGTACTACCATAGTGAGGGAAGTTGGAGTGTTTCTAAGAAGAAGAAAATACTGCAAGATTTACCTTGTCCGTATCCTAAAGGTATTGACATTGTCTTTTGGAATATCAATCACAGTGGATTCGTAACACAATATTTGCGTTACAATATTAAAGAAGATGAGTTTCTTAAAGCTAGCAAATTGTTTGGAAGCGATTCGTGTATAATATACATTTTGTCTTGCTCAATAAATTGCGCGATTTATGTTGAACATACATACCCTTTCTATAAAAACCTATAAAAAAAAAAAAATTTTATATTGAAATAAAAGCATGAAGACTGTTGAAAATGTTTAGTGAATTTGACTCCGAAGCAGCAAAATACGGGAAGTTCTTGACGTATGTGTATTGTTATACATAGTGTCCCTTTCGCGGAGTACAATAAAGAAACATATCGAAAAGATTAATCACATTGGGCTTTATAAAATAATACAACAATTCCTATTCAGTGTTAGCTTCCAGTTGCTTCACTACGCTGTCGTCGACAGCTGGCTTTCAAAATTAATCTCTAACGAACAGAGAAATATAATATCCTTAACTCGATTTAGCCCTCGACAGTGCTTTGCATAAACAACGGATACGTAACTTGAACTACCCCTAAACCATGTCATCCGCATATTTCAGTAACATCCGCCTATTCATCTTTAAATAAAATAAGACCAAGGTCCCGTAATAGTATTTCGAGGTCCTTTTTTGTCATTAATCTGATAAAAGCTATCTTCAACACTTTGCTTTGCTACACACACGGTCTTCGTCGTACCTTTCTTGTTATTTCATCGGTAACTATTGAAATCCGATATGTGTTCACTTTGCAAAAGCATTTGCTACCCAAAAGTATATAGTTGATTGGATTTCATATAGCAGATCCAATTCAGGAGGCACCCAAACCCTTGTCTCGTCTGCCTAACATCTTGCCAGAGAAATATTGTTGTGTCCTGTTTTAAAACAAAAACATCGGAAGGGTGCCATTTATTTCCAAGCCAAAAACCTGTCGATAAACTTAAACGGTCCATTGCGTTTGGGGCTATGTATATCGCTTGGTTAACTACGGCTCCCGCCCTACATTTTGGGCGAATTTTGCGGAGTAATGGGCGATGGAAATTTGCAGCCACAGAATCGATTATATGTGTTGAAAGATCGCTTTCACTAGTGTTATTTTGAAATACATATTTGCTGCAAATTCTAGAAGTGTTCATGAAAGCAAGTGTCAAATAAACCTTTAGAGTCAATTGTGTAGTGTCTTTGATGGCTTGGACAAAACTTGGGCCAAATTAAGAAACGAAATTCAATATATTTCAATATTTTATTGCAAACTCGATCGAATTGACAGAGACGCACGTGAAGTCCAATATTTAACTGGAGCCAAAAGCTAGCAATGGCGACTAGCCTAAACTAAAACCAGAATAGCAACAATTAATTCCAACGTGAGAACAAACTGATCACATTCTTTATTCTCTGCAACTACAACCGTTTAAATGGCAAATAATTTTACCATGAGTTTTCTCCCCTTATTCACATCACACAATGTACATATCTTAATGAGGTCCTTAATGGTTGCGATAATGGTCCTGATGACGACTTTCATGATGAATCCGGTGTGAAAGATATTGTCAGAGGCGAAGGTCGGAAGTCATACAGACGTGTGCAAACCTAGAAATGTCCTAGAGACTCCGTCATTTCGGTAGCCAAGAATAACTATGTATTTGGTGGCGAAATTACACTACGGTTAGAGGGGAATGCTTGAAGGGAATTTCAGGGTAATAAAAGCAAAAGACTAAAGAATGTTAAGTATGTCGCAATCGACCTCTAGGCCATAAATCGTCTTGGTATAGTAGTTATGCCATCCACGGTGGCAAAAATTATGAGATAAACGTTTTACGTAAAAAACTTAGGAGTTTGCTTGCGACTTCTTGGAAATACCAATTTCGTATGCACTGTGTTTAGATAATATATTCTGCTCATTATAAAAAAGTTTGTTTTGCTGTAGTGTTTGAAACGTATTAATTGTTGTAGTTTAAAACGTGCACCTGTGTTTCTTGTTTAACAAATTCATATGATTCAAAACCTTGGTTGGAATTCGAAATTTTTCCATTTTATTTATATAAGAACGCCAGTCATATAGTGTTGGCACAATAATCATGAACAGTTGATCTGTTGATGATATCTCTATAAATCTGATACATTAATAATTCATTGCAGTGACATCAATATAAAATATCCGCAATCGAAACAACAATCTGAAATGTTGCTTAGCAAAGAGCAAAGCTTAATAATCTTTATAACGATATTAAAGAAAAAAATTACTGGTCGAATATGGTTGGTGAATTTACCATTGTCGGTCCCTTTTTTGACTTCAATAATGACGCACCCAAGTACCAATGAAAATCATCGATTCTCCTCAGAAATTTAGAATTCAAAGAAATAGGAACGAAATAATACTTGATTTTCATTCATTTCAATATTCAAAATGTGTACCTCAAGATTTCCAGGTATTTGGCTGCTAAGTCGACGTTAGATGTAATTGAAGTCAAGTCTATTTCAATGGAAATTCTCTTCTACCGGAAACTTGTTCGATTGAAAACCAAAACAACTGATTAATGACTATCAAAAAACTGTGGACATCGTATTCAACACTATCGAAAGTTAAATGCTTTGAGTTATTAGGTAAGTGTTGGATGTTATAGTAAAAAGTTGGGGAGTACTATCTTGTCTACACTGAGTCATGATTATGTGAAAATTTACATATGTACATAGGGACAATAGGTAGCTAAACGTGTAGCAAATTCAATTGCAATAATCATCCAAAGATGTGTTTGATGTTCGTACGAAAGATTTACGGGTTCTCAATTGGCTTTGTACGATGGCTGTTTCAGTGAATCTGGTAGTAAGTTCTTTTATATTTTCTTTGAACACGAGTTTCAATTATAAACAAGCATTTAAGTATATAAAGCTGAGTGTTATTTAAAGATGAGTTAGTTTCTGTGTTTCTGTTTCCGAGATGTTAACACATCTTTGGATGCTAGTGTTCTCGCTAGTTTGTAGATCGGAAGGTGTGTGACTACCTGACACATTCTTACTTTAAAGTTATTCTCCTTTCTAAAATGAATACTATTCGTCAGGCTATGGCGTTGGTGGTGTAATTGGCAGAACAGGGGGAAGTGAAGGAGCGCAAGTCGTTGGAGGATCCGGTGCAGGTGAGATCAGAGACGATTTTTCGCCACAAATATTGATCACTGATCGAACGTATAATCTACTCAGTGAGCTTGGAACCCGGCATAACTCTTGCCCGTATCATCAGTAGGAAGCCGCTTAGAACAGGAAGTGGCTTCGTCAGTGATGGATCACAACATATGGTAACAGCAGGTTTTGGATTCGACGATGGGCTAGGAAAATTGTTGGATAAGTTCCGGGATGGACTGCAACTTGACAAATTCATCACTAGTGGCATACCGACAAATGTTCAAGTGAATCCCAGTAGGAATGGGAATGTTATGTTTGGTGGAAGCATCGGTTTTCCAATTAGTTTTCCATTTCCCATATTTCCAAATATTCAGGGCGGTAGTGCTTTAGGTCTGAGTAATCCCGTCATGCAAATAAACAGCGCACAATCAGAAGGTTCCCAAAATGGGTATTCAGCCTGCGGTCCGCAGTGCTCGCAAACAAATAAAGGTGGCTACACATATCCGTCGCCTTATGGTACGGGTAAAATAGATTTCAGCCAACTGTTTGGTCTTCAGAAGTCGAGAGAAAATCATCATGTTTACCCACCACAAGGCTGTGATTCAGCATGCTTTACACCGAATACTCAAAATTCTGAAGCTGCGATTCAGTTTGGCCCAATGATTACAGGGAACCTTGGTAAAGTAGAAGAAAAATATGAAGGCGACGACATCGGCGGTCCTACTGAACAACAAAATTCTGGCAAGGCTTTATATCCGCCTTCTATTCCAACATGTGGGCCGTCTTGTACAACAAACCCTTCTAATGCCCGATTTGAACCAAACAATCGACAGTTTGATCCAAATTTTGCAGCTGAAAATGTAATGCCAAATTCAAATGAACAATCAAATAACTCCGAACCGACTAAATGTGGCGCTGCCTGTGGTAGACCACAGGAAGAAGACGACCCCAGCGGAACACAAAGCCATTATCAAAATCAACCCTTGACTAAGCCAGGTAAACCGCAAGGCTACACAACAAATTCCAATGAGATGCCATGTGGCGTTGAACCAAAGAACATAGTCAATGAACAACCACACACAACTGGGGCGAATGTTCTAAATATTCCTCAACAATATTTACCACCCTCCAATCAATCCCCATGCGGCCCTTCCTGTGAAGGACAACAATCAGAGCTTCAAAGCCATGATGATTTGGAAAGCTCCAAATCTGATTCTGTATCTCAAAACCCATCGTACGGTGAAGGTTCAAACGAGCCGCAAGAAAATATATCATCCTTACAAAGTCCGCCGTTTGGGGTCCAATGTGAAGATAGTCTGACGAACAAACCCTTACAAAATCCTACGGCTTCAGGCATTCCTCTAACATATTTATCATCATATAATAAACCGCTTAGTGGCTCTCCATGTGAAGGACAGCAAAACCAAAGCCCAACTCAGAATGATGGGGAGAGTCAACCAGGAGAGCTACGTAATTCACCTCCAAATCAACCACTTTGCAGTCAACCAGCACAACCACCACCCCAATATCCAGTGCAACAAATACCAAGCGATATATCTTGTGATTCAGAATGTGCTGAGCAACCAGCAAACAAGCAGGCTGGCTTGGATCCGAGCCTATCTCAAAACTGCGGTTCAAACTGTGCGCTGAATTCCTCAGACAGTCAGCTTAATCCTCAAGACAAACCTATGAACTATCAACCTGATCAAGCAACGCTACCGCAATCAAGCTGTGGCTTAGCTTGTCTCGTTGATACAACTATGAAAAGTTCCGAAAGTTCGGAACTTTATAAAGCAAACGAACAAGAAGGAAACAAACCCAAAAATCGTAGACCGAACAGACCATTTTCGAAGCAGGAACCTACTTCGAAGTATCCAACTCCAGGTGTTCCAGCAAAACGCAGCTATCCTGAAAGAAGTAAACTCGATTGCCAAATCCAAGGCACTAAAGATTGTCAACAGTTCACACACGACAATGGAAGTAACATACCGGATAGGTCAAAAACAAAACCCAGACGTAGGTGTGGGTTCCGAAGGAAAGCAAATAATCTACCACGTCGGAGAAGACCACAAAACCAGCGACGCATCAATAGAACCAATCCTTGTCGTCAAGCAGCAGGCATCAACGTAAACAGTGAACTGCAAGGTAGTGTGATGCCTGTTCAGTGCCGATTTCACCGAAGACGGCCTTTACGAGGTCGAATTAATTCTACAAAAGGGAAACGAAGGTGCCAGCATTGCGGCTCTTGTGGGAATCGACGTAAACCTTACAAAAGGAGAAAGCAAGGATTGGGCAATGAGCTTCTAGCCTGCCAGCAGCAGTTAGCGAATGGTTTACCTTGTAATCAACCATCAAATCAGAATCTTCCTCTAATTCCTCAGAAACGAAGATGCAATGTGAATGGTGCTTCCAGGGATGGACAGAAACAAAGTGCACCCAATAAAAATGGAAATGGAAACTCACCATGTGGCGGAAAACCTCGTTATCCTGGAAGACGAAGAAAACCTGGAGCGAAAAAAAGACCTATCAGCAAAAGACCCAAAGATGATCAGATTGAAAGAACTTACCCAACAACTAACGATTGTTTTGAGCGAAGTGGAAACTCGGAAGGAAAATCAAATTCATGTACGGAAACATTTTTAGTCAATAATCCAAGTGGATACCAACCATTGAATACTGAGATACCAAAAATTTCACGACCTGCAAATGAGCAGTACCCGAAAGAAAAAACAAATGGATTCCCTTCAATTGAGGACCTGCCAATAAGCTCCGATCCAAAAAATGAGCAATTTGAAGAAGAAAGTTTTCTAGATGAACCCGATTTACTTCCCACCGATAAACCAGTTGAAGGCAAACCCAAAATTGATGAATCAGAAGCAAGTAGCGAACCTGAACAAAGTGAAATACCAACCGAGGGATCTGGCGAAACTACCGAAAAAGAAGAAACAACGCCTTCTACTAACAAATCTCTTGAAGACAAACCTACGGAGAAGAATGAGGAGGAAAAGCCAACTGATCCTAAAACGGAAGATGCTCCAGAAAAAACCGATGCACCTGTGAAAGAAAAGCCTCCAAAGAAAGACGAGCCAACGCCGTCAACGGAAAAACCTGACAGCTATAATCCCAATGAGAAACCTGCAGACACTCCTGATAAAACAGAGTCACCTCCTGCTGAGCCAAAGGATCCAAAAGCAGATGAAAAAACGCCTTCGACTGATAAACCCGTTGATGATAAACCTACGGAGAAGAATGATGAGGAAAAGCCAACTGATCCTAAAGGGGAAGATGCTACAGAAAAAACCGATGCACCTGTGGAAGAAAAACCTCCAAAGGAAGACGAGCCAACGCCTTCAACGGAAAAACCTGACAGTGATAAGCCAGCTGACAAACCTGCAGACACTTTTGATAAAACAGAGTCACCTCCCGCTGAGCCAAAGGATCCAAAAGCAGATGAAAAAACGCCTTCAACTGATAAAGTCGTTGATGATAAACCTACGGAGAAGAATGTTGAGGAAAAGCCAACTGATCCTAAAATGGAAGATGCTCCAGAAAAAACCGATGCACCTGTGGAAGAAAAACCTCCAAAGGAAGACGAGCCAACGCCTTCAACGGAAAAACCTGACAACGATAAGCCCACTGACAAACCTGCAGACACTCCTGATAAAACAGAGTCACCTCCTGCTGAGCCAAAGGATCCAAAAGCAGATGAAAAAACGCCTTCGACTGATAAACCCGTTGATGATAAACCTACGGAGAAGAATGGGGAGGAAAAGCCAATTGATCCTAAAGTGGAAGATGCTCCAGAAAAAACCGATGCACCTGTGGAAGAAAAACCTCCAAAGGAACACGAGCCAACGCCTTCAACGGAAAAACCTGACAACGATAAGCCCACTGACAAACCTGCAGACACTCCTGATAAAACAGAGTCACCTCCCGCTGAGCCAAAGGATCCAAAAGCAGATGAAAAAACGCCTTCAACTGATAAAGTCGTTGATGATAAACCTACGGAGAAGAATGTTGAGGAAAAGCCAACTGATCCTAAAATGGAAGATGCTCCAGAAAAAACCGATGCACCTGTGGAAGAAAAACCTCCAAAGGAAGACGAGCCAACGCCTTCAACGGAAAAACCTGACAACGATAAGCCCACTGACAAACCTGCAGACACTCCTGATAAAACAGAGTCACCTCCTGCTGAGCCAAAGGATCCAAAAACAGATGAAAAAACGCCTTCGACTGATAAACCCGTTGATGATAAACCTACGGAGAAGAATGATGAGGAAAAGCCAACTGATCCTAAAATGGAAGATGCTCCAGAAAAAACCGATGCACCTGTGGAAGAAAAACCTCCAAAGGAAGACGAGCCAACGCCTTCAACGGAAAAACCTGACAACGATAAGCCCACTGACAAACCTGCAGACACTCCTGATAAAACAGAGCCACCTCCTGCTGAGCCAAAGGATCCAAAAGCAGATGAAAAAACGCCTTCGACTGATAAACCCGTTGATGATAAACCTACGGAGAAGAATGATGAGGAAAAGCCAACTGATCCTAAAGGGGAAGATGCTACAGAAAAAACCGATGCACCTGTGGAAGAAAAACCTCCAAAGGAAGACGAGCCAACGCCTTCAACGGAAAAACCTGACAGTGATAAGCCAGCTGAGAAACCTGCAGAAACTCCTGATAAAACAGAGCCATCTCCCACTGAGCCAAAGGATCCAAAAGCGGATAAAAAACCGCCTTCAACTGATAAACCCGTTGAGGATAAACCTATAGAAAAAAATAAGGAGGGAAAGCCAACTGATCCTAAAACGGAAGATGCCTCAACAAACATCGAAGGAAAACCTCCAAAGGAAGATGTACCAACTGCTAATAATACTGATACCCCAAAGCCGAGTGCAGAAACTGGGCAGAAAGAGATACCAATTGAAAAGCCGAGTGAAGAAACCTCACAAGATGCAGATGACTACTATGATGATTATGATAATGAGGACTATTATGAGGATTATTCGGAAGATGACTATCCTTCTGATGATGAGGAATATGAAGACGACTATGAATCACCACCTGGAACAGAGCAGCAAGAGATACCAAGTGATAAAAACCAGGCGTCGACACCTCCAAATTTAGCAGAGGAAAAAGGAGCTCCTCCAGCTCAACCAATCGTACCAAGTGTTGCAAGTGGAGTACCGTACTTCCGTCGAAGATATGTGATTATATGAAAAGAATCAATGTCATTATTTAGTGATGATATTGGTGTGTTGTGCTTCATGTAATTTAATCTACATTATTAATATAGCATAGTTAGATTGGAAAGTGTTCTGCTTTTGATTGTTATTTTCGATATTTCAGGTGATCATTTGCTCACAGGAAGTTTTATAAAGCTTTGTTTATAAACAGCTTCAAATTCGGACGTAGCTTAGGAAACTCTTGATATACTATACTATGAGCACCCTAGTGGGAAGCCTACAATCGAAAATAAAATTAATATATGTTTTAGTTGACACATAATTTCGTCAAACTGGAAGCCTACAGCGCAGTGTCATTTGCAAATGCCATTGTTTCGAATGCAAATCTACAATTTTTCAGAACTCAATTAACATCCTTTCGGCTCGTGTTGATAAAAGAATTGAAGTAAGGCGACGCTTCAGCTGGTGCTAAATAGAATCTTCCAAATAGCTTTCATATAAGATATCGCGTCTTTGAAAAGAAAATCGTCACTTCATTTTCAGTCTCAGCACTCCCTCAGTTGAAATGTTGCCGGGGAAGCGAATCCGTGGGGAATTGAGGATTTCACGCTGTATAACTTTTAGTGTCATGCCACCTTAAACACCCCTACGGACAATCCTTACTACCTTCCATCATACAGTTACCAGCTTGATGCTGTGTCGTCCGTGCCGGAGGGCTACTTTTAATACTGTTGCTGAGATTAAGTCCTTGCACGGTTTCTTCTTCGGCAAGAAATACTCTCAGCAGTTTATTGATTTAAAAAGGGCAAAAAATCTGGAAAACGAATAGAGGCGAAAATGCGATAGCCGTCAGTGATGGGAATAATCTGAACACGAAAGGAAATTTTCACTTCAGTTACTCATGATCGAGTGTTAGGCCTTAGCAGATTCACATTGGGGATAAAAAGCTACGGATTTTCGTATTGGACTTGGGAACGCAGGTCTCAAGACAGCAGTATTGTCCATGTACATAGGAGTAGGTCGATGTGAACTGATGAAAACTGTAACCAATGGAAAGGCTCGGAATATGCTCCGTCGCTCGGGCCTCCCGTTTCATCATTGCTAGAAGATGAAGTTTTTCTTCAACGAAGAAAATCTATTTGGAATGTAATAACTTGCAGGATGAATTAAGTTGGATGGAAAAATACTTTTGAATTGACTTTAAAAGATATTCGCAAGAAAACCAGGAGAGAAAAAATCTATGAGAAAAGTTTGGAATTTTAAATCGAGGGAATCAATACTGATGTATTTATGGTTGCTACATTGATATTGAATAAATCGTGGAAAGTTCGTAATTATGTTGATTTTTATCATTTTTCCGTCCAAATTGATATCTGGTTTAAATTTTTTGTTGACTTTGCGAAAAAGCTGCTGTTTTCTATAAACTTGTGGTTTACAGTCGCATAGACTTCTTTTGAAAATTTTCCTCCAGCAAGTGTGGGCTGGATGCACATAGCTAGGATGCTTTGAATCATTATTCATTGGTAACGTGCTGATGAAACTGGTAGCTACCAAAAAAGCAAGCTAATGCTAATAACCTTGTAAATATGAAGCTAATGATATGCAAAACGACAGTTGATAAGTGTCTTAAATTCAACTTACGAGCCAGCTTGTGAAGCGCATATTTATTCTGTTTTTAAAAATTCTACCCACTTACTAAACTAGCTATGTTTTGCTAGCTTAGGAAGTTTTCAAGTTGAAGATGTTGTCTGTATTCAATGATACATGCTTCGTAATATCTATTATAATGCATAAAAAATCAGTTATTTCTTGTGTTTCTATTATGACTCAATTGAATGATTGTCCATTGTTATAGAGTGGGCATCCAATGTGTTGGAGAGGCACAGGTACTTTGAAAGCTTACTTGAGATGCCGTATAGAACGAAGAAGTAATTGAAGAAAAGTAATAAATATGTTTTCCCATCAGTTACATACCATTTCACGGTAGATATTTTTTTGTTTTAATTGTTCAGCAAAAACAATTCTTAGCAACTTGACTAGTAGACTACTATCATGGTCTTCAATACCGGAATGTGAGCGTCATCGCAAACAACACATACCTCGTGCTAAGGTTGTAAGAAGGTTAATTTTTTATTTGCCTTGAATACTGAGGCAGTATCCGAACGAAGCAAATCCTTGAATGTATTGTTTTAAGATGAACAGAAAGTAGAAAAGCAGATAACCTATTTCTAGGCATGTGGAATAAAATAAGTAAAATCACTTGCAATACATGTAAATCGAAATACATTGAGTATTATTTTTGTTTATTTTCTCATACAATCATAATCATTCGGCATGTTTAAATAGACATGCACATTATAATGTAAATTAAATATTTAATGGCAATTTTCTTGAGGGATGCTCATTTACAAAACTACCTGATGTTTATTTTATGCTAAAACTCTGAAACATCACATAGATTTTTTTTCAAGTCCTTAAACAGCGTTCCCATGAACAATTGAACCCATGCAAGATGTCGATCCAACCATTATCTGATAAAAGTTAGGTTAACTGTTGATGAATTCACCTATTCATTGAACTAGAAGGAAATACTTATCAAGTGAAAAAAGGACGATAATGCATATTGAGCAAGCTGCTTTAATATTTCAAAAATCACGTAACATATTTCCAGATGTTACGTGTTTCCAATAGCTTCGCTTTGTAGGGTCATGTAGAATTCTTGAATATAGAACACCAAAACTGGTCACATTATGTATTCAACCTGATAATGAAACTAAATCGGGTTTTAAGGCGTCGTTTCTTTCCCTGCCTGGTTTCTTTAGATGCAAACTTATAGTAAAGAAATACTGTTGAAAAGGTTTCCGATAGCGTGAAATTCTATCGATCCCTTAACTGATGAACTTATTACTGTCCTTCAAACGCATTTGGATTCATCCATAGCTAAACTGCAATCCCGAACATAAAAGAAAGCTGTCAAAAGTAAGAGATGCCAATATTTATGTAATAACGCATTGTACTATGATTTTCGACAGTTCAACCTATGTTAAGTTTTATCAAGTACAAAAGTCATGGTTAGAGTAAACCGATGTATGGATTTTATTTCCAACGATACATTTTATATGTATAATTTGTTCTACAAAAACTTGTAACGAATACTCTCAGAGAGCCGCATGTATTCAATATTAAATCTGAAAATTTTTAATGAAATAATTTGAATACAAAACAAATGTTTCTTGACCCCACTGTATGTATCAGAGGGGTTGTTCACGACCCTATTACAGCTATGTGATTACTGATTGAAATTTCATTTGTTTCATAAATGTCTTGTTCTTCACATAGCTCCCGATGTTCGATTCTTGCAAAAATTCTTTTTCGCATTGTTATTGAATTCCATTCGCTACTACGGTGTACGAAGCAATCATTATATTTTTGATGCATAGTAAAAAAATTCAAAACGTACAAATCAATATCAAATAAGCAAAAAAGGCAAGTATGGCCTTTTGATACGTCTATGTACTCTTTTAATGGTCACCGTGACGACAGCCATCGACAATATTGCTTCTTTTGCTGCTAGCGAAGCAACAGTGACTACGACACATCGGAAATGTTGAAGGATGTTAGTTCAATTAAGCTCACAAAATAACCAGTGAAGCGGAATTGAAATTTATATAGACATTTAAATGGCTTTCATTTAGTACCAATTCTAAGTATTGTGCCAAAACGCAAATTCCCAATTGTAGATTGTTGATTGTAGGATATAGCGAGTAACAGTTGTCGATCCCAACTATCGTTGCTGCTCGAAAGCAGGAAAGGAGGAAATGAGTTGTCGGCGAATTTGAGTAAAATCTTTGACAGGACTTTTGTTGTGTTAATGCAACTTTTACAATACCGGAAATAGAAGTGAAAATAAGGAAAAAGTTTTATACGTTAATGCAAAATGTTTTCGAAGTCAGACGCCAATGATGACGGCAAATAAAATTCGATTTATCTAAATGCTTATTTTCTCTGTATTGAGCGGATATTTTATTTGCATTATTTTGCAAAGTTGAGAAGCAATAATAAATTCGGTACATGTGTAAAATAAATATTGGCTAACTGAGAAATAAAAATTTCCGAAAATTTATTCTGAAAAAACTTACTCAACAAATAAATTGAATCAGTACTTTATCAGCTTAGGTGGCATAAATAAAGGTCAAAGCTGAAATGCTTCTGAGAAATGACGATTTCGTTTTGAAATTCTCCTTAAAAAACTTCCGATTGCGATTCATAGGAATAGAAAATATAATAAGGCTGTAATGTTATGTCTACAACCAGACACAAATTACAGATAAGGATTGTGATGTCAGTTTCAATCTTTGCTCCAATTTCCAACACCATTCTCATCTTCGCTATTGACTATTCGATGTCATACTTCCATCTACATAGTTCTTGCATTCCATACACATAAATGCAACTTTGTCTCCTATTACCTAGTGCAAAATATGAAGATTATGAGCCGGGAGTATCCAGGAAGCGTACAAGAAAAAAATTCACGTTCGGAAGACAGACTTGATGTTGGTATTTCCTTTTTCAAATAATCCTCAGGGGCAAATATCAAATTCTTTTCTTTCCTGCACGATTTCATTGTTTGCTTTTCCTTCCAATCTCTATACTTGCTCGTTTCCACACTTATCAGTTCGATTCGTTGTGCTTCACGCCATCCCCTTGTCTCCCGGATGAACGATACTGAAGACTACCGAGATGCGAATGTAAAGCATCGACGTCGGGAAATCAGTATGCAAAATAGTGAAAATGGATCCTGGCCCGAGCGGATGCAAGTATCGAGATACACATTTCAGACTTGACGTTGCCATTGTATTGGAAGCAATGGCATTTCGCCTGTGAACGTTCAGTAGAAAATATGATCGCATTTCCCTGAGCAACTATTAGATTTCGCTCGCAACGTTCGTGAAAGCAAATTAAATCCAGTATTCGCTTTCCTCTAAACAACTTGGATTACTCGTTTTTGATAAATAGGTTCTTATGAAATCACTTGTTGATAGTGCTGCTTAATTACGCTCGCAGCTAAAATCGTTAATGGAAAAATCCACATGAAGGAGTCTTTCCGTCTGGACTCAGGTGCAGTAATTGCAGTACAGGGTGAGATTTCAGACTTATTGTTGTTATTTGATGTTAGAAGATATTTTTTGCCCTTGGCTGTTTTACTTAACGAGCTATGATGAAGTTTATTACCCCATAATGTCATGCATAGTGCAAAAAACTGATATAGGTATTTTAATTTATCGAATAAATTCTCGACAACAGAGCAGAGGCTATTTGATCTTGTACTTATTCATTCAAGGAAGCTTAGAAACCATAGTAATGACAACCCTACATTCTTCATTATGTATTTATTAAAGGCCTTGGAAATTAGCACGGCGAAAGTATTATTACTGCTTCATCATCCGCATCTATTAATTCGCTAGAATAATATGTATTTTGTTTTACTACTTCAGAAAACATAAAGCTGTTCAATAAATGCATTGCATCTATTTTATACGCCAGTTGCTGAAATTCAATCCCATCTAGCTGAACTAATAATAAATAAAGATCTTCCTTCGATCAGGTGCATTTGTTGGAGATTCGCATCGCACGAATCTGACTCAATTGCATTTAAAGTGGCATGCCACTAATTGAGTAAAACTCTCTTTTTATGGCCTACAAAGCCGGCTGGATAAAAATCCTCGAAACGGAAACAACTCCTATCCTATTTGGTGCTATTAGAAAATCTCACAGCTGCTTCTTGGAAATAACTTTTCCATTTATCAAGCCAATAATAGCATCCAATCGAGTCACAAATGCTGCAATAAGAAGAAATCACTGCAGCATTTCATTGTAGCATTTTCCTCGCCCGTGTTCACAACGAAACATGCTTTGCCCTTTGTGTTGTGCTAGACACTAACAAATCGAAGGAAATCTGCATATAAATTTTCGAATTTGTTTCACGATTTCTGCAGAGCCTACGAAAAAGGGTGTTTGTTAGCCATAAATGCCTGTTTCTATTCGTTGTCGAAATAAAAACATTCGTAGGGAAATCATCGAGCATGTGTGTAAAATGGTGTTTAAACACCAGTAACTAGTCCACACTGAAACGAAAAGAGGCCATCTAGCTTAACATTCAACCAGTTTCAATCGTACTACGTTTATTTATTTTCGTAGCTCCCCGCTTCTCCAGGTTGAATGTCGTCTCTACGAAAAAATTTATTTTCCTAAAAAATTCATAGTAATAGAAATGATTGTTATCCTGTTATCGATGTGCCGAAGAAACAAGTGAGAATCATATGAAGAATAAACGTAGATGTAGCTTGCGTCTGAAAAAGTTCCAAATTTTGTTTCTCAATCGCTATTTCTCGTGGTGAAACTGAAAAATATCACGTGAGAGATGTTATAAATTGGGGGAACGTGTAAAAAATGTTAAAAACACAAGAACAGCGAAAATTGGAGCATGTATAATAGTTAAAGTGGTAAACTGGCAAATAACTTTTGTAGAAATCTAATCCCTCGATGCTGAACACAGTTTAATCTTCTTCCGAAACAAGGAAACCCAAATGACGCGTGTTCTTTTTGTGCAAATATTTGTCACTATATTATCGGCATATTCTTTTGTTGTAGAATAAGGGAAAGACGTGACGACAACATCACTCTGGTGATAGAATCACGTTGGTTGAACGCTTCCACTTCGCATAGGATCTTCCGGAACAGCGAGCGGATGGAATCACGTTTGAATATAGCGGTAATGGATTGTTGTTAAAATATAGTCCTAAATTTTCAATGGAATGTGTAGAGCATTTTAACAATTTGTTCATATTGGAGGCCATTTCCATAATGAATTTTTAATATGACGAATATATGTTTTTAAATATATTGGTTGACTTTACCGATTCTACTTAACTTGAAGCAAAAACTGGATGGCAATTGTGACTACGATAGATATTTGCTAATTAAAAAAAAGTGAAGTTGTAGGCTTGGTTAAAAAAATATTTTGATTTGGAAAATAGTATAGCCTTTCAGCAATCGATTCGTTGCTCCTCAAAACAAAAACAACTAAGGCAATTAGTCATAACCTAAAGATGTCGTCGTATTTATTAAATAAAGTCTTTGCTTCCCAGTTAAGTCTCACTTGTTCATTTGGATGACATTTTTTCAGGCAGCATTCCAACAATGTGATTTCGCGAAGCACCAAATCCACAAATGATGGCTTCATTTTTTGCTTTTCAAATTCATAAAAGCTTATTTTCTCTTCAATTTTTTTCTTTCCACCAACCGTTAAATTTTCTAAAACTCAAGATGACGACGTGGCTCTACTTTCAGCTAGTTTCATGTATAATCCACTGTACAAATGTATTATATGTATTCAGTTCGGAAAAGTGTCGTTGCAAAGTATGTATCTCGTTTAGTTAGTTTCAGTCTGGAAATTTTTTATGGTATGATTTGAAACTGGAAAAGATTCACCATAAACTACGAGAGACTTTGCATCGTTTGAGCAGCAAAGTGAAAGCATATTCACCCATTGCAAGTAGTTTTACTCAGCTTTTATTCGTACTGTTGTATCCTTCTGTTTTTTATTATTTAGCTCATAAAAACGAATTAAGAGAGACGACAGCTCTGTAAGAATATGTAAAGCAAAAAATGGCCAAGCTTTTTACTTCCTCGACTAGGACTACAATGACGACAATGTTAAAATGGAAGACTCTGTGATTTCACTTCGAGCTAAACATGTTTGCTTCCGTAAACTCTAGAAATAGAATAGGAAGTTTATTAAATGGTAGAGATGTACGAGATGAAGAGGTATCTCCTAATGGAAAGTCACAATTCGTGGTTTAGTTAGAGTAGAAGTTCACGTAGTGTTACAGTTAAGCAAACAATAAATTTTTCAATATTCCTTGAGGCGTTTGGTAAACAGTAAATAATACTAAAGCGAAAAGCATAAAATGTACATGAATCACATAACGAGCCCTTTTCACAGCAAGGTGGTCAATTGTTACGAGAATCGTTGCTTGTGGAGCCGTGAAAAGTGAAGTTCGATCAATTAAGATAAACTTTCAGGCTTGCGTGATATAATATATTCATTGAGAGTAACACTTTTTAAAATATCCAAGAACTTATGAACAGTTTTTGAAAGAACTTGAGATTCAAAAATTTAAACGAATCCAAGTGAAATCTATATTGTAGCTTCGATGAAAAACAATAAGTGCAATTCTTGCTGCAACCCCATGGACGTGTGTATCTCGTTATGTGCTCTATACTGACAACAAAACACACGATGCTATTTTCAACTTCTTAGTCTTTTGGAATGAAATCTACATTTTTATTATATGTATATATATTTTTCTTGAAACAGACATCAAGAGTGGATGATACTGCTCGGGATTACGATGTCATGTGGGAAAGCATGAAAGCTAACTTTCTCATACAACTACTGCAGGTGAAATACTTGAAACATTCTTGAATAGTTTCAGCCAAGTTTTCAAATGCATGCTTCTTCGCAAAGAAGCTCTATTGTTAGAAATCTTTTTGGCTACTTTACTTTTGAACTACTTTCCCGAAGATAGAAATATGGGCATTGTAATTTGAATTATTTTGCAAAGTTTCAGATCGAATAGCAACACATTCAAATAAGAGATTAAAATGTGAACGTTCAACACATAGGGCGTGGACATATGAAGGTTTAAAGTAGTAAGGCGCAGTTTTTACGGTGAATTTGGCTGATTCAATGATGTATTCATGCATTCTATTAAAAAGTCAGTATTTTCAAATCTCATAGGTTTCTTAACATTCTATTCCATGTTCTGTTTGAAAGTTGAAACTGCATCGCTGGCAAAATATTCCAGTCATCAAAAATATCTTCTTCTATCCAAAATGCTCTATGCATGTGTTCATTTCAAAGCATTTACATGATATTGTAAAGGATTTTGCATGCATACCTTTCGATAGTAAACTATGGATTGTATCAAAAATACACTATTAGGAAAGCATTACTTTTATCTACTTCCTTCGATGCTGAAAGGATAAGAATGTCCTCGTATAAAACTAAAACAACATTTCCATACATTTCTTCTTCGTTTCTACCAGTATGGTTTTCGTTACACAACGTTTTCCTCATCCTTTTTGCGATAAAGCTTATTTTTTGTCGCACGTGGCGGAATGTCGAATCGTATCGCTTCCTCTATCTTAGTTAGAAATGTGGCGTACCTTGGTGGCACATCAATCCTCTTACCCCGCAAATATGAAGCAGTATCTTATATGAATATGGTCGGGCCCTTCCCAGAGTAGTATGCTCCATGAAAAATTTCTGAAAGAAGCGAATCTCATTGAAGCTTGATTCTGGTAAAAATGAGGAATAGATTTCTCCTGTCGCCGGTATATTGCTACGCTGTCGTATTGCCCAATCGGCAGCAACATGAAAGGAAATATTTCTGAAATGACTGGAAAAGCTCGCGAATAGAAAGATACATAACACAAATGGATATGTGCAAAAAGAAGTATGAATCTGAATGTGAGTAATTTGTATCCAGGGAGCTCTGATGTGATGATGAAGTTTCGCTTTCAGCATAACAAATTTAGCGACGTGAAACGTTTTATCATTGTTATCTGTAGATACGAGCACTAACTGTAGATGCGAGAACTAACTTTGTGTTTCGAAATCTCATCCATTTTATTCCAAGTTGTAGCCATACTTAAATTTTATTCTGAATGCAATAGTCTTTAGAGCGATGCTGTTTTTCGCTTAACCCAATTTCAAAATTGTAATATTACTTTCGCCTGCCGAAACAGCTCGAAATCATTCCTGTCAAACATCAATAGCGGAGGTGGCTGATATCTCAGGAGCAATGCTTCTCCGTATCAATTGTGGTTGCCCTATGGGAAATACTAACACATGTTCGAAGCGAGGATCATAAATTGTATTTACACGAAACAGCTATTCGTACATGTTTTATCACATTTCCCAGATTTGATTAATGGCTCAAATTCGCCAAGAGAATCATTTTGTTTTGCATTATTGCCATACTCCACATCAGAGTCCACGGAAAAGCACTTTTAATGGACGCTTGTAGGCAAGGAGCATGTTTACCATCTTAGGTATGTCACGTTCAAAGCAAACAGAAACGATGAAAGGCATGATATGGTGTTGATGTCAATAAAAAAAACTTTGTGGGGAAAATGCAAAATACTGTCAGTATTTGCATTTTCTCCAGTGACAATAATCTAATTTGTGTCTTTCAATAAATTAAAAAGTAACAGATCAGCAGCTTCTCTTTTCCATTGTGACGTGGACAGCCGCATCTATCTGCTTGTGCTTTTCACATTCCTTATAGTTTTCTGTTCTCTAAGAATCTTTTCGGGTTTGAGAAAAATATCTTAATTAAGTTCTTAATATTATTTATCTGCACGGACTTTTAAATGTCAAAGAATCTTTAAAGTTTCTACGTTTTTGCAGAATATTTATCGTGATGAGGAACAGGCCCGTTGAACAAAATAGTATCTCAAATTAAAAAGCGGACACTATTTCACAATCTTGTTTGAATGTTGATGAAGGTAAAATGAGTTTCTTGAGATGTCTAGACTTAAGAAGGTAAATTGAAATGAATGTCTAATTGATAATATCTTAGTTAAAGAAATGAAATGAGTGAAAAAATCAAACAACATGGTGCTGTGCTCCTTTGATTTTAGTCTCACCGACTTCATTAAATTTCAAATGAAATTTTGAGAAGAACAGCTCGCCTGGAACCGTAAAAATTAAGCATAAATTTATTCAAGATTGATTTTAATTTTATATCAGTTCCACAAAACGTATGCAACATCGCGCAAAACCCTTTGGACTGCATTCGTTCCTAGCTTTTGGTCTACATGTGCTCATAAGCGAATGACGTACGTCCTTACATATAGAGGATCTAAAACAATGAGCTTTGGTCGTTCCTCCGACCCCACTTGCATAAGAAAACAAATGTACATCCAAGAAGAATCTGTTGTTCGCCAGAATGAAAAGTCTGCATTACATTTGATTTATACCTTCCATTTTTCGGGCTGCAACAATCCCACAAATTGTACAAACAATGAACGGTGCCAAGTATACAATGAAAGGCATGATCATATAGACGACATTCTCAAATTTTTATGATATCATCCTTCTTAATGTCCACGGTCCCTAATCCCAGCTCTTTAGTCTGTTCAAAACAAATTTCGTAAACTTGTTGAATAATTCGCAGCTATAAAAATGTTGGCTTCATACGTGCTGTCTCTATAGTGCTGGTATCCTTTTTATTGTGCTTACAATCTAAAACAGAGCACAGGGCGGCTATATTTTGTCCGACCGTCGTCCGTACTTGCTAAGCTTTCGGTGGTTTTCGTTGAAAATATTTTCTTTACTCTACTATCTATTTTCTGTTTGTGGTTATTTTTCTACGCTTCTAGGACACTTCATTTTCCTGAGATAATGTCCGCAGATAAGATGAAACAAATGTCGGTTCATGAAACCTTTTTCGTTCGGTCATAAATAGGAAGTTGAATTTTCTTTGTACGCTAGACAAAGTGGTTTGCTTTGAGAGGCTGACTGTTCGTGAAGGGACGATCTGCATTACGGTATTTGCGGTAGGGTGGTGGTGATGGGATTGGTATCTTAGAATAACTTTTGGTATGACCAAGAACCTACACGGAACGTGGAGCATTTCGCGAGCCTGCACTTTGCACGAAGCTACGATTCGGAATTCGAGACATGAAAAGAAAAGTTAATGGCGACGTAAAACATGAATTTGAGGACCCGTTAGTGTGATTTTCTGTTAGAAAATTGCATGTCAACGTCAAAGCAGGAGCCTTGGAACATAAATGAGACGTGTGTGCCACTGTTCCACCTCGTCAGCTATGCCCGGAATCGTTACTTAAGTCTGCACTCGCGAATCTTTTCGTATGCGCCGCCGCCGGAAGTTCGAAGAAGTTTTAGAAATCTTCAACAAACGTGAAATCTTATCAACCGTCCCCTGATTTTGATACTCTTATCGGTCGTTGACTTAAACTGTTACCACATTCTAGTAGAATTCTTAGACACATTTTTCACATATTTCAGGATTAACGAAAAATGCCATTGCAACAGAAGATATAATGATCAACAAGATATGTGTGGCAGTAATAGATATCTTAAGTATTTATCGCATAACGGCTCTCGAACATACTATTGCAAAACTCGAAGTCTAATACGAACACGAAGAAGTTAAATAGCTTTGGGGGATTTTAGTTATTGACGACATTTACTTCAAAAAAATTTATGTCCAGAATATTAACGGATCTCCGAGCAATTTTTATAGTCCAGAGATTTCATCGATTGTCGCCATTAAAAATCGGCAAGAGAGCACTTTTGTAGCTTAAGAATTGAATTGAAGAAAACAAATAAATTGAACTATTCATCCTTAAAGAAAAACGTTCATCGATTATTTGGCGGTTGATGGGTTTGGTGGGTTAACCTAATGAAAATCGTCGCATGCTAGGCATCGACTACTTGTTTTCGATTTTACTTGTTGCCTCTTTTATGCGAGATTTATTATTATATATTATTCCCCACTTCAATTATACGTCTCACCCCTAACAACGTAGGCACTATGTGGATTGCATAACAATTCCATAATGATTAAATCAGTTAAATTGTTTTATCGATGAATTATGCGAACTTGTTAAAGCTATGGCAAAGATTTTTAGTACATAATTGTTTGTTAATTAATATCCAAAGTCCTATGGGTATACTTTGTATTTTACATTGCAGCGCAGTAGCATAGCAGTAACAAATATGTAAAGAAATTGACAATTATTGGCACTATCTTCAAAAGTTAGTTTCTATAATTAAATAGCGAAACCCAGATAGCTGGGATACAAACAAAGCAGTCAGTGATATCATTTTTTTATATCTTCCGCAATCATATTTCATATTTTGTAAATTTTCTGTCAAGTTTATCATGAGTTAGGAGAAGTTGCTCCGACTAGGTACAGTGCAGATGCAATCACATTAGGATCAGTGCATCCTGAGAGGATTCGCAGCATGCTTAAAATTCCAATTCTGCACATTCAACACACTCATATAGAAGACAAAAAGTCCATTTTAAAAATTTATGAAGTAAAACTTTTCCTTCAGCTTTCCGTACTCGGGCAAATAGTTGGCCAGAAGCATGGGTTTTCGGAAACATGGATGCGTACATGAAGCAAATATTTAATCAACATTGCCTAGTGTATGCATAAACACCAAAGCAGAGAACAGTAAACTCTTCTGTGAACAAATATTTATATGCATATATGACTGTCTAGTTAGTAGTAGATAAAAGTTTTCTGTCGGAGAGTAGTAACTGTAGGGTTATAAATGGTCGCTTGCTATCCAAATCAAACTGTATTTCATCTGAAACGTGCAAATTTAAAAGGAGGTGGAAGTCCAATTTTCACATGATGTGTTTCGTTCAGATTGTAACGAAAGATAAAAGTTTATTTTGTGACTTAAACATGATAGCAAGAGTTTTCTTATACTTGTAAGTTTACGGCAAAATTGTAAAATTTTCCAGATGTCACTTACGTTTTCTGTACGTTAGTTTGTTGAACAAGTAACTCTTCTTGTAAATTCGATAGAAATACATATTTGAATTGATTGAGTAGTTCATTGTACGCTTCTTTTACACCACTTCTATGAGTGAATATAGTTAAAATTTCTTTCCAACTCAATAATTTGTCAGAAAATGGTGTTAACGGAAAACCTCACCCTCCTCCTAGACATTTTTGATGCTAAAAAAGCTAGTGAAGTGAACGAAAAAATGCTTGTCACCTTCAAAAAATATTGATCGAAATAAGGGAATTCTCAAAATGAATTCATGCATATCTGTGGTCTCACATATTCCGCGCATTTATGCTAGCGATTGTCGAAAACACGCTAGAGCATAAAGTTGAATCCCGAATGAAATTTTTTCCCACAAGCAAGTCATTTGTCAAGTTGTCAAGTTCTGTGCAAACTCATTTTTAATGGATGTTCAACGTTTTATTGTTGTTGTAAGTTTTGTGTGGCTTCTTCACAGTTTAGTTTTTGTTGGTTGATATACACGACTTGACTGTGCTCCTACGGTTCTCATATTTTCCCAAAGCATTTGAAAAGTTTTCCATAGGAGAGAATAGCAAAAATTTCCAGCGCTGTTCTGGAGAGAACTATGTTATGATCCTCTGAGTTATTTTACATATCATAAGAATACTGGCGAGAGGAACAGCCGCCGTGGACCAAGTAATGAGTGTAAAAAGTGGGAATTCAAATAGGAAAACCTCAGAGCCGTCATCAGCACGTTATAAAACATATTGCACCAACTCATATATCCAACAATTGAAGAAACGTTCTGTATTTCCGCAGCTGAATAACGTCGAAATCGCTAAAATGCCACATGCAATGCTTTCTTTGAGTCGCCGAGAAAATGCAGCCATAAAAGCTTTAAGAAATTTTTTAGAGTTTATATATGTATGTTTGCCATGCCGAAAAGTGTGGGGTGGATATGGGATTCTAGTATTTTAAAAAAGTAAGATATAAATTTGTAGTTCGAAAGTACAATTACAAATCGTCACGTTCAGATTCGCATTCACACTATTTTGATCCTTTTAACGTGGATTTCAGGTAAAACGAAACGCAAGCTGCCTAAAGCATGCACGTTAGTCATGAAACATTCACTATAAATCAATCTGTCTTTCCCTGCACCTATTAAAGATGTCCTGATCGTTTCTCAAATGATTTAAGTATCTTGTATCTTGCGCGTTCAAAGTAATGTTTCCAATATGTTTCTTGTACCTTTGCATAATCTACACTAAGTTCAGAGGCTGACCGTGTTTGTTCTTGATAAAATCATCATATTTAATGCGACTTCGCCTTGTGTCTATCAACGGTACTAGAATTTTACATTTATATTAACAAAGAACAAAACGACTGACTTGTAATTTTTCTTTGAAAAGTTATGCTTTTTCGATGAAAATTGAGGAAAAAAACCATCAAAAGAAAAGTGAAATAACGCGCAGCTAATTGAATGCCTTACAGATTGATGCCTATGGTGGTGCCTAGCATGGCAGTAGCAGGTGTCGAGTGGCTTACAAGCATGATTTCTTCGCTTCTAAGTGCTGTACCTTTGTAAATATTTCAGATTTTGGTCTAATAATAATAATAATAAAAATAATTTTACTTTTAAATATTTAACAAAATAATCGGGTGTTTTTAAGTCGACACATCGCAATACTGAGCTAAATACATATCCCCATCTTATAAAAACATTGCCTGTGAACTTTTCTAAGACCCGTTAATGCATACAGCAAGAAATCGCATGCAGCAGAAAGTCCAAAAAGAGCAAAAGAAATATGTTTTTCATATTTTGGCATGCTGTCAACTCCCTCGACCATCCTGTCACCCCAGCAAACAAATGACAGCAAAGCCCTTTAAACTAAAACCTTTGTCTATTTATTTCATACATGTGGATCCTTGATTTACCACCACAGTGGTCATATTTAAACATAAAAGATCAGCCATGCTCTGTCGAGTTGCGACGAAATGAAACCAACGTGAAGACAGTGTTTGAGAAAACCAAACCCTAGACGATGATGCCAAGACAAAGGCGAAAACAACAAAGTTTTTTCGTTCCCCCAAAGATATAGCTTCGAACAAAAACTTCAATTTGCTTGTTTACCTCTTTCTGCGATTTAGTCCATACTAAAGCCCATGCTTAAGTTCTGCCATGGAAATAACATATCAACAGCTAGCTGATATATATATATGTACATGCATACTTGGCATGATGACTTACTTCCTTGCTAGCTTCAATAGGAAGATGAGGGTGATATGAGCAACAGCCGATTGCAATCACAGTCCAACTGAATAATAGTTGGGCCAGATTGCAACAGCAGCAACGGCCTCAGTAAAATGTTTTCTTCCACTGAAATCCAGATTGCACATCGGAATGAATAAAGACAGGATACAATCAAAACTTGAATGTATTTGCGATGATGTTTGACTTGGTATTGGAAAATAAATGTGCTTTGCAGATTGCTTGCCAATAAGTAAATGTGTGGAATGGGACTCGTGCAACTCTTCAAGGAAGTTTTGAATCAGAAATAATGATGAAATTGGCTAGGACAGGAATGGCTGGCCAAGGATTGTTTTGAAAAATGTTGTCTGCGAGCTGAATACTGGATTTGTTCTACGTACAAATTTTTTCAGCACTATAAACAGTAAATAGATGGACTTCAAAAATGTATTTCCTCAATGCAGTTTCATGGAAATTTGAGCTGGACAATCATCTTTGAAATACCAAATATTGCATCTGTTTGTCGTTTCGTAATTTTAAAATCGCCACAATATGCGCACTCACTATGGCTGGATTGTATAAATAAAATATTTCCCTGGGTTGTCATTGTCCTTTCCATCCAGACAGAAGGGAAAATAATCCAATCATAATGATATTGTAAAACTACCCTACCATCGGGCATAACGTTTCATTAAGAATGAAATTGATGCTATGGAGTTGCATGTATGTTATTATAAAGATATTAAATTTAATCAAAAATTAATATTACTCACGATATCATCCATTCCACCATGCAAACTCAAATGTATGATACTTGCAGGCGAATATATCGAGCAAAACCATAGAAGGTAGCTGAAGCCTACATGATTCCATCTCACAGTTATTACGTTTGTATTGGACGCATATCTTTTGCATTAAATAAAATAGGTTGGAACAGCAATCATTGCTGTGAAAGCTTTTTGACATGCTCGTTCGCCCGTTTTGAAATATCACTAAATTTATTTATAAATAGCGAAAAAATTGATTTTGCTCCATCGAGGAAACACGACCAATTTGTGGTTTATTGAACATGACATTCTGGTTCGGCGGGAGCTGTTTAATCTCGCACCTGCACCATTGGCAGCGATATACCAGAAAAAATTAAAGGGGCTGAGCTTTCTGCCAAATCGGGTCGGAATGGTATGCTGTGTGGAGTAATTTCTCTTAAAAACCCATGCTTACCTGTATCGATAATTATATTTGAACATTGCAAGCATATGATGTTCATTACGTATATTTCAGATAGTGAAATTAATTTAGTACTTACAGAAACTGTTATTATCATCGGGAGTAAGTTTAATTCTGCTATGGATTATAGCCTTAATCCTTATTTATCATAGGTCACCATGTAATGGACAATTGAAAGGTGAATAGTGCTTATGCAAAAAAATGAATATTCATGTTCATGAATATCTGTAACCCAACTGTAGCTCTTGAATAGTAAAGTTTTATTTGGTGGTATTTGATACAACTATTCAACAGGCAGACTGTTTGCACCAACCTATCGAGCTGTAAATTTACCTCTTGCAAAAGTGATCAGTTGATCCTTCATTAGAAACAGAGAAAAATTTTATATTGTAGAAACTATCACGCACTGAAAGTGACGAGACTTTTCCCTGTAGGCAAAGCTCCTAATTGATCTTTATACAAAAATTTTCCTAGCTTACATTATTATTTTTAACAAGGTCAAATTTCGCTTCTTAACAACGTATCGTCTTTGTCTAAACTAGTAGCCGTCTACGTCGCTATGACCATCAAAAGGCCACACTTTGAATTCAGAGAAAAGTTTCTAGCCCAAAGAACTGTCATCATCATCATCATCCTCTTCACAGAGCTCATATATCTTTTTCAAAAAATCTACCCATAGTTTCTCAGCTCTAAATATTGTTCTATATCGATCGACGCATAGTGATGTACAGCAGAAAAGCCCGACAAATTCTGGGTAAAACTTTCCAGAAAGTGAGTCGTGTAATGAATTTCAAGTAATTAATATTTTCCAGCCATTAGCAAAGTAGTTGAGGAGCTTCACTAACTGTCCTCAACAAATATGTGAAAATATCTATGTATGTCAGTTCGGATATGAAATAAAGTTTTTTACTATTATATACCTTGGGGTCAAGTGAAGTCCGCAAGCTTTTCATTTTGTTTCGTTAAGTGAAGGTTTATTCGTACAAAAGCAAACAGATCATCATGTGGTCAAAAAGTTCAAACTCATCAGTCCTTTTAGGGACATAAAATTAATTTGGAAGCGTAACATCAATTAGAATAAATGTCAGGATATCCTAATTACTTTGAATACGCTGGTGATGCAAACAAAAGTAATGCTGCACAATTTTGTCCAGAATATTAATGATTTTGTGGTATTTTTTTAAAAAAGTTTTTCGTGATAACTCAGCTTATAAGTAAATATGTACGTATGTTGTAGATTGAAATTAACGTACTATGTACGAATATTTGTTGCTGCAAGTAAGGTCTATTTCCAATAATAATGAGGTAAGCTTCTTTATAACCTTGTTGCATAAAACAAACCTTTTTTCAATTAAATTTCTCTTCAATTGAAACAACCTAAAGAAGCCTCACTCAACACTATTTTACCTTTAAAAGATATCGATAAAATTCCAAGCATGCCGTCTTTACCACCTATCTTAAAGAGCGATACATTCAATACTCAAATTTGTACGTGAGCATATCAACCGGAAATACAAAATCGTCGGCTGGATCCCTAAAGTGCCAATTATCTGATAAAATTCCCCAAGACATATTCGTACGGGAAGCGTGAATTATACGACACTAATCCAAAATCTAAAGTCAAGGAAATCTCATATGAATACTGAAAGGAAAATCCTTGTAAGATTTACCTTTAATACCGTTACGGATGTTTCTTTATACTCAGCATTTATATTGTATATGCCATCATTGGTATTGTTGAACCTACATTTTTTTCAAAAGTGCTAGCAGAACGCGCCTGGAAGCTTCTTGCACTCTCTGCCTTATTTCAGTGTGTTTGTCCTTTGGTAGTGAACCGACGGAAAGACATAGTGTGTAGCAGAAAAGAATTGCCATTGAGAAATAGTGCGTTTAGAATTGGCTGAGGTCGCGAAGTGAGATAAGGACCAAATTGTAAATATCAACTTAATCCCTTAGTTTGAGTTGAAAAGCTTCAGCTGAATTTGGAAACATGCAATTTGGAAATATCTCCGAAAAGCCAGAAGCTATCGATGCGATTGTATTATAGGAGAGAACTCTATCGATTTATCGTGAATAAAACATCACATAATTGAAATTCAAGTCCAAAAATCATGTGCGTATTTAGACTGAACTTCATACTAAAGAAAACAGGTGCATACCAACATTGAATGCAATGTGAAGCTTTCTATACTTACTTTTCTCATTATAGGAACATGTAAAATTTATATCAACATCCAGCCAAATTGCAAAGTGTCTTTGAAAATTTCAAATAAATGCCACTTTCGTAAGTACCATTTTATTAGGTGGCAGCTTTTTCTCCCATACATAAGTTTCCTCTGCATGTTAGCAAGGAGTGGAGCTTGTCTGGTAATCCAGTAGCTACTGTTCTGCTACACAATCCATCACAAAAGAACACATGTCGATTTCTCCCACAGTATCACTGCTCTCGGTTTGTTGAAACGCCTTGTTGAAAAGCCTTGTATTCTTCACCCGCTCATAGAAGTTTCAAAAATCATGTGTATGTGTACAATCAATTTGTAGGCAATATAGTGCATAGTTCCATGATTGACATTAAGTGATATTCGAAAATATTTACGAAATCCAAACCAAACTAATGTTCTCAACGACATTCCCCAAGCACTTCATGAAGTTAATAATTCTTGTTAGACAGAGTACCTGCGACGCTAGTTTCAGTTCCACCGAAGATGATATTTACCAAATTGAGCTTTTCTGTTTCATTTATCTTACTTGACATCTATTTTCTTAATGGCATGGCGGTAGGATCTAAAATCATATCATTTTCGCGGAATATACACATACTTGTAAAAGTAACGGCATCCGTTTTGGAAGCGCGAAATATGTATGTGTACATTCGGAAGTTTTGAGTGCAGTCAGAGACGTAAAGAAAAAACATCAAATTGAATTTTATATGGCCCTGAATATTTTGAGGAGGCCACATGAAGGCAATATAACGCTCGCCTCTTTTGAAAGTTCAAATTACATGGTGGAGTAGAAAGGAATGCTTGTTATGTTATGAACATGTTGAATCGCCGCCCGTTTCGCATGGATATTTTGTCTTCAATATACCATGGCTAGATATATTTCGGTTTAGATAGGATGAAATATTTCCTATGGAAATGCAATATATCCACGAGAGTAAATCGTGTTTGTATGTTATTCAATTTGTTTTATTTTCAGTGGAAAACATTTATTCCCAGATATTGATATTGAACTTGAGGGGTCATAGTAGTAAAAAAACAGTTCAAATATATTATTCAACTTTTTTCGACTAAACTATAAGCGTTATTGGCTTGAAAAGACTTTCACTAGAAAATATTGTGATTTTTATTTCTTTGAACATTGCGGATCGGTACAGGGTTTTGTTTATCAACAATTGTTCTTTACATTATATTTTTTCTAGTTTTAAAGTATATTTTTGGTTTATAATTCATGAGCTATTGTCAGTTGTTTGACCACAGGAATATACTATATTTTTACTAAACTATCACTCAGAGAAAGTAAATCCAATGATAACGTTTTTACTTCACGTGAACTCAACTGGACGCACATCATTGTTGTTACACGAATCTTATTCTTAGTACTTATTATTTGTCTTCCTTATCCTGCGTTACTTTTCGAATGTTGTGTATTGTTTTTTGACAAGTGGTCCTGAAACTAATCTAGTGTTTCTGAAAGTCCTTTATAGTTCCCATGGGGCAAATTACAGATACAAAGACAGTTTTGCTTTTATTTTGTGAGGAACGACACTGCTGGTCCAGAGCTCAGAATCTGCCAAGAAAGAAACGAACTTATATTGCCTGGTGGTGTCATAATTTTCTTCCTTTTGAACAATGAACATCTTCAAAGTAAAGTTTCATTTCTATAAATAAATCACTGAGACGCCGCTCGTGTATGTATCGAAAAAATCACTCGAAGAAGAGATTCTGAATTGTCACTTTTAAAATCTACTCCAGCCAATTTCAGCGCAAAGTCATAACAAACACCCATGTGAATCGTTATTGTAACACGCACTCCTAACTCCATGACTTCGAACAGTAAAACAGTATTTTCCATGACAAACCAGATTTTCACTCTTTTCGCGGATGTTGCAGTTGATTTCAAGCACACTGGTACCCTTCTTTTAGTATTCCCTGAAAAAAACCCAGCAAATCGCTTATATCCTATCACATTGCAAATTATGACTTCCCAATTAACTTAAGGCGAATTTTATGGGAATTGCCATAGTAACTGGATAGACGGCATCATTCGACACGCACGTCCTCACGGAAGACTTCAAAAGTATACTCAGAGACATTTTTAAAGGCCAGAAATCGTTTCACCATAGGCACTCAATTTGGTTTTATGCATTTCCTTATGATGTATTTTTTTTTTATTTCTTTTCGACTTTTATGTACACATCCTTCAAAAATATTTGCTTGTCGCTACATGTTGATCCTCCATGTTTTCAGGAGCTAGAGAAGTAGCTATAGAAACCGACTCTTTCTGCAGATGCAGAGAATGTCAGCAACGTTGACATTGGAACAATCTTAGAGCCGCCGCCCGAAGCTCGGAACTTCCTCCACTTTAGGATATCATCATACGATTTATGACCAGTTGAAGAACGATAAACGAAAGCGAATGAAAATATTTTTATAGTTGACATACGACAATAAGAGCTGTTTTGCTGGCGCTCCAGACAACGTTTGGATAAATGGATAATTTGTTCCCGTTCGGAGGGAAAGGCACTTATAAAATCTTTCCATATTATTCGATTCGTGACGACGGAGATCGATGAGCTTGTGACTGGCTTTGGCATGAATATCAACTGAGCCTTTCTGTACCCCTATATTTTCCTGGTTTACTCGGCTGCTTCTAAGAGCTTCTTATATGCTACCCTTTGATGGCAACAACTTATTTCAGAGAGCTGACATCATTGATGTGACGAAGCTAGACGTACATATGTATGTTTCCTTTCCTTCTAGCCAATGGTTGTTTTTGTTTCATTTGATTACGCAACAACACTTAAATTTCATTTAAAAGTTAATTGATTTCATTACTTTCGATTGTCGCAAAAGATGTCAAAGTGACGACTCTCCAAGGAGAAATATTTCAAGAAGAATTGTAGGAAACCTCAAGGAAAACGGATAGATGCTGCTCGATTACAACACATACCATTGCATGGCATTTATTTACTTCACTATACACTCTATGAGGGCACTGAATTTTCTTCGCGTCCTGCGAAAACATAGGGCGGCCAGGCATAAAGTCAGGAGATTTATAAGAGCAATCGCCTGAAATCGGATACCAATATGTTGCCCATAGTAGTATGCCTCGACACAGTAGATAAGATTTATTAGGGCAATGATACCCGCAGTTAACATTTGCCTCCCATTTCTTTTTTTACTACCCTTAACGATGTAACGTTAAAACAACGATAATATTATGTAGTGCTCGTCATCAGTGATACGACGGTCGAAACGACCTCAACGTTATAGTCAATGTCTTTGAATTAATTGGTCGATGCAAACGCACGATTTAGAAATTAATATGTGATTCACATTGAGATAATGGCATGGCAATTTGACGTTCTGCAAAAGAGTTAGCACATGTACATTATTGAAAACAACAAATAGGTAGATGTTTGTCAAACTCCTCAAAATTGACTTCAAAGGAACATGTAATAAATGACGGCTAAACTCAATGGCTTCTAGTACCCGCAACTTTATTCTGTTAATCAGTGCTTTTTGAAACGAAGACTTTTGTTGAGGAGAATCGCTTAGGAGCACTTCGATGTTAATCAATTTCAGAATGTTTCTGTAAATGTGTTTAAAATTATTTACGCATGTTGAACATGCTTCAAAGGAATGTGCCTACCTGTAGCTCATGTCGTAAGGCCAAATTTAGATTCAATCTCAAACAATCAGAAGAAAATGCATATGGCAAATGTTTAGAATTATTTTTACATTGCTTATGTCTTCATATTGCTGATGTTTGCACCAAAATCCTGATTTCCTAAATAGTAAACATGATGTTTTCGTCAAACCATTCGTCATCGTCAACATCAGCAGTCAAAGTCGTCATAAATTCATGTGAGTACGCAATTATGACTTTGAACTTTGTGCAGAGAACAACACAGAAGTTGAAAAACTTAAATCCGATTAGATATTCATAAACGCTACTTTGGATGTAGGACGTTACCAACACACAGAGTGCGATGCCGGGTTTTTTGGCGTTCGTTGATGTCGAGTAGAATTATTAATATATATTTACGAGGGAGCTAAACGTTTTAGTCTAGTTTAAAATGGCTGTTACTCTAGTAGTTCCGCCAGTGGAAGTTTTCTTGATGCACAACACTTCTTAAATTATAGTTCTGCAGTCCTACATTGCTTGAACCGATCGCTTGAGTTGTGGGAAGCAAGTTTTACTATTTGAATAACGTGCACATCAGAATTTTCCGTCAGCTGAGTTTTATTCGAACGAAACTAACATAAATGAAGTTTTTCATTATTTTTAATCCTGTATTTCTTTTAAAGTAATATAAACTAAAGCTTGGTTAACCCATCAATGATGCAAAAAATTTACTTGCAACTGCAATATGTCTCTCTAATTGAGCGCTCATATATAAATAACTGAAATCAATCGATTTTGTTAATGCAGCTCATATTTGGCTGGTTTTTGACCTTTAAACTAGAAAGTGATTGTTTCATTCTCGCATAAGCAGAACTCTAATTTTGATAGTTAAGTACTTCTGCACATTCAAACTAAAGTTAAGCATGTCAGGAACGATTTCAACCAAATCCCGATAGGTAAAAAATGTTTTGGAATTCAATGTGCTCAACTTATTTACAATCAGATAATTAAGCCTCATTCTGCATACTTCAAGCATTTATTCAACATTTTCGCTTTACCACCACTTGAAATTCCCGAATAATTTGAAATGTTTGCTGCCTGTAACCATTTCAAGCACCCCAGTCTAGCTGCAAGCTGTGTAGGACCTTTTTGACTTGTAAATTTCCCGTTTCAATGCTCTCGGTTAACAATTCTAATCAGGATGATGTTGAAATTGTTTTGAAACTCTTGACGATAAAGTTTAATTTTTGTGGTCCAACCAATAGAGTATTTTTCTTGCCGCTTACACTCCATTAGAATTGATCCGTCTCCGTCAACGTAGAAAGTTTATTTCTGCAGATATTCCCATTTTAAACTACGACCACCATCGGAAAAACACTTATATCGAACATTTCCCTAGTTTTGTTCTGTTTCATGCTGCCAAACATTTGAGCTCGAGTTTGTTTTAATATCAATTATCAACAGACCTTGCTGGGTAGTTGAGGGGCTGTTGATTTTTCCCTTTCTTGATTGAGTTTCTACACGCGTCTGGTATTGGTTCCCGGTATGCTGGCACGAAACACTAGATAACGGTGAAGCGTAACGAAAATTCGAATAGAAAGATACAATGGGTGGGAGCAGCTATCAGATCTAATGAGCCTTGAAAATTTTACAATGTGGCAAGACTTTTCGAAAATGTTAATTGGCGACATTAATTTTCTGAATGCAAAACAGCAAACAATTTCCATGAATTTATTCAATGGCAGAAATACATTAAGGACCACTCCATTCTCCTTCTACCGCCTGATTAAGAGGAATTTATTAAAGAAATTGCTGGTGAGCTGTATAAACAGGGAGGATAAGGTCAAAGATGAGGTTTTACTCTTAAGACAATTAGCATAAAATTACTCTTGTCGGAAGTGTTGGTAATAAAACAGAAGTGATAATATCGCATTTTCTATATTGCGGGTGTAGAGGCTGTATTGTAGCTAATAGACCGCATCGAGTAATTGGGTTTAGTTACCACGAACAATTTCTTCAAACGGCAATCAAAGCAGAACACGGAAGATAGAGAGCTGCCCGATTCAAGGAACTAGTCCCTAATCTCAATCGAGCTCTTTAAAGGCTTGGCCTTTTGAGTGTTGCGTAATGAATTATCTGTCTAACGCTTATCATTTCGGACGAGTGGACGAAACATCGTCTATTTGCATAGTAATCTGTATAATGTGATAAGTCAATATTTAGCATATTGATTAGTACCAATTACTACTTGCCTGTCCTTATCATACCTACATCGTTGCTAGGGACTTTTGAATACCTGTTCACAATCCACTGGAACAGCTGGCCACCACGTCGCTCTGCCTGGTTTAATCTTCTCCCGTTGATTCTCCGGAAAACGTGTACAGGACGTAGATATCTATTTACATTACGTACACACATGGACTATTTAGACAAACCCTTTGTGGCCATCAAGGATAAATCCACCCAAAGCACAAATTTTACACCGGACAAAGAGGATATCGGAATAACTCAGGTGTAACGATCTGATTCACATGGACAATAATTAATTCTCCGAGACGACGATGACTGTATTCCTGTGGTGCCTATTTTGAACAATGATGAAACATGAAAAGGAGATGGATAGACAATGCTAATAAACAAGTTTGTCGCAAGGGAAATTTCATGCTTCCATGCATTTTCCAATAGTCTCGGAGAGCTCAGCACTGAGAATCCAAGCTGGCTGGCCTTGAGCAAACCAATGGTCCACCCGTTTTCGACCAGTCGAGATATAGGAATGCAAATATAATTCGAAATTTCCACAGTGCAAACGTAAAAGCGATAATAGTTCTTTTGTCAATTGAAAACATCAGGAAACAAAAGCTAGCCATGCCGAATATAGTTGACAATCAAGAGGAAAAGTTGTAAACTTTCATGTCGTGTGTGATGAAAAATATGACCTGTAGAAAACAGTGTCAACATTAGTGGGATGTATGATTGATTCAAGTGAGTGGTATTCGGCACACACCGTCCGGAATGGATGCCGGTTAATGAGTTTCCTGCTTTTACTGTTCAAATATTCCAGCAACACACTTTTCACTTATCCTCATTATACAGAAAACAAATGGAAATGAACACTCCTTATTGTATCTCATTGACATGGAAAATGAAAATCGAACAATAACAGAGTATACTACCCATTTCCACAATATCTGCCCAATGCCCTTTTACGGCTTTCATGTGTAAAAATGCTCAATGCTCGACAGCAAACATAAGAAGGATTTCAAAATCATTAGTCTTAGGACTTATGGTTTCTGCCCTCACAATGGAAGAGCGAAAGCTTTAAGATGGAAATAAAGTAGTAGGAAGCCTTCTGCTTGCTGTGCTACTTCATTTCGGGATCAAAAGTTTCATTTACTATTGTTTCCACAGTATAATGTTGATGATTAAGGATGCGAATAACTAAGAGGACAAACCCTGGACAGGGTCCTCTGCAAACTATGACTACAGACTGTGTCCCGGAAAACTTACTTAAAGGAATCGTCTCCAAATTTGCATAAGATTACAATTAAATTTACATTTCGTAGTGAAGCTGCGTGTTTCGCAGCGAGCTCTTTGTATACAAATTTAAATAAATTATCGAATACAGCCATAATCCTTACTTGGAATTTTTTAAGATATCAATCACAAGCTGTAATAATTTTTTCCTGAACAAATGGATTATTTAATGCAAATTATCAAAACGAAGAAAATATTCGACTTTCGCTTCATACGGCAGTTGAAATGAGAAAAAATACATTAGGTTGCGGCAACGTATAAACATTTGAAAAATAAGTGTGTCGTATGATTTAAATGTGGGAAGCATGTAGACCACCTTGCTGGGTTTATTGCAAAGGAAAACTACGCAATAATTTCTCGAACACTGGTGCCTAAGCAAATCGCTTAAAGCTCACCGAATACTGTACAGTTGTGCAGGCTTTCTTTGTAGACAGTCAAGCAATCATAAGATTGCTGGATTCTGTTGTAGTATCCTCCAAATGTCCTCTAATCCGAGGAGGATTTCCGTAAAAGACAAACTAGCCCTGTGCTGTGTTCCTGGACACAGTGAGGTTCGAAAAAATGCCAAAACAGATCAGCTTGCCAGGGAGGGATGTCGTGACGTACAAGCGAACGGGGCGATAAGTATAGGAGTCTCGATGTACGTACTAAGGCAGGATATGAAGGAATCAGTCTACTAACTAGCATTAAGTCCATGGAGAAATTTGGGCACATGTTGCCTGATAGGCTTATATGGTCCAAATACGACTTGAAACATACTCTTAGTCTGTTAGCTCTGGACCTAGCTTCAACGAGAAACATTGTCGATTTACTGTCGAACCATGTAGCTTTCGGTGATCACGCAAGGAGAATCGGGCTCCCAGCTAGCTACCTATTTCGACGAGGAGAAGACAGAGTCAGTAGAACACCTTTTGTGCAAATGTCCAGCTCTAGCCGTTAGAAAACATAAGAACTCAGAAGAGCTAGATTACATTAAAATGGACTGGCTCCTGGATTTCCTTAAGAATTTGCCATGGTTCATAGAATAAATCAGAAGGTTTCCATGTCCACAGGTCACAATGAAACAAAAAATTCAAACCAATGAAGCGGAAACTGCTTCAAAACCAAGTGAAGCGGCAAATGGTTTGGCTCAGCACCCGCATAGCCTAAACATGTCACAATTAACACGTACAATAAATAGGGGCCAAACGGTAAAAAACGGCAATCCTTCATAAAATTGCTGTTTGTGTGCTGACTGAAGTCCTTCTACGTCTTTGACAACTGAAATAATGAAATTATTCAAGCAGACGTTGACTTGTAAGATTATCAGAAAATAAGCTTTTCGTGGCATTGAATAAGATTTCATTTTGTTCAAGCAACGGCTAAAATTTACAAGACGTTTGATCTTAGAGACGTGAATCCGTCGTGGATAATTCCCTTGAGACGAAAGTATCTAGCTTGTAAATTATGGGCGGCTCTTTGAGATGAGAAAATTATGACAACCACAGCGACCATTTTTTGAGTCAGTCCCACGGTCGAATAACTTCTAATCGGATTTCACAAAATCAAATTTCTTGACGTTGTTGGTCCGTCGCAATTTGTTAATTAATGTAAGACCAAGTGAAAAACACATTTCAATTAATTACGTAAAACTTCCTGACGACGACCTAGAAAACGCGGCCCACCATGCGCCCCGCGTTCGCTGCTCTGATAATATTCTCATAGCTATCGCAGTCCTCGCAAAACTTTGACCCGAAATGAATAATTTAAAAGTTGCAACCAACTGCGAGCTGAGTTGAATTGAATTGAGTTACCCGCCTCACAGACAGATTCATGGACCGTAGCCGTCAAAGGGTATATTAGCATACTCCGTTGCTGTGTACAAAATTTTGTAAGTTAATTAAATTTCAACAAATAGGACAAATCGTTATAGAGGAGACCATCATCACAATAAGAAGCGCATAAAACGCGTCGCAGCTGCCCAATTCCTGGAAAGAAAAAAACAACAGCATAGAAGCCTCCTTCAAGGTCTTAAAGCGAATGCTTTAACCTTACATCACGCATACATACAAGCTTGAAGGAGGCTGTTGATGTTAGCTGAAATGCCAATCATCCGAAATCGAATTTGAAACCGTTTTCCTAGGAAGGTAGTGGGGCTTTCTCACCTCCTGGGAAAGGTGATTCGAGCTGTTGAGTCATGTTTTTTCTGACTCGACCGCAACGCTTTCTGAAAGTGCGGGAGCCTAAACAGGCAATCGTACGTAAAAATGGTACTCACCACCGAGTTATATCGATGGTTAAATCGAAAAGAAGCAGCGCATTTCAAATGAAGTCTCCGGAATAAGACAAATCTTCTCAATGAAATAAATTACTCAAGAAAAATTGATATTGCAAGCAGAAGGAGACATCTTTGTCGGACGGCCACAGAAGAGGAGCATGAAGTCGTCCATCTATGCGACAGCAACCACAGCGTCTTTTCTTCTGCCAAATACTAAAAACTAAAGTTTGATCAAAACTTTTCTGTTCCTTTGTCGAGTAATAAATTCGCAATGCCGTGTCCGAACATAACAAAAATTGTTATAGCACAAGTCGGTCTGTCCGCTTTATGCCATTTCTATTCAAAAAGTAATCATTTATCAAAATCAAAATGGGCGAAAAACCGAGGACCAATGTGCTCGAAAAACTTTAATCCCCCACCACGGCTCCGATGTGTGGGTGGGAAAACAATAAAAAGAGTGATGCTAGGCTAGGGAGATGCTTTCTGCGAGCTCCCATGGCGACGGGGCATTTTTCATAATTTTTATTATATTTGAGGTTTGGGGGAACAGTAACTTTGTGCAAAGTTTTTTATTGTTGACTCCTGTGGGAAGCACGTTGTCGTTTGCTGTGGCTGCGAATAATATATTGCGCTAATATTGATTCAAGAAACTCCATGCATGTGGAGAGATTGTTCTTTGGAGCAACAGGGAGACTCATCGTTTAAACACGAGCATTGACAATGTTTTCACAGCTGTGTTTTCCGAACGAAACGGGCCCGTCTTAATCAGCTCTCGTTCGGTTGACTTTTGAATTAAATATGTTCGTATATTCAAAGCCATTTGCGAGGACATTCCATGACTTCGTTCCTCAAAAGCTGAAATGCCGCGAAGATTTATGAAGTGGTATTCTGATTAGGCTCGATAAGAATTCGATACGATCACAGCCATATTCTAATTGCACTGTCAATAGTAAATATTAAACGTGATTAGGTCCGAAAACTCTATACTCAGGTTGATTACTACAAAGATGTTGAGTTGCCCCTCCTCTCGGTTGGGAAACGAGCATAAAATAAAGTAAGTCCTAAGTAAATTTCCGTTCCTGAACAAGGTACTTTGAACCGCAAAACCCCATCTAAACTGTTCATTATCAACCTAATAAAGTAAATAATGTCAATGATTTGATTACATAAGCCAGTTTTCCTTAGTTTTACCGCTTACTCTCGCTTCGGGTCTCATAAATCACAAATCCCTTCATAAATAATACACCTTCCACAACACGGGAAAAATATACCTTCCACTTTCCTGCCCCTGTTATTATTCGTTCTACGCCAGCTCCTACCATCTGCGCGATTCGGACTTGAACGACCGGTCATCTTCAGAAAATTTTCTTTTCCCGGAATAGGTAGGGAAGGAAACACCTATAAGCCAAATTTTATCCCTCTACCTTTTACACTGATTTCTGGAAAATCGATACGGCTGCGAAAAAAGCTACAATGCACGATGAAAATAATTAGTAATTCTGAATTTTTGAATTGAATTTCAAAAAATAAATACCAATTCGATCGGTTTGATAAGACATTGAATATATTTTACAAGAATCCAGTGATTATTTCAAAAATATATGTTCAATATCGAAAGCTGGCATCTGGTAAACCCAAATTCATTCCAATCATTGGAAGATTCTTCTTGCCAAAAGCACCAAGTATGGCTCGAAGTCCCCCTCATCTATTTGTTGATCGAAGAAACATAAAAAATTTGAATACGTATTTTTCTAAATGGCAGGAAACAAATATTTTCGGTGGATGCTGTGTGACAGCATGCAGTATTATTTATACTGAAATATTTTCAGGTGAACCAATTTCTGTTGAGCTTGGAAGACAATAAAGGTGGAAATAATGTTAATTAGACGAAATTGCGATCCCATTGCTAATTAACTCGTTCCACGAAGTCGTCGGCAGGTTGGACAGTAGATGATGTGATACGTACAAGAAAAACGAGAACCCTCCATTACAGGCCTGAACGATTATTTCTCTTGATTGATCCATAAATTCGGAAAATGTATGTGCGTGTTCGCGGTGCAATTATATAAATACGCCGAGAAAGTTACGAGTGGAGAGGTGAAATACGGAACGATATAGAACGCACGAAACGAGCATCATAAATAGTTAAACTTGTTGTATCCTTTGAAACTGCAGGTCATAAATGTATACGGATAAACACAATTCCGTGCTTAAAAGGTTTTCACCATTTCAAGACACCTGCTTCCACATTTATTCAGTCAGTACTGCTATTTTTCAGGGAATTAGGATGTACCTAAATACCTGTCCATGGGAGTTTTACTCGAATAAGCATTGAAATCAGGGATAATGAAGGATGTGCTGAGATTACTGTCGCTTTTATTTGGAATTGCACAGCAATCTGGAAAGAAAATTGCACAAACTGACTGTGTAGGGGATTGTATTTGGCTGGTTCTGGCCCTCTTCCTTAATATGGTTCAAAAATTTGAATTGCATAGTGTAAATGCGCTTCATTTTACTTTTTACTAAACGGAAATTCTCGAAACGATGAAATTTTTCAACCTGCATACAATCTGATTCCGAGCGTCTTGACGAATGAATTTGAAAAAAATTTCATGATATTTTGCAACGCTACAAATCAGTCAACTCTTTCCACGTCGAAGAGATTATATGTATAATTATTCCATACCCCATATTGCAGCTAACAAAATTGGGAGCACCTCGCCATCATATGTTGTTTTCAACCATTTGCTAATAACGTAAGTTGTTCCGGTGCAACAACGCAAATAATGAGTGGAAATTTACATTGCTGAAGGAAATTGCTGGTAGAGACTGATTGATGATGCTAGATTTGTATTTCCTCAACAAAACCCCCAATGTGTAAATTTAAAAAATCAGATAACAAAAACCATTTTCAAGGTAAACAGAACTCGGGCTTTCACCATTTATTCGTACAAAAAAGCATTCGATCTATAGCAGCTAAGCACAGTTGATGGATCGCGAGTCGGAGAAATAAATTAAGTTTTATTCTAGTCTTGAAATAATTGATAATCATACTTTTAACATCAATACGAACAATACACCCGAGGAATTACCGTAAGCGAAGTTAAGAAAATATGCCCGGCATTATGCCACTTATACTTTTCGGGTTTGAAGAAAGGTATAAGTGGCTCGCTCGGCCTGTAGGCATAAGCCAAAGCCATGCACGTGTAATTCAAATAACAAGCAATTTAATTCACAGAGCTCTCAGAGCATGAAACTATGAAAACGCCTAAGTATATGCTGTAGTACAATCGACAAATAATAACTATGTTTGATTCAAGATGAATTTCACAATGGATTAAATGAGTTGCATAAATAGGTGGGAAATACGGAAAAAGGGAATATTAACACTTCTACATTCTTGAAAGAACTCACATCCTCGAAAGTTCGTCCAAGCAAGGCAGCAACAATGGAAAGCGAAGAATGTCTTTTGTAAACAGCTTGGTCTTTGGGTGTTGGATTCTCTGCAAATCGCTCAACTTTTTCCCCAACGTAAACGCAAAAGGGAAAGGCATAGATTGGGATCACTTACTGGCTTGGAAGAAGGTACGAACATTTCTGTACTTCATAAACGGCAATGTTAGCACCTTTTCACACCAAACTTTGTCTTACTTGTTGAAAGAGCAATCCAGCGGAAATCTTAAGAAAATTGTAAATTTCTATGGGATGTATTTTTGGCTTCTTTCGTTTCGGTCCGTTGCCGCCTTTTATGCTATTCGGTGTTCGCCTCATTTACATAAATTGCGATTTCGTCCATGAACTTAAACTTTTCATAACGACAGTGATGCCGCTCGCAGCCTGCCATGGCAAAGTACTAGGCCATATCAAAAAAGGACCTAAAAATCAGAAATCGATAGATAGTTTAAAGTTTTATTGTTCCATGAATTGCTCTTAACGCATATTTTTGTGACGACTTTATCTGATCATTTCTACGGAAAGCTTGCACTGCTTGTATTTTCGAATGCAATTGACATTATAGGTAGTAGAAATATTGACTATTTGCTTATAAAATTTCTCTTGAAAATTGTTAAAGAAGAACAGAACAGAAAACGCATAGGATACTAATTAATGACACGTTCCGAAAACATAAAATTGAATTGACCACACCTCATACTTAATGTTTGTTAATACTTTGTTACAAAAGTAATGCTACTAATGTGCTCTATTTGCTAAGAAATTCACAAACTATGGACTAACACTTTTCTGTACATAATAACTGAACGTGAATGTGAATTTACAACCAAATGTTTTTCACCACTACAATAGGTGGCGAACTGGATATCGATATAAAATCTATATTCAGGGTGAGAGTCCAAATCTAGTTTTGTTCTTAGCAGATTTCACGATATTTATATTTTCGCTTGGACTTTTCTATTTAAATGCAAATTTTTAACAAATTTCTATTCCATATAGTTTTCATATGTGCTCCGTGCAGTAGTATGTTCCTTCTACAACATTTTATATCAATTCAACTCTATACGTTCCTGTGTTATTGTATGGGTGATAGCACGAAATCACTAGAACTTCATGAAAAAGTTCTTCGGTGAGGTCCTTCTCCTCAGGTCGTCAGATACATACCTGCAAAGGTGGTGCCTCAAACGATAAAAGTTTTCGTTGCTTTTGTTGTTTAACTTCAATAATTCCCATATTGTTTCGGGCGACATGCTGCTAGCGAGCTTCCCCGAGCAAATTCTCACTTTACTGGTACCGACGTGCTCTACTAACCTGGACAAGACCACCAACCAGCAAAGGTTTCAGCTTTGAATGCCGAGGACAGCAAGGCATTTATCAAGGTTTAGTCCTTGCAATTGTTTACACCATTTGCACACCATTGAAGCTTTATAATGCCATCAAGAATTCATTTCTTCAAGTGGTGACTGCTTCTGTTGCGAGAGCTCCAAGCTGCATACTTCGTTGACTTCGAGAGTTGTGAAAGCCCTCTTGGTCGGGGTTTCAGTACATTACTGCTCCAAGAGGCGAATGCAGAATATAGAAGTATCTCGTGCTTTATTTAAGCTTCAACATTGAGCGGTGTTAACAGGTGCGAATGGAAGGACCTACGAATCTTCACTCAATGTAGCTGAAAACCTGTGAATGAGTTCCTGTTCCTGTGTCGTAAAGTATTTCCAACTTGATGCCGAAACGTCCTCTTTCTGTTCCAGTATGCATTGAAATCTGAACAATCTTAAGCGGAAAAATTCGCAAATGCTTGACTTTGTGGAGTTGTCAAGGCAATGTAAATAATTACTTGCTGCTGAAAGCCGGCGAGCCGGATAACAATGGTTTTAGGTTAAACAAACAAGGTTTTTATTGTTGCAATCCAGGTTACTCCTCCAAATGCTTATTACGTAATGGGAATGAGAATCCAGCAGGATAGTGATTATCGTATGGTCACTTTCAGTTTGTCGCAGATCAGAAAGTCACAGGATCAGTCTGGACCTTAGCAGTTTAGCTGCAACCTAGGCATTATGAAGAGAGCATTGTTGTAAAGCTGTTTTCATTATCATAAATATCGAAATTGTAGCCATGTGCCAAACTACTCATATAGTTGTATTCATTAACGTCTTGACATTTTGTACCACGATTCCAAGTTTTTGACATTGATCTGTTCAATTGTGCTCTCTCACCACTATCAACGAAGTACCAGCTACTGAGTGCTAAATATCATCAAGCTTCCTTCTAAGACCCACTAATACCCTAAGCATTTTATACACGCTTCCTTTCAGCTCCCATTCCAGTGATTGTTTCGACACAATTAGCTCAATTTTCATGAGATTCCAATTAGGGTAGTTGTACGTGATTCGGCTTTCTTGGTGACGAGACAAGCCACCCAGACCGGAAGCGAGACGTCAGGGAATCTAAGGCTTCACATCGTAAGCATATTATGATTCAGAGTGTTAAGACTCGTTAAATTCGTCATTCACCCTGCCCTCTGCGCCCGGTTACCGCATCCTCTAATCTTACAACTCCATCGTCTGATAGTCACCTACCTAGCTACTACATCGGTTCTGGTTACGTGATGACTAAATAGATAGTACACATCCTCAGAGGCATATTCCAAGGTGCCATTATTAGGGATGAATGCTAAACAGTGAGGCATGCAGTCAGTTTTCGAAAGTAGTAGGTACTGAAAATGAGAAAAGCTCCCAACTCGTGCCATGCGCCAACATCGGTTCAGAAGAAGGAAAATCCTGGTGGGCATTAGAAATTGACGCGAGGCGAGAAGACTGAAATATACGACAGGAGCATCTAAGAAAACTAAGAAAATAAATAAGAGGAGACGCAAGAGCGATGCTTGTAGCTGTGATTGAAAATTATGTAAAAGGGATTCCATCACGTTTCCAGCAGATTACCTAATTGTTCCTGGAAATGATGTTCAAGTGCATGATAAAATGGCAAAGAAGTTCCACTCACTGCAGCTTTCAAACTGAAAGCTATGCTGCAAATTTAAATAGAAACTATGCCAATAATTTGAAAATCCATACAAAATGAAAAATTAAACTATCGGTTCAATTTTTATTGAACATTGAAATAACTGTTTTGACATCAAAATATTTGCTGCTAACTCGTCTTATCTGCAATTTTAAATTGATTTTAGACTGTATTTAGTCACCAATTTAGGTGACCTCTTTTCTACTTCAATAAACGCTCGAAGTATTCCAATTCAGACCGTTGTATTTTTCATAATGCTCACAGAAAGAAGCTTATAAATAGCGAAGAATTCACCATGTCGTTCATTTATTTGGAAGTATTCCAGACTTCGAAAACAAAAATGGAACAGAAAATATCCTTCCGTGGACTCTTCAACGAGGACCCTGCTTCATCGAAGCCATGCATACATACATATACAAACAGCTACCCAGATACCAAAGAGCCTCGTGCCATTCAGTGCTGTGAAAAAGCCCACGCCATGACATAAGCGAATAAACGTTTTAAACTGGATTGGTTTCCACGCAACGGAAAATCACAAATCATTCAGTATATTCTCTCGTCTGTCCACGATTGCTTTCCCGCCCCGGTTCCTTTGGCTGATTTCACTATCCTGGCTCAATCATTCGAAAGGAAAATTGGCATTCATTCCTTAATCGCATAGGAAACACATAACGATCGAATGACGACCGAAATGCCGAAGCAGCGATGAATAGCGGGCGGTTGCGAGTTATTCGAATGACACCGTCAGAACTAATCCCATATATATCATTGCAAATCGAGGAGTCTCCGCTATTCATTTCGAATCCGCGACGATAATAATGTCGATTCGGGAGCAGCAGCCATCCTGGCCAATAGTAGTTAGGTAATATTTTCGGGACGTTTAAAGTGACTCTCCCGAACTGCATTGAAAATATGGCAGAACGTATGCTTGCGATTAGAAATTGCAGCTTTTCGGTGGAAAAATGGCCACATTATCTTACATGCCTTGCAACGAGGAATTTAAGTCGGGAGAGTAGAAAAGTTGTCGTGGTGCAACATCCTTAGCCGCGGTAATGGTCCCCATTATCAGAATTCATCCCATATATCCTCCTATCAGCAACTTCCAGTCAAAAAACGCAATAACGTCCATCAGCGAATTCTCTCTCAAACAAAAACTCCCCCCTTAACCCAAAGATGTGGTGTATTGAATCGGTGGTGAAAGACAGTCAGTTTTTTGGGGATGATTTCACAGCGCTCATAGGTGGTGACGAGAGGAAAAGGCGGTTCATAGACAAATTGCATTGGCGACATGTCAATTCTGTTTTTTTTCGCTAGGATTACTCGAAGATAAAAGGTCTGGCATATGTAATCCTACAACATTTCTCTTATACTTGCAACCAGGCAAATTGTGTGTTTGTCATTCATTGGGGAAATAGCTTAAAATCGTTCGCTTTATTTCTTTAGCTACTTGTTAAACTCTGGGGCCTTTAAATCGTAACTACAACCGTCTCAATGGAAATTATGTTGCTCTGCATATTGGCTGAAAAGTTAAAATATATGCGGCTAAAGTGCAATTAGAACGCTAGAATATCTGGGAATTTGTGCTAGCATAATCCACCAGTCAATAGTGCCCGCAGTTACGCGAAGTGACAATTTATTTTAATTTAACTCAATGGAGGAATGAGAAACGCAAGCCAAATGAACATGTACCTATGTGCTTTATTCTGCACATTTGGAATTTCTGAACAGCCATTTGCGTAAATTTCACCCAGAATAACCATAAGCTCGAGGCACATGGCCGGTTTTAGCCAAAATCGCGGAACCAAAATCAGTCGCTAATCATTTTAATTCCCTATTTCTCAAGAAATTTACCAAGAGCTGTTGATGTCATTTGAAATGAATTAATAATGGACGAGCAAAGACTTAAACTTCCATATTGAATAAACACTTGGAAAATTCGACATGATTGCTCTTTTTTTTAACTTAGTGGCTTCGACAAAAAGCTCCTGAGTTGATGGTTATTTCACAATTGAACTGAATTGCTTTTTTTTAATTTGATGTGAGTAAAGTACCTAATGCTGGGAGATTGGCACCCATAAAAAATACATATTGACTCATAAATTCATCAGCACTTTATGCTATTGATTAATTGGCCACACACAAGAAGATGAAGGCAGTCTTGTTGATCAGAGGCCATTCATGTGTAAAAGGATTCTGCGATAACTACCATTCATCCGGCTTGTTACAAAAAGCTACCTACATCCTGTGTGCCGGCACATGACCCACTTCATCAGTGTGAAAAATGGATGTAACAGGGCGAAATATGCACATTATTAGTGTAGTCCTGGCGTTTAAAAAGCTCCCATCATCATCGGCATCCTGTGTACAGCGTAATTAGCACGCATATGATCTCGGCTCAGGTATCGCTTGCATCGTAAATGCCTTAATACAACTGCAGCAACTAAATCTGTGTCATTTTGCCATAGTGTCTGCTCTGGCCCGAAATATCCACACCTACTCATACCCAACGGGGCATCACCTCTCGGACGCTGGTTAACCAATTTGGGCCTTCACTTTTATGACCAGAAATGAAAACAAGGCACCTTCCAACAGCCGTGTGGGTAATGTGCTACTCAGGCTGTTATTTATTTTAATTAAACCGTGTGTGGACCATTGTTTGCGGTTTTATTACGTTTGAACGTTGTACGGAATGCTTTGCTCGTACCGGGAATCGCTCATAATATAAATGACTATCCAGCAGATTTCCGGCCGTAGCATAAAAAGTCAGCCTGCAGCCCCCAAATATGTGCATGCACGGAAAGTTTGAAAGTTTCGAGGAAATGCTTGCAGCTAATTTGCTGTAATCTGCTGCAGGACATGCCTGGCTGTAATAAAACAATGTGTGTCGATCCTTTATATGGTCTCGTGGATCCAAAGTAGAATTCGAATAGAGCACGACCGACAAGCAAGGACATGGCTAATTATGATAATAATTCGGCGTGCATGCCAATGATTCCTGGCGATTTACGAGCAAAGCAATCACAAATTTATGCGAGCACATGTGTTCTCGACGTGGCATACCTATAAAGGACTCATTTAGATTTTAGGAATAGGATATATGAATTTCTGTAGCTACCCATCAAATGCTATGGAACCGGTGTTCAATGGGGTCCATGCCAAGTTAGAAATTAAATAAAATTGTATGTTGAATTGGAAACATTTGCATACTCTCACTCCTTGCCATTAGCCACATTCTTCGCACATCAGGGAGCCTTTGGTATGCTTAGCTCCAACGTAAAATCGAATCTTCGCACATTTGCCTCTAATGATTGGACTGTGCCAACGTCGACGCCGTATTCATCGTGTTTTCTTGAGCCCTTAAAATTTTATTCCCTGCCACGACAATGATCTTTCGCGGGGATCCTTCGTCCTGTCGTCGAATCTACGTCTACATGCATGTATGTATTTGATGTTACTTCGGGCCATCCACCATACGTGTACGAATATTTGGGTTGGGTGTCCTCGAAAGCATCATCTGGGCAACAAATCCTAGAAGCTAGACTTCGGCGAGTTACAGTTGAATTCCAAGGAAAAATGTACTTGAATCGTCGTAAAAACTGATGATTGTGGCATTCGGCGTTCCACGCCCGACATTCAATGCTCCACGCTCGACGTTCGCTCGTCCACACAGTCGTAACCGTAACAATGAAGACTTCCTAATGTCCTTAGATTTCGACTGATCTCATCTCGTCGCAACCCCTTAACGCTATCACGGGTAGCGAAGAATTTTTATAAAAATGTAGCGAATTGCTAGATTGCGAGCATTGTGTCGATTCGAATGTTAGTGTTCGAAGTGGAGTAGAGTGAAGTGAAACAGTTTTTGTTAGCTCCTTTTCAGTTTTCTACGAGACGTGCATAAACTTTTTTATTATGAAACATTCCTGGGAGTGAAAATGCGAAGAAATGACATTTTAGGTCTCTTACCGGTGGGGATGAATCTGATTTGGCGAACGGGGGTGGCCAAACATCACACATTATGGAGTCACACAATCATTGTGTGGCATAAAAAGTTATCTTCGCTACAACTTGGATTGGGTGGGAACATGTAAAACGGAAAGTTTACATAGAAAATTTGTGTAATGGGATGGGCGCTGAACGAACAATTTAAGATTCATTAGTTTGATAGAAGCGACTTTATGAAGCAAATTGTGCTTTCCTATTTTGAAAAAAAAACATTTATCTTCTACTGAGCGTTTCTAACACTTGCAAAATATTTCCAACTCGGAGCGAGATTGGCATCAAATAGCTTTAGTAAATACATATTTCTAACATTTACTACAGATTACCGTTTAGAAGGCTGGATTGTACTATCATTTCCTATCCTAGGGATATTTTTCAGAATGGTGGCTCAGCGTCGCATCAAAGCAGTGGTTTCAGGCAGTTTAACTTAAAAAAATTCAAGTTTTTCATAAATATTTGCAAAGTAGCATATATTGAGAGTAAACTGTGAAAATTTTGACCACAGCATTGTTTTCTTGAGGTCATCGGTGTCTCACGGCGCAGTGGCTATACCATTGATAGTTCTGATGGCACCTAATCTGTTAGTAAAGAATCAATTCTGTAATTGAGGAAGCTTCCGTGGAAAAGCACTCAAGTTTTTTACGGACCGCAAATTCCCCTGAAGCATGCTAGACAACATGTAAGTCCTGGCGCCTTGGTATAGATTAGAACTACGACCAATCAACCGTGATATTTTGGCTTCAAATGCTTCCCCTGGAAGCTAATCACAATTACGCCCGAATTTGCAGGATACTAACCGTCCTCGTCATCAGTTTCCTGCCCGTCTGTAGGTAAAGTCTTTCCCAATGGATTCAGGTCGGCTGCTGTATTCGTGATCGAGTTAAGCTTAAAAAGGATAAATTACGCATGAATACGCATACTCTCTGCCTTATTTAACACAAGGTCCCTTACCCCCCACTTGGAACGACTTTATTTTACGCGTGCATGCATCAAATCATGATATGCACATCCACACGCACAAGCCACTTACAGTATTTGGCTGCCCAGAATGCTGTAAGTGGCTGCTGGCGTTCATCGGACACGTACGAGCCACTTACAGTTGTGCATGCCATCGCAGGCACTGCCATTCTTCTCCGGTAGGGGGCCGGGCTAATGTCAATGAATTTCCCTTACCCCTTGTTTTCAACAAACATTTTGTATTTCGGGCGTGAAATGTAAATATCTATCTAGTTTTCTTAACATTAAAAAAAACAGCATGTTCGTAATTCGATAATTTATTACTACCCCTACCCTTACCCTTAGAAAACTGATACAGTGGGTTTATTTACTTCATTTTTCGTTGTGGCTAATTCTAATCAAGTCTGTGCAAAATTGTTTAAAAATTTGCAAATTTGCCAAAAAAAATTCGCCACAAATTTCGCCTTTCGGGCGCCGCATCTCCGTAAATTTGAGATGTCGTCACGATGTAAGTAATTCGGACGATTTCGAACAACAAATTTGACGATTCGAACAGCATCGGCAACAAAATGGAATCTCGAATTTTCCCCTGTACGCTGGCTGACTTAAAATTTCCCACGGCGATTCCAGTCCGACAAGTGAAACTCGGCTCGAGCGACGCGCTCCCAGTGAGACGCTGACATTCGCAATTGCAGTTTGTGTGGAGCTGACGTTGGCCACTTGCGTGACGTCGGAAGAGCAGAGTGCCGTAAAAACATCATCCACTCCAATCCCGTTCGTACAGTTTGAATTGACATCCTCCGTCCAATTCCGATAACTTTTGATTTGTAGAAAATTGTGCATTCGGTGTGTAAGCGAGTGAATTGATTGGTCAATACGCGTGCAAGTGTGCGAAGTCGAAAAACGGGTTTTCGGGTGTACATTCGAGTCCGACACAGCAGCGAAATCGAAAGTGTTTTGTGCCGCCCGCGTGAAAATTTGGTTTTCCATCTGGTCGCTGAAACGCTAGAAAGAAAATCCGAGAATCCTCGATCTTCACTCTGCGAGGTGAGTTTGAAACATATATATGGTCAGGCAGGATAACGGGACGTCAGAATTCCAGTGTGCCATATTGGAAATGGGCGCCACATACACGACGCGTTCCGTACACACATGCACACAGCATTACCACGTGTCACTCACACATAGGCGAGTGCAACGTTGGTGATGTTTTTGTTTATTTTGCTGGCGCTGCAATTCGTTGTCAGCTGCTTGGTCGGCCTTCCCGTGTTGCCACAAATTTTAGAGGGCGGGCTGAGTTGCGCGGAGGGAGCAGTTTTTCTTGAAGTGTGTCTTTTTCACGAGAAAGCCGTCAGAATCAGCTGATTGCACTCCAAGATTCAATTGGGCATTCAACAGTGGGTGGCACACATCGTGGATATCGTTCCTGTCGAATTTCTGGAAAAGTTTCAAGCTAATGTTTCTAAATATAGGGCTAGATTTGTTGCACCTAAAACTTGATGTATCAATAGGTGTGACACAGCTAATACAGAAAGTGACCGTCACCATTCCTAGTCTCAAATAATAACATTTAATGCATAGAAGGAACAAATAGTGGCTGAGATAGAATCTACCACCTTCGTTCGACGTATTTCATACGTGGAAAAGTTAGTTTGTTCCATTGCTTCGTCGTCAGCTTTAAATTTTGTTATTTTAGAAGTACAGTGCACTCTCATAATAACCCGAAAAAATGTCCGCATAATAGAGGTGTTCCTTCCTGAGCGATGGAATAACTATTGATTCATAAAAAATATCGTGCCTGCATGAAGCTTGATTATAATATAATTAGAGTATTAGTTATTTTATATGTGAATTCCAAGGAAAACGTAAGTGCTGAATGAAGCGGCAATTGTATATTGAGAAAACAACACAAAATTCATAAAAATGAATATTGTTCACCTTCTCCCATTTATCGTGTTGTGTCTATGTACACTATCTGCCTCTTCATAAAAACCGGTATCACAGATTTTTACTATTATCATAGACTTTCCGTTCAGCTACAAATGACATTGATCTCGATATGACAACAGCCTTTCAATTTTACAGATAACATTTGGTCCGAAACATCTCTCGTAGCTGTTACAATATTGTTTTTAAATTTATCTGAAAGCTGTGGAACCTTTTAAACCATTAAATACTGGATAGCATACGAATCAAATTGAAACAATGGTTGTCGTTACTCCATTAAAAGCCAATTGTAAACAAAGCCAATGTTCGTTAGTGGAGAGTTCGCATGCCAACAAACCCTATATAAGTAAATATAATGAGCCAAATTTTAATGCATTGCATTAGCACTTTAGAGCGCACAGAAATAGAAGTACCCACCATCTAAAGTTTATTGCCATTTCTTATCAAATGTTCGCATATTTTCAAATAACACCATGAAGCAGCGAAACGCGTCATATTACCATAGTGGCAATATTATAAATTGCCTCATCCTCATTTGAAGCGGGTAAATACCCTTGTATGTTATCGTTGCATGTGTTTTTATTGCTTTGTCGTAAGTAACTAACTACCTCATCTAGTCGTAAAGAAGTGAATCACCTCTGATTTCAAGGGGAGTCATTGAGTAAAACCCAGTCCAATTAAAATCAAGCATTCCTTCAAGTTTGCTTTTGCTGCAATTGCATTCAAAAATGGCGCACTCGAAGACAAATGAAGATTTTTAATATTGACAAAGTATAATGATGCTTGAAACAACTTGTTGAACATTTGTGGATTCTACTTAATGTAATGTAATGAAACACAATAGATCGACATTCATTCTAATGAAAGAAAGTCCAGAAGACTTGGCGAAAGGTTTTTTTTAACGTTTTGACGATTTTCTGTGTTCGCGATAGTTGAAAAGGAACGTAACAAGTTGAAAAGTTGGTTATGAGCTACGTGTCACTAGTTTAACCTGGTCTATCTTAATAAAATGATTTAGGGGAAACACACTGAAAAAATCGGTTGAATTTTATTTTGCAAAGAAAATATACGCTGTCATCACTTGCGTCACGATGCTAATCGTTGCTGCTTGCTGTCTAAATAATTTCTCAAATATTGTAAAAATATATTGAAATACAAGAGGTTCGACTCTTTATTAGTGATTGTTGACCTTTTACACTAACGTGTAGGTGTTGCTATGCAAACATGTGTGATAACAAATACAAAATAATAATATTCATACGACGGAAATCTTCTGTTTACAACAATGGGAGTCGTTCGACCGAAACTACATGTTGGACTCGAAAACAGAGATGAGAGTGAGCTCATGACGACGTTTGCGCAATTAACATACCGGGAGTTCGGCAATTCTCGAAAGAACTCGAAAATCTGTCCGCAAGTTTATTTTCTCGCGTTGCTCCTTTGACAGGAGAAATATTCCCTGTTTATTACGAACTATGCCCACGTTGTACGCAAACTCCAGTACAGTCATGAGACTGTACAATAAAACTCTTCGCTTGCATAGAGGAAAGTTCGGCACTTCTCCTTAGTGTAGAAGATTATAGTCCCAACAAAGTTGTCAGTGTCTGAGTCCTGACGCAAGACTCGATGGATTTGCCAGTTGCTTCGACTTAGCATCTAGTAAACGATAAATATTTATTGTTTGAATCTTAATTTTACTGCTGGATTTTGCTGAATATTCAGCAAAATTGTGTCTTGTGAGCGCCAAATCGGTTGGCATTCCTGCTCGAGCTTCGGAAGAGATTTCTAGTTGAAGCTAATGGGAAATATTTCGGGACATTCCCCGATCGAGTTGCACGGTGTGGCTTGTTCGAAATGTTGGATGTTACTGTGAGGCTGCGTCGAAGCACATTCAGTACATACAATATCTGCTAGGGAATTGTGCGACTGTTCCACACAGCGATGAAAACTTGGCATTTTCCGAGTCTTTCCGTTGAGCGGAGCAGAAACGGCGTAAAGCCCATTAATGTTGATGGGTTTTGGGCTCCTACTTACTCTATGATAACTGACTATTCAAAGTCGATGCTTTCTATCGAATCAGTTACGCTTGGAGCGCGTTAAGGTTCGGTCCGCGAGCCAAAGAGTTCCCGAAGCTCAGTCGGGTGTTGTTAGGATCCTTTTGTCCAAAAACATAGAGGGAGGAGTCCCAATTACAATCGGGAATGAAAAAGATGTGACCTAACTACTGGATGTAATAAAAATGTAGGGAAGTTGATAGAAGACGTCCTAAATGCAATGTGTTACGAATCTGTTCGGGTCGGATGATTTAGTGTGCCTTTGTTAAATTATTTAAAAAATATTCGATTTTGTAAGGCAAATACGCAGATACACATTGACTTGGGAAGAAAATTTCCAATTTGCATTGATGCTGTTTATCGCTTTTGTCATCATGCCAGTGTAACTATGTAGGTTTTGTTTTGTGGTGACGATGGAGGAAAAAAAAATTTATTTTGATGTCAATTTGAAAAAAATCTTGCATGCAAATCCATTCAAATTACTTGCAAAAAGCTGAATGAAAGAAAGCATAAAATAATTCGCTTAAAAGGTGTCGACATTTAAATGTTACATTTATTTGCAAAAAGTGAAGGGAACTTCGCCAACGAACATCGCGCGTCGCTATCATATATCGTGAACTGCGCTGGTTGGATGTTAAACTGTAACTCGCGAAGGCTGCAAACTAGTTTTGTAAGCATTTTCAAGCCAAGAGTTTGGCCAATTTCATTCGGAAGCGTTGTACTAAAAAGTCACTGCTGCACGGACATACATATCTCTACTCGTCAAGTGGAAGAAGTGGACAATAGACTAGTGCTGAGATTAATTGGATATTTCGTAACGGCATCTTTTGGAAAATCTTAGATATCTACCAAAGTGAACGTGCCGAAATTCGAGTAACTCCTCGATCATTTGTTCCAATATTAGATGCTCAAAATAGAATACGATCTGCCCACACAACAATTGGCGTAGAAAATATTCGTTAATTGATTGGTTACCTCCCCGTCAAACAAATAAAAATTCCATATATGCAGTAGCAGTTTAGTGGTTCCGGTGGTTACCGACGAAGGAAATCGGCAAAACAAGTGGATGGCGGCTTCTTAAGTGGCTGCGAAACTTTTACTATCTCTTACGTTCGGTGCTCATTGAATCGGTTGTTTTCCCTCGTCCGTATCAATTCGGTATGGTTACAGCAGCTGAAATACCAGTTGAAATATAGTTTCCCTCAAGATTTTCTCATTGTTGCGACGACTGTGGATCTAACTCTAATATAGTCTGTTGGTCAAGATAGTGAAGTAACGAGAGCATAAGAAGTGAGTATCACTGATCTGCAATTTGCATTGACGACGTGAAGTGGCAAAAGAGACTGCAGCAGTATTAACAACGGCAGCTGTTTGATGTTGTGCAACAATTCAAGTTTTCTACGCTCATGTACGTAAGTTGCCTCCAAGACTATTTAATTTTAAAATGGCCTTGGCTGTGTGTCTTGGATGCCCATTTGTGTCAACATATCATTATGGAAATTAAACTCTTGATCTGACAAATTGTAAATGGCAACGAAAACAAATTAAATCTTAGTTTTTCTGCAGATCTGACAAAACAGACTTAGAAGGCTAATTGGAGCACTGTCTAAGCGTATGTTACGGGTGATTTAAACATAAGTAAAAAAAATCCAAAAAATCCAAAATGATTTATCAACATATTTCTCAATTGGGCCCTGTTCCCAGTATGAATTACGAATAATGTTCTGCCACGTTGGAAAATATGTTGAAAATTCATTAGAAATATCTTTTTTCCAGTCACTACCTGAATAAATAACGTTTCAATTGTTCTGTAGGCTTCCTTGACGAAACTTCTTCCTGTTGACATGTGAATAATTCTCAATGCTACGTCGATCGTCTAACTCGCTGACTTTGTTGTTGAACGACTTTGTTTTCTTATTGTTGCCCCAAAGTATTTGAAAGTGAATGGTGTGTCAGAATCGACACAGTCGACAATATCGACAAAGATTCAATGGAACAATTTTCGCGTATTTTGCATTTAGTCGCATGTTTTTGCGGCTGCCATAAAGCAAACGTAAGCACTATAAGTTTTCTTTTAAATGTTTGTGCTCAGCAAAACGCTGGTTGTTATTGATGGTTCCCGATGTTTATTCAAATTTATATAAGGTGGGCTCGTGTTGTCTCGAAGCTAATGACTTTTAACAACAGTCAATCACTGCGAGTGACTTGAGGTATAAGTTCACACTCGTGACCAACGGAGCATAAATACATATGTACTTAGAGCTGTGAATTGATCACGATGGCTAATCGTTTGAATTTATCACTAACTTGTTATGAATATTTCGTATGTGTCTTCTAAATTAAAAACAATTCCAAGAAAACGATGAACGATGTAAATGATTGGGATCTCGTTCCACGGTCGAATGATTTCTGAAGTTGCTAAGCGCAATGTCAGCCAATGTTAGTCATTGTAAATTGATGTTGCAAATTATCATTGAACGCTTTTCAGAAGCTTTCTTGATTATTTTTCAACCGGTGTGCATAGAATATTAATCAGCCAAATAAATTGATAATTCTCTATGAATAAATCCGAAGATCTCTGCTTCAGGTGTTGTACATTATATTATTTGAAATGTTGAAGTAATTTCATTTAAATCCATTAGTTCTATGCACCACGTTGCAATTTGTTTAGGCCTAAATTTAAGCAAGCTATTACAAACAGCAGGATAAATTTCCGCGGAGAACGTATTTTTAAGCATGGCTCGTGTACTAATCCAAATTATGACGTAACAAAGTTGAGAAGAAATGTATCGCAATCTTAAAATCCATTTGCACAAAGTTACTTATCATTACATCACTTAGTGTTACGGGATCGCTTCGACTAGAATCTTATGACTAAAAAATTTTCAAAATGTACGTTTGTCTCTGATTCATTTTCAATAAAGACGGAGTATACTTAGAAGTAAAAGTTTGAAATGTGGAAGACTGTCCTATGCATGTCAACTTGTTACGGGCCTCACAAGTCATTTCTAGCAAACGCCAAATAATAGCGTGGTAATTAGTGCTTAAAGTAATTAGTAACATATATGCGTGACCTAGACAATTGACTAATTCTAAACACGAATCAGCTGATATGGTGAAAATTGAATAAATCCCCGACATTCAAGATGTTCCAAACCATTTTTTTATGTTAAACAGCTCTTTATACGCTTATTAGTATAAAACCGAAAATAAAATTGTTTTGTTACCTAATATGCAAAAATATATGGATCATATTGCATCATATTGTTCGTATAACACGTTTAACATTGGTTTTTGGAAATCTGGTGTAGCCATGTAACTGCTATTTTTTGGGTGTCTATAATTGCTTGTTTCATTCGCTATTTCCATTATAATGAAGATAACTACGTTTGCTAGTTTTTATCGCTGTATTACCAATGATAATTGTATTCAGTTTTGATTCATAACTAATTTTATTCGTGATGTACCTATTGTAAGATGATGCCTGAATATAAAATATAAAAAGATTTTTTTCTGAAGTATGACTTCGTCATATATGATAGAAACTACCACGAGAAAATAATTTTGAATATACTATATGTTCGTGTATTGATACAGAATACTGATTGTTGAACATTTCTGAAACCAGAATGAACTGTATATGCGGCAGATTGTACCGAGTTGCAATGTATATTATATATTTTATTTATTTACTTTTGACCTATACATTCAAAATTAAGAAAATTCAAATTGATACTTGATCCGCCATGAAAAATGCAATGGCACGCCTACCTAAATCCATCAATAGAAATAATCAAATAAAACTGATTACAGAATTATAAGCACACTCGAGCAAGGGGCTTCATTATTGAGTTTGTAAATTTTATAAGATGTACACGATGGTTCATCACTTTTCAACAAAATCATCTTATGAAGTTTATATAACGCGTTTCCAGTGTACATTAACTTGAAAGCAAGCCATCCACAAACACTGTTGAATTGTGCTCGCAAATATGTGGATAATATGAGTTAAGCAGCCAAAAATGTGCGATACCTAACCGTTTTGCACTGTTCTAATGACGATATTAGTATCATTGAAAGGACAATCATGCATATTTAAATGAAAACGAAATGGATAAGAAATACTTAATGTAATAGATTGGAATTCACAACTGTTGCCTGATAATAATTTTCTGTAGATGACTGATATAAATAACGAGGACATATGAGACCGATAATATTCTCCATCTTTGCTTAAAATGAGAATGAGAACTGTACGCAATTTGCCTAGTTGAATTTGCTAAAATTTATTCGCTACAGTGTGCTCAACACTAGCGCCAGCGTCATGGTAAGCCAATTTTGAGTTAGCTGGACTTAATAGTAGTGACACGGAAAAGGTTTAAAAAATTCTGTAGCTTAATTTCCTCGTGGATAGCTCTATGCAATCAACATTTTCTAGAATTCTGTTTTACGCAGTAAATGACTTTCGGAGTGCATCAACAACATTGCATATGCAACACGAAATTTCACTTTGACTAGTCTGTTGGGCTTATTCTTCGTTAGTATACGCTGCGCTTACGGATGTAGGCATTCCGGTGAAGCCATACAAATTAGATGGAACAGGCAGACGTTTATTCATAAAAACATGGAAACCAGGTAGAGTTCTTTTGTATAGATTTTCAGATGCCCACCAGGTATATATCGAATATGTCTAGTGTGTCGTGCTTAATTCTGAAAAACATTTCGCCGCTGTTCTTTTCAAAGCAAATAGTTTTCAATGAATAGAGCTTTATCCCAGTGTGTCTATAGGATTGTTTAAACGAGCAATTGTAAATGAATGGCCCGACATTTTGTAACCATGATTCTAGGTTCGTTTCGAGAAATCATTGTCTCGCTATTAATTTTGGAATGAAACAATGAATGGGGGTAACTTGAGCTTGTCACGAGTGTATTTGTGGCAAAAAGAATAAGCACACACATAATGGCGTCATACAGTGATGAGAATAGCAGAGAAGGTAATGTGCATGATATTTATGATTTTATCCATTTGAAATTTATTTGCCATCGCTAATTTTTATTATGCGAATTGTCATTAAATGTAGTAGTTCTCGAACTTTCTCTCACAAGAAGCAGCTAGAACCCAATCCCTGCTTGTTGCATATAATGCAAAATGGATACTTGTTTATTTATTTGTACATCAGAAAAATTCGGAAAACTGTGCTGATGGCTTCGTAGTGTTAACGAAAGTTAGTATCCATGTTCTAGTGATCTCCACCTGTATACCCAGGACAGCTTTTTGCTTAACACTCAACTACAAAAGACCACTTTGCTCCAGACAATTTGAATAATAGAAGATATTCCACCATAAAAGCTGTATTGTCCATAAAATGCGTGAACAGAGGGTGCATACGCGATTTTTTTGCTATGCTGCAACGCGAAGGATAATTGCTGCTATAGTTATAGAAGAGTGAAGTGCATTTCCATGGGATTTCGTTGAATACGAGTATACATCGTGTAGTGCAGTTGCTGTCGTCGATTTTTTATCAAAATTCAATAACACGATTGGTTTGAAATTTAATGGAGGGCAACGAATGCTAAAATTGTAATATTGCAAAACTGTTGCATTTTAGAGCTACTCCACAATTTAAAGTAGCTACGATAATGAAATACGTTAGTTGATTTGAATTTAGTTCTACAAATATAAATAATATTCATTTTTTATAATACGCTGGAAATATTGCCATAATGTTGATTTAACTTTCGCACAGCAGCAAATTGATGTGAATCTGAATACCATATAAGATCACATGACCTTATCTTTGTATTTTTGAATCCATCGCAAACACAAGGCATAGCGTAGTTTTGTGACTATTTTATATAAAGGTAAATAGGCATAGCTAAAACTGTAGTGACTGTGAGCCAAAAATACACCATCTTCAATATGGGTTGAATATATGTTCCAAAAAGTGAATAGATATGAATAATTTGTCTCAGATACTGTTGACCCAAGTGAGCTATTGAAAGGCATGTGTTAAAATATTTAATCAAGTATGAGGACCAGAATAATAGCAAGTTATTATTCAGAAGAATTTTCCCCAACAAATTTCCGAGAAATGATGCTTGAATTGTAGCAATTTAAATGGGCTTGTGGTAGTATTTTGAACTATACTGCTGTCAGATACCCCAATTAGTTATAAAATATTTCGGCACTTTTTTCCAATTCAACAAATTTTAACCCAACTTTTATTGTAGAATTATTTCATTGAAAACTTTTCTAAAACTCTTTCTTTAAAGTGATGGATATCACCCATTCTATCAGCAAGCATATAAACTCACACAACAGCGTCTAAAGTTGCACATCTCTCATCAGCTGTAATCAGATTATAAGTTTTTCCCGGGAGGAGATACTTCACGAACTCCAGTCATAATAAATGCCCAACATCACTTCATTCTTCATTTCCCATACGGTGACGCTGAGGTTCAGTGGCTACAGTTTTTCCAACACATAATAACGTAGTATTTCTACGAGAAACTTTTTTATTACCATAATCATATATTAATCACCATACATAAAATATGACACTCCTTACTCGCCTCAAGTTGATAAAAATAACGTTATTTAGTATACTGAATACTACACATGTCCAATTTGAAAGCCGTCTGATCATATATGACGGTGGCGAATATAGACATGTGTGGGAATTTTTCCGACCAAGAATAGGCACCACAAGCTACCATATTAGCACATCATCTTGAACAATGCCGTATGTTGTGTTTAAAGCTCGATATACCTACAGACGCGAGCAACGGTGTTATATGCTCTAACAAGCACAATTCAATATTTGAAGTGCTTACTCAAGCTTGAGGTGGGGCTCCTATGAGAGCACGAGGTCCAATTTAAGGACGAAATTCTCTCAAGAAACCCTCGAATATCTGATTTGTGTGAAAAAAAAGATTAACTTAGCCTATAGTTATGGCAAACCGTTGATAAAGAAAATATTAACGACTGGTATAGTGAAGGAGTTTAATTCAATGATTTTGATTTCTTTTCGAAGATTCAGCTATGGGAATAACCTCTGTTATTTTGTGAATCAAAATATCATCAACCAAATTTCATCAACGCGAAACTGTTAGATGTTTTCAGTTTGAACTTTTGCTTCGTATCATGAGGCTAATCCCTCTCAATAATCTTTTTAGTTGACACCAAAAAAGTTGCGATTTTGCAATTTATTCCTACCTGTATAATAGACTTAGCAAATAGCAAGTGTTGTATAACTTTCTGGTCGAAAATTTTTAAATGAAGGATTAAAATTTCAACTGCCAATAAGTAATTTAAATTTGATTACTTACCAAGCGACGTTTGAACAAAAAAAGCAGTAATAAATGCTAGTTTTTATATGAACACCACTGGAATGTATCAAACGCCAATTTTGGCAGTTGCTTTTCAATTAACTCATGAAAAATTAGTAGTTTACATTGTGTGTTTGGTTCATGAGTAATGGAAATTGGTGTGAGAATCAATAAACATCAAAAGTGCGGAAATATCTTGACACGTAGCCTTTGGTTATCATTCGTTAGACGATCAAAGCCAATATATTATATATGTATATATACTACCACAAAAGAATCGTCGTTCTGTCTCCATAAAAGACATAAATTCTCTTTTATGTAATTATGTTGCAAACTTGCCTCAACTGAGGGCGTATATATTTTCTCAACTCTTACTACCCGTCACTTCTGCACGCTGTTCCCTCTTAAATGATAGTAGCTGGGAATATACGGGGTGTAGATAAGTTCTCGTTACTAGAATGTCTATGCAAGTGCAGAATGGTCGACCAGACGGAATTGGAACTAGGATAGTGGTTTATAGAATGTTGTGGTGGCTTTTCCTAGTTTGCCGTTAGTGTCTTCTATATTGTTATATCGTTGCATTCTCACACAAGAGTTCGTTTTCTATATGTATATATATTGACTTCTCGCCGGCCACTGAAAATTTTCTGGAACTTTTGAACTTTTTTTTATTTACAAGTTCCTAAGTTGTACTTTTACAGTTCGTTGTCTTGATCCACTTTCCGTTGGAGATTTTCCCGAGATTTAACCAGCTTTTCAATTCGCTCTTGCATTCGTCTTAACGTCATGATATGTTTTTCCTGCAAGGAAAGTTTATTGTATAAGTTGAAAATGCCGTTTAGCCTAAGAGAAGCTCAAAGTAATACTAGAAGATATTTCTCGCTTCGTTATTCAAGACATGACTATGATTTTCTAAACTATCAATACCAAGGATAGTTTAGAAAATCATAGTTAATAACATAGTGCACGATTAAATCAGTCGTATTCGTGTTAACAAATTCTTCGCAAATGGTCTTTACTCATTGAATATGAAAAGTGGGTCTCACACCAATTTAAAATACATAGCTCCAAATTAATCACAATCAAATGTCTCATTTGGAGGGAGTACCTGAAAAAAAACAGTAAACCGATTAGTATTTCAATTTATCTCACACCAACATTTGAACATTACATGGAAATACTCCACTTTTCATCTTGAAGACTTCAATTTAGATTTGCATTCAGCGTTTACTGGTACAAAGGAATAATTGAATTTCTAATGAAACATGCCAGAAAACTGAATCGTTTCCATTGCCTTGTATACCATTGAAATTAGAAATAAAACCTTGAGAAATACACATTTACAGTACATTTCTACATTCCTACATACATACATAGATATGTATGTACTAAATAAATACTGTGACTATAGCCGCTTAAATTCAGACTTGCGTTAAGCAAGCGAATACAATATAATCTTTTGAATGAGATTTATTGAAACGCTCAAAGCCAAAAATGTTTTATTTGCCTATTTAAGAATTTATATCCTTGGCGTTATAACTGACAAATAGCTAGCGTTGAATGTTCGTATTATGCGGGCATCTGAGTTGAAATAACGATGGGGATTTATAAGTGATATTGATATCATTAATTAATGAATTAATTAGTAATAACTCGTGCCTATAGAAGTTTGTCAAAGTGCTCTTTGCTTGATGGATATTACTTATAATAAATTCTATTCGATTAAATGCTTTGCTTTACAATGATGAAGACAGAGTCCGCAGAGTTACAATTTTGTTGTTGAAATTTGGAAACCTTAGTTAAAATTAAAGTTTTAATTTAGATTGCATCGCAAATAACTGTAGCTTTTTGAGAGAGCGAACTTGATATTATTCATAGTAGTGATAACTAAACGCAAATGTAATACGAACAGTTACAAATATAAGAACATGTACTATCTCCATCGTGATGTACCTACTTTGCTTGATTATCATTTTGTGAATGAAATCCAACAAAACTACCACAGTATTGCCACTGAATTATTTCCAGATTTAGTGTTTTTTTAAACTTTATTTATAATATTTGATTTTTGTTTGGTTGACTACTTGATGCTAAATTTATTTCATAAAAGCAAAATGTCCGCCAGTAACACGTGTTTTCAAATATTGTCGCGTGCAAATCATTCGCAACTGATTGTCGGATAGTCCATTGAATGTTTGTGTCTATGGTGACTTCTTTTATACGAGTAGATGCTGAAAATAAACAGGAAGCGGTTGCAGAAAATATTATCCTCGGACTAGTTACTTGCCTTTTACGATTCTCTCGGATATTTTAAAACCAACTAGTAATTTTTATCTTTGTTTCGGTTATAATTTGCGGAATTATAAATCTAGAGTTTGTTGCATATTTCAAACCAAAAATAGTATTGCATGATTTAAACGAATTTCCTAAAAATGTCGCTTAGGAGTCGACTGGTCTATTTATAATCAATTTTGTCAAATTGAATTTTGAAATTTGAACTTTCCCATGGTTTCCATAAAATTTAGTGAAAAATTACCATGAGGGGTAGAAATTCTCGAATGATTTTTTTCTGTCAAATCGATTCAAACGTTATTATTATCAATAAAAGATTTAGATATTGAATCATATTAAATATTATTATCTAATCCTAGTCCTTGTTTGCTTGTTAAATTATTTTAAGCTGTCAGCGGTGTTAGCTTTATCTCGAGATATAAGATCACTTTGATGAGTCCACAAGCACATTAGAACAAGCTCAGCACCAATTATAGAAAATACCTACGAGAATAAGGAAACTACCGCAATTATCTTAAGTGACTGGATATCATATTCTTAGTTTTTAAAAATCTGGATTTAATCACATGTTATGATCAATGTGACCATGGGCTACCTAAAAGCATAATAGAAGCTCGACTACCTAAAACGCCCGTTGCTTCTTAAATATTTGCTTTGACTCGTTGAGTGTGCAGTGATAAGTATTTTTATCTTAAACTTGAATCGGAAAAATATATTCGAAGTCTGATGTACGGTAGCATACTCGAAAATGTTTGACTTCAAATAACACTAATGATCTTGCATGTCTCTTTTGATTGGAGCGACAGTAACGTCTTCAACCTAAAATTGAAGGGGTTTGAAAAGTTTACCGGTGATAATTGGTTTCACCTTGTACACGCGGCAAATGTAGACAGACAGTCGAACGTACGATAATGGATGGCAATCATCACAGCCTTGGATTTTTTTAAAGTATGTGTGTGCTTCACGCATAATATTAGTGTGTATAAAAATCAAAGACGAACGTTAAATCAGAAAAATTCTTCAATTTTTTAATCGGTATAATGGTGTAAGTAAAATTATATAAATTCTTCCCTTCTCATCGACTTGAAAAAATGCAGTTTTTTTATACCGGTGTGGTGCTATTCTTATTTGGAGCTTTTCTTGGTAAAAATATTTTTTTTAAACTTCGATGTCAATGAGTTATTAAAAACTGGTTTTGGTAAAAAAAAATGCTTTTAGACACTTTGCGAAACTAAAAAAAGCATAATCTGATGTGGATTGTTACTACACTTGTGATAAAAGATTGAAGGTTGATCGCCAAGCGATATTTAATAATTCATGGGTTTAAAGCGACTAAAAACTCAATTTCTGGCTGTCTCATTTGATACTCATTAGAAATGAACAAATGAGATCGCGACATGAAGTGACATTCCAGCGCTATAAATATATGATGTAGATATTTTTTTATATGTCGCATATTTTCTATGATACACGCCCTCTATTTTTATATGGATAAAATAATGTGTAAAAACAAAATTCAGTCTACTTAGTGAGCTAAAAATTCACAAAATGCTTTTTGAAAGAAAAAAAAACAAATTAACAAATTCGACTTCACTGAATACACATCCATTGTTTTTCCGCACTTTATTTGCAAATACGTTAATAATTAAATTTGCTTTTTTTCATCGGCAAATGGAAAAGGCAAAATCAACATTAAAAATTAAATCTCATATCAACACAGGAAGTGTAATCCTGAAAGTCGCGTATTCGCTCTTTAGTAGAATTTTCATGTTTTATTTCCGATTCATTTATATTTTCACGCTGAGTTTTTTTTAACAATCCTTTCCGAGACAATGTTCCCGTGTACTAAAATTTATTCAGGATGTTTTAAAATTTATATAGGCTGATTATTGTTGAGTGTGATCATTCAAAAAAACCTTTTTATATACTTGCTCGTACAAAATGCCAAATAAAATAAACGCCTGAATAATTGGTGAATATGCTACAATCAAAAAGCAAAAAGTATAGATGACTCCCAAGCTAAATAAAAAGGATTAACACAGTTTTCATTGCATTAAGGACTCGATAAAATGGTAGACGTAAAATAACGAACGCGTCAGATTGAATTAACTCTTTCTTTTTCAATGAACAAATTCACAAGAGGAAATTCGGTATTTAAATAGTGACGCGCAGAAACAGGAAAAGTAGTTTTAATGCTTATGTATATGGTCTGTATTTATTTTCGTGATAGTGTAAAAGGCTAGTGCTTGTGGAATTCGGAAATATTCTCACGATTTTGATTTTATTGTGAAGTTGCGAACGATTTTGCCATCAGATAGGAGACAAAGAATAAACTTTGGCCTTGCAAGACCTCGAAGCGACGTAGGCTTGCTGAACGGGAAACTTGTCCAATATTTGGTTAGCATCGTTATTATCATCATTAGGAGACGGCGAAGCATCCACTCCGACCAACAAACAACACAGTCGAGGCGAGGATGGAAAAGAATCATCTAAGCTAACATAATTTTCTTCACATCTCCTAAGGAGCTTAATTTATGAAATGGATCCTTGTTTAGTATTGAATCTATTTTTCATCGCGGCCGAGAGCAGAGCAGTCAGGCTCTTATTTGGAGGACGTCACTTCCATCTTCAATCACATTGTCCACATTCCCCGCAACAACGATAGTTAAGCCGATGATAGCAGATAATCTTGCATGTATAGGGAAGTGAGAAGGCTCGTTCGACTTACGTAAACTCAATTAGTAAAGTCATCATTTGTTTTTCGCGCTTCATTTGCAAAAAGGACAAACGTCTCTATTCTTTTGGTAAGGCGAAAATCTATAGATTAACGCATTATTCACTTACGAAACAACACTATAAGAGAAATGAAAGTAGCGGAAGTAGGAAAAAGAGCTGAGATTGAACATTCTGCGAGCTGCAAAAAATTTCAATCGCTATATATATATAATCCTGAAATGAGGGAAAAATCGCAGGATGGACTATCTATTTTCGTGTTTGCGGGGACGCTAAACGAAGCGAAGTTTGAATACGTAAAAGAAAATTTTATCAACGTAAATTAATATTAATTGTGCTTGGAGGTCACGAACAATCTCAACAACTTCAAATTTGCGTGAATTGGGCAGAACTGTGAGAATTCAAATTTGTCATTATGTGTGCCCGGCACAGCGACACCAGCATTGCATTTATGTCCGAATAGCATAATACAAGTAACAGCCATTTCACGCCCAATTACAAGCATCTGTTTTGTAATTCGTGTTGTCCTCCAATTGCTATTATAATCGGTAATGTTGCCTGATAATAAGGGAACCTAGAATGACTACTAAAGAGTATAATATGCTAACGATCTAAAAGAACACAATTTCATCCTGTGCAAAGCCTCCAGTAAAAAAATAAGTTAGTTATCGTTATACTCCTCCGACCGACAATTCCGCTGTATAATAACATAAAATTTTTCATGATACATAATTTGCAATATTCTAGCGGCGAAAGTAAGTTTAGATCAAGAAGCGAAGGGAGTTGTGCTTGAAGCAGTCTCCGAGTTGACTCTCTGTGGGACACAAGGAAAAATTAGATGTGACCTTTTTTCCTTGTTAAGGAAATATGTCTCCGAGGGATTTATTGTATTAGGCTGAACACGCTGCTTTACCAGCGAGAAAACACTACATACCATTATTACCGCTTTCACAGCTCTTCAAGCTAGCAAGCTAGTATCATCCTGTTATCTAGAACAATGGAATCAGTGTAGCGACATAACAGGAGCCGAGCTTCAATCAAAGTGACTGATGGAAAACGTTTAGCTTGAGGGAAAGAAGATTAAATGAAATTACATTTCATTTCGGAGTGTTGTGTGTGTATTGTGTATTTGATTAAAGCCTGCCAATTGAAATTGTTATAATGTACGCTAGTCGCGTAGTCTGCGCCGTAAGATGTCTGGCATGTAAAAGTGGATTGCACTCCCATTTAGTCCGGGGGTCCCGGCGTTGGCCACACGCAAGGAAAGATAATTTAACTCTCGCAGGATTATTCATTTGTTCAAAGCATGCTATTTTATACGTGTATCTGGAATTGAGAGAAGCGCAAAATTAAGCGTAACGACCTGTGATGCCCTCCCATACGGGAGACATGTCCTTTTCAAAGACAGAAAACAAATTTACCAGCCACTTGGAAATGGGGAAATTCATGAAACGTGAAACTGTAAGGACTGTTGGAGTCTGTTTGTCGGGTGAGTTCGCGTTACGGCTGATTTCATATCGGATATACCTCTGGGAACATGAGAAAGTAGCGAGGCTGCCAAGCGTATACTCGGGTTTCTTCTCGCATTCCGAAATAAATAATATTATTTTTCATGGATTTATGGTTCAACGAGCTCATTTCTTATGCACCGTTGAATTTGATTACATTTCTAGAATGCTGTGAGCCTCATTTGCTTGCGTTTCTGGTAGAAGTAGTATTGAAACGATAAAAATAGAAATGCGTTTGAAATCTGCCGATTCATTTGGGCAAGCTGTGTCGCGTTTGTCGGATATCGAATAGTCTCGATAAAATGCAAAGCTCACCTTATCCCATTGAAACATAATCGACTTACCATGCACTTTCAAATCAAGGATGCTATTCGTTTGAGGGATTGTGTTGAACTGTTGAGTCCAATTCAACAAATGTCTTTCAATTTTCAATTTACCGCCCTGATTTGCATTTGTCGTATGTAATCTAACCATAAATATGTATATAAATCGCACGAAGGTTTGCTTGGCTCGGATGGAATATCTTTCGTGTTTCACACTAAATCTCGCTAAACGTGTAGTATTCGAATGCTCCAAGTGTGGATTGTAGCATAGAATGGTTAGAATTCATTACTGCTCGTCAGCGACCGTGCATTTGCTTCGATCGTATTTCGATGTGTTCCATGGGTTTATCCTTTTACAAAGTGCGGAATAATAGAAGACGACGATCCTTAGTTGGGCAACGAAATTTATTTGAAGAGGAATTTTGCAGAATCACGTAGTTGACGTTGGTGGTCGTGGAGGATAAGTAATATTTAAGAGTTTTTGGTCTTTACGTATTCAACCACAAATCACCCAGACGTTTGTATGGGAGGCTAACTTTCTATATTCAAATATAGGAGCAGTGATGTATAGCTATTGTTTCTAGAATGCAGGGCAAGAGCAGTGTACATGTACAATTATTACAGCCAATTTGGAATTCCTGTTCTGCTTTCTCTATCACCATTACCCGAAACTCCTGGAGCTGCTAATTTATTTACGACTACGAGATCAGCAAAAGTATCTCAAGTTGTGTTAGTTGAGTCCGCACGATTTTGCGCTCAGTTCTCATATTAGAATTAAAGAACAGCATATCCTCTTTGAGTCATACATTTTGAAGAAATATATGGGATGTTAATGCAACTTGGAGTGATCACAACAAGTTTTCGAATGCTGATCAAACTCGTTGTAATGATCGCCAAAGTTAATTCCGCGCTTAGTTTATCCTCATCGCCAGGGAAATTAGACCAGAGATACAGCACAATCTTCTCGAATTGTATGTACATATTTCTAATGTGTTTTATTAAATATTCACGTATTTGCTGCATGTGCATTGCATCGTAATATATTTGAAGGAGTCTGCAGTCCAGGCAGCTCCATATTGAACGCTGTCTCAATGGTATTTAATGACACTTATATAGCGCCCTGCAAAAAAAACAGCTAGTGAAGCTCGTATTGAGTTAGTTCTGCAAGGGGACTTCTAACTACGCACTCAGCGCGTTTAAATGATTTGTAAGTCTAAGTAAAAAAATGTATCAATAAAAAATTATCACTTTAAAGTGATTTTATTTGATTAACTTTCATTAACTGTAATTTGGCATTGCACATAGTTGCACAAAATTCGCGTCGCATATTTACCATATGAATTCATCAAATTTGTATTCTTAACTGAATAATTATTAGCTTTAGACCACCATTTTCAGTTCTGATGTAGCTTTGCGTGTGCATCAGATTCAAATTAAATTGCAAGACGAAAAGCTAGGATAAAACCAATACGTTCAGGAGAATGATGAACCGTAATAGCACTTAACTTTAATTACATCAATCATAAATCATATTTGTGGTATTAAATTTTACGAAATTTCATGGTCTATTTAATGCAAATTTTCGATTACGTGCTGATTATAGCGTTTAATATATTTTCGACTGGAAATTTATTCATAGAAGGTAAACATGATTTTGACTAATTGTCAAAAAAAAAATTGTAAGTGCTATGGAAAATTGCATTTTTATAGGTATAATTGTTTTGCATATCCGCCTGATCCGGTAGAATTGGTTTGATTGGTGATGTAATGCAAACGGCAGCAATAGCATAAAAATAGGCTAGTAATTCATCTAACCAACTCCAATTTTGTTTTGTATTTTAGAACCCTGCATAAACCTTGCTCCCCATTAATCGGGTGTCAAAAATTCTTAAAATAATCTCTAACAATTGGAAAGTCCGAACATTAAGACAATTTCTGGTTTTCACTGTTTGCTCATTATTTCATTATCTCATTTGCTTAATTCAGTCACTTTACTAGGGAAAACATATTGAGCACATGCAATTCACTTCATTTTTTGTCGTTGAAATTATTTTCAACAAGTCTTGAAGTTTTTACTGGATTGTTACTCCTAGCTATTGTTAGCTCCTAGAGTAACTGTTACGGGAAGCTTTTCCATCCAAAATGAAAAACACCAGCGAAATTCTCTGCATCTAAGAATGAAGCACCTTGGCCGTTCGTTTATGAACACAAAGATTGATTGTTGTCAGCCTTCGCTTTTTATCTCTCAAATGTCCCTCGGAAGAGATTTCTAAGTGGATCTGAGTTTACTGTATCAACAGGCCTCCTGAGAATTAGGTAGCATTTACGTCGCGAGATATTTTTTGGCCTCGCTTGTACCTATTGCGACAGTAAAGCTTACATAGAGCACTGAGCGACATATGCGAGAGAAACACATATCCCTGATAAGCCTTTTCAGGAAGAAAATTAGTGAGTGCATTGCATGGAATGAAGAATAGGTTACACCTCCTGTAGACATTCCATTCCGGAATAATAGATAATTGTTTTCTATTGTATTCAAAATATGGAGCTGCGATGGAGCTTTATCAAAATAACATAGTATTAAAAAACTTCTAAGAACTTTTGAATAGATTTGTATCGGAGGATTGACAATTTATTCTTTTGTTTTGCAGATTGTGCTTCCTGGCAGATAATTTGATTTGGTACAAGTAAGTATTGTCGGTGAACGTTATTTTTTTTAGATTTTTAGCTTCTGTAAAAGATTTTATATATATTTTGATATATGCGCATTTATACGCTCTTCAAACGCCAACAAATGCGATTGAAATTGTTTCTGTTCTTTTATATCTCTCATTCCTTACCAGCTTCGGACATAGAAGTAACTACCGTACCAACTTTCAATTCTTGTCGAATAAATCCCCAATTTCGGGCTACTTTTGTGATTCTGTTTTAATCTAATAAAATACGATCGTATACAAAGCAGATATAACCTTCCAAGCACGCATCGCAAGGATTTTCGATAGAAAATGGATTAACAAAATCAATCTTTTAGATAATCGGAATCCATTGTTGTTCCTAGCGAAAACAACTAATAGAAGAGGTTAGGTGTATAAAAATTAGCTCTTACTCTTTTTCTCGATTATGTGCCGTTATAAATAAAAAAAGATGCTCCATAAATCTAGTAGTTCATGGCCATACATGATGTTTGTCAGTATGCTTAGTAACTATCAATTTTCAATATAAAACACAATCAACAAAATATTAATCTGCCCAACTTTTTCTCGTTGTTGTTTCATAGTTTGTTTTTAGCTTAAAAATATTTTTTTTCCGCCCCCCAGAGAGAAACCTCAGTATAGAATGATGGCGACCAACGACGTTCAGAAATTCAGTATTTTCAATTCAATGCAAGAAGTCACCTTATATCTAGTCTGTGTCTCCTCTTTTCTGTCGCAATCGAAATAAATCTATGTGAGTGAATTTATCTTCATTCCTACGTGTGCTATGTTTGTGCTCCTCGTTTAAGCTTCGAGCTTAGAAAAGGATTCGTTTGATTTGCTGGGGTCATCATTATTCTTGATTTGTCCAGGTTGACCTTTGTCATCTTGTCTGTAGACGTTTCCGCAAAAACTGCCAACAAAAGCTCACGAAATCGGCGACAAATTCTATCTCTTAGGTGAAACTCTACTACTGCTTGATTATATGCAAAGAATGGCATAGATACAAATCGTGTACTCCTCGTGTTTTATATAGGGAGAACTCCAAACCATTGGTGATTTATTTGTGAAACAGAAACACAAGCTTTGGCTATTGTAATTTATCCTATCTGAGCGTTAGCACAGTAACGCAAACAAACGATTTGATGCAGAAGTGAAATTTGAAAGCAACTCGAAAGAGATCCATGCAAATCCCTATTTTACGCCAGATAACCATTAATGATTTTAGTCGTTTACTTTCGCTAGATAAGGTCGGCGAAGCAATCTGCTGAAATTGTCTTTTGAATCAATTTCAGTAGTAATGTACATTGAGAGACTTGAAAGCAGAAAAAATAGGAAAATTAATGGTGATCTTTTTGAACTCATTCGTAACTGAATTCCAAAAAATTTATTGGTTTAGCAGGACAAATTGATGGTCGGGGGAATCATCTTTTCTTGGTATTTGCATAGCCTTGAAGAAGTTCTATCGAAATTCAAGATTTATGAATGTGTTTCGTTGTAAATCAAAGCCGCACTGCTATCACAGTTATTTCAGCACTTTTAGTTATAATCCATTGGTAAGAATAATTTTTTTGATCAACATACATAAATATAGACTTGTAGTTATGCACTACGTAGAGACATCGATCTTGTCTACATTAAGTTGCAATCACATCGCACCCATGCAGGTGGTGTTTTGTGACCAAGATTTACCAGGAATTCGATGACAAGTGAAGGTGAAAGGCAATCCATCAAATGTATCTACGTGACTGTCGAGTCCAAGTTGGTAGGGTGTAATTTATCATTGTGTCTGCAAGCGTCCATATCCTGCCTCATTGAAATATATGTGTGTATGTTGAGGGTAGTTTAGCTCTGGAAAATGAGGAAAAGATATTGCCTCCGTCGTGAACGTTATTGTAACTGACTGAATTGTTGGCCGGTGCAAGGTCGATTAACCGCAATTCAACTCATGGGTTTTTGTCGGTGTGGTCAATTTGGAATTTCGTTCCTGATTTGTTAGCTTTCCGTTTACTTTCCGTATTACTTTTGCTCCTGAGGAAGAAGCCGTTTGAATTGTATCACGTAGTCTCAGGTCAACACAATGATTAGGCACAGCTGTTTACGTTGTCCAAATGAAATGTGGCAAGAAACAATATGTTTGTCGTCGCGCCTTGATTGCAGTGTGAATGGAACATAAATCTTAAGTCCAGGAAATAACAACTATCAATTAACATTTGGTGATGTTTAGTTCTTAAATGCTGTGACGCTAAATCATAAATCAACGTGCATAGCTTCAGATGGCAAGAGTTATTCTACTCGTATATGTGACGGTATAAAGTAATTTAATGTTGAGATGATTCCACTCGAAATACTTTCAAGCAAAATGAAGATGCACATTAACCAAAATAGGTGGAATTCTAAACATGTGTGGTTTTTAAACAATTGCTGGTCAACCCCGCAACGATTTAAAACGAGTACAGATACATCAATATGATCTAGTTGAGACTATTTAATATTTATTATTTACCTTACTTTTTTTAAAATACCAGAGTTACCTCAGAAGCCTCCAAACGATTAAAATTGATGATTTATTCATAAGTCGCTATGTGCTATAAACGAACGTGCCGATAAATAGAATCCATCTTGAAAAGCTGACGAATCCAGTACTTTTATATGAAATAAAAGTCAATGGTTCATTAATTCTTCCAAGTGCATCAATATTCAATAAACAGTAAGTGTTAGCTCCAAAAGAGAGTATATAGATGGTTTGGCTTTTGCCCGCAAGAGAAAAATTTTTAGTGAATAATAAATAAAAGTTGATGATAGTACATCATATACTATATACATATACTCATTGCTGGCGGTTTCATATTCATTCTGTGACGTCACATCAATAATAGTACTACGACTACTATGAAGCTTCTCTTGTATTGCAAATGAACGTCATAAATCTTCTGCATTCACACTAGAAAAGAGTATCATCCTGCATGGTATACCTTGGATATATCAGTTCCCATGATATATAATATGGGAGCCTTAAGAAGACCATCTACAAGCCAGCAGGCTTGTTATCAGGAACTGTACTATCAAGCATCAAATTAAAATGCTTGAAATGAAATATCATTATAAATATGTATAAATTAGTTGAACGAGGAGAGGCCACCACAAGGATAAGGATTTCAACACATTCATTAATAGCAAAGCAACATTGTGAAAAAAGCCAATAAACTGCAAAAAGTGAAAATTTAAAGCTGTTCAGTAAAGAGCGAAAATATGCTTCTAATGCTTATTATGATACGAGGACTGAGGAACGAGAACAAATAATCTTAGAAAGCAAGAAAAATTTTCCCACCTCTGTACTCTTCTTCAGTGTTGTAGATAGTAGAAATATTAAAGAAACATGTTTTCTAAAAACAAAATGACAATTTCTTTCAAAGTAAAAAAAGCAGATCAAAAGATCAATAAGTTGAGTTCTTTAACTAATTAGATCTAATTTATAAATTAGCAGAAATAATTTTTAGCCAGCGTAAAAGCTTCAGATATTACAATTGCATTGCTTTAATAGTGGTTGCTTATTTTAACCTTCTGTCTGTATCTCGGAGGTTTTTTTGATTTTTTTTCTTTCTTTCTTGTTTTCTTGTGCATAATTTACTTGTTGCGTCTATTTTTGGAAATACGTTAAACGATTTCGGTATGTTCGTATGTACCACTAGCTCAAAAGCCATAATTCATCGAAAATTACATTCTAATAAGGACACAAGGTCATTTAAAACAAATTATAATTATTGATACAATAAACGCCTAATTTCAATCTCTAACGGCACTAGCTTGGCGGTAATGACCATACCTAGACTTTGCTAGACACCACTATTTTGGAGACTGTGTTTTATTACCTTTGATTAATGACCGATGACTACAAGGTTCTCAAAGCGTACAAAGTTCCTGCAAGCAAAAATAACTGTTTGCAAGAGGCTAACAATGGCAATCATGGTTTTTATGCTGTTAGATATTGAAGTGATATTGTGTTTTATTAATCATGAAATTGACAAGCGACAATACTAGATCATGAACAACGTTCAGAAGCAATTTTTTTTAAATCGATTCGCAGTACTATCGTCTATCATATCCAACAACAGCGACCACAATAATTATTTTTACTCATGGTCCCATAATCTTGGCCGACAATTGAAAATGTTCATAACATAATATCTAGCCCAAGAATGTGACCGCATAGGAAACTAAGCCGCCACAAAGCTTTGTATTTGAATAATAACCAAAGTTGAACATCCCTTAGAACATTTATGCCGCACAGCCAGATTGTCCGTTACACAGCAATCATATGAAGCTCTTTCTCGGCGACTATAAACACATAGTCCGAGATTTTATTACACGTCCGACATAGCCTGGATGGGGTGGAAGAGCTAAATAGACTCAGTACATAAGCGTGTCATCAGTAGGAATACCATACCATACCATCTGTCTATTTGAATAGCATAAAAAATAAAACCCTTTAGACGACCATGCTTTATTTTGGGGTTATTATAGGCGTCAAAGAGGATAGCGTCAAATCTTAAGTACAGTCCACGTTTAACCAGCAAGAAATAATAGCACATGGGTTAATGTGCTTTGTGGAAAAGAAAGATAGTTGTTTTCATTCATCATAGAATATAGGAATTACAAAAAAAGAGAATTTAGAATTGGTTCACTACTGAGTAGAATAGAGTGTATCGTCACGAACAAAATGTTAAAAAACGCTAAATTGAATCTAATAAACGGGATTCACATTAGAAAGAACAGGCGGTAGGGGTTTACTTAAATGTCTCAAATGTGAACTTTAAATTATTTCAATGTCAACCCTCACGAAGCAGTAGACGCTATGCCATCATATCATCAGGAGTTTTACAATCGAAAAACCACCCTGCTTGCCTTGAAAATTCTATCGGGACAATCTATCTGGCATTAGAAACAAACCCCATTCGATATCAATTCCGTTTAACACTTTTCAAACCTCGATCCGGTAAGAAAGAGCTGTGGCTGAAGAAATCGTGAACGATACGATGAATTGGGGAGCTTGAGTCATGTAAAATGGCGTGGCATGATTGAAAAAGGTTACTTTTTCGACTGGAAAGTATCTTAACCGGATGTAGGTTTGTCAGAAGCTTTAATCAGAATCATAGCGGCTTAGGGATGAAAAACCAAGTTATTTCATTCGGCACACGTCCTTTGTCTATATCTATATGCGTGGCTTTCTGTAACGGATGCATGTTGTAGTACATACATCTGAATATACCTACGCATAGGACAATTTGAATCAAAACAAAGCGAAGATGTAATGCATTACATTTGCAGTGTCATACATGTGTTTTATCCGATAGGACTTTCGAAACAAATGTAAAAAAAGAGCAGGGATATAGGGAGAAAAATAGGAATGAATTGAAGCGTGATGGGTGCATGTTTAAGGCTAAATTGTTAGCTCAACGATCTATTATAGATTGCAATTTCCCAACGTCGACACATAAAATCACGTAAATCTTTTCGAAGACAATCATTTTCCAATTTAAAATTACTAGCTCCTAGGTATATGAAAATGATCTTCTTTGAAAGCTGATAAAGTAAATAGACAGATTTTGAATTTTTGAAACTCATATAATTAAGAAAATCATTTGTATAAAATCGATCCTTTTCAAAACTAGAGTTTCTGTTGTGAACTATTTAGAAACATGTGATTTTTACCCGCATGCGAAAAATACATTGTCGTGGCTCTAAGCAGCTAGGCCATATTTGTATGTCTATCAAACGTTTATTTCAACGATTAACCCATTACATATCACAGTGTTAAAAGTGAATAAGTATAATGCCGACAAAATGTGCACCGCTTAAAATTAATATGTATGTAAGACTTTATATGACATGTTTATGTCTTAGCCATAACTTTTCATCATAACAATGAAGCCATGACGTATAATGACCTAAACCTACTTTGTGTAAAACAGATGGAAAGATAATGGGAAAAGTAAAAAGTAGCATCACAAAAGCGATTTTTTGTAGAAAAAGAGAGAGTAGATACCTTTAGCTTAGCAGACGAACCCATATAGCGCTACCTTTCTAACGTTTCTCCCTATTTTTCTACACGTCCTTTTGTGCAAAGTTCCCGCGAAGCTTACAGGTCATTAAAAATACTAGACTATGAAAGAAATGCCAATAGGGAAGATTTAACATCCGAAAATTTTTGTGTTAGAACAAGAAAAACGACATTAGTAAAAGCTACCACAGTAATGCCCTGGTCATCGTTGCGGATTGTCTTTTCTGAGCGCACTCTCTGGTAAGTCACCATCCATTGCACACCACTTCTAGGAGGCATTTAGTCGACAGTTCAATAGCAAGCGCTTTCTTCCAATGCGAGGTCGCAAAGGAAATGGAAAAAGGAGGACAGTAGCAATTTGCAGACCGGGAAAGCAAACTAGAAATTTCCCAGGTACTATTTTCTTTCGCATGACTTGAAACTAACATTGACCAAAATTCGCAAAAAAGTGGTTCTAAGATCAATCGAACGAAATTTTTTAATGAATTTGAAATGACGCGTTATTTGTGTTCTGTTACATAAAAAATCATCAAAATGTCGACTAAATATATCCAGAGAAGTTGTACAGGGAAAAGAAAAGTTTGCTTTAAAATAAATGAAAAATTATAAACGTAATATAATTCATTTCGATTCAACCGTGATGTTTACGTATTGCAATCAGAAAGAATGTCCTTTAAATATCAAAAGTTAAACATATGACAATAATAAATTCAATGCACATGCATATATATATTTTGATGAATTAAAATACCGTTGAAAATTGACTCCCATCAAAGTGCACCTCCCTTTTTTATTTCCGCTTCCATCTGCTCATACAATGCTTGAAGATTGAGAAGGATGAACAATGATAAAAGTTACTCTGATGTCGTTATTTATTCAAAGCGGCAGACACTTTGGAAAGGTAGGGATATTGCCTGAAGTTAATGATGTTTATGGGATGCGGCGATGGCTTCACTAAAACGAGGACTAGGAAATTGAGTGTTGTAAAAGTTTTAAAGCGAAAGTACTTTAAAGTAAATCTAGAGAAGTCGGCAATCCTAAACGGAAAAACACACGTTAATTTCGTCTTAAATAATTTACCAGAAAAGTTAGTGAGTACTTTGAAAATTTTATAGTTAGCACCGGTGGCAGAAGGTTTGGTGTTTGTTCTATATAATAAGCGTCCGATTTTCATGCAATGTAAATAAATACCAATAATTTCACGCAATTTGAAAATATAGTACAGTTTTAAGTGCATGCCCTTTACGTGTTACAGCAATGAATTTGAGTAGTAGAATTTTATCAAAATTAATTTCACAAAAGTTTAAGTTTTTTGTGAAATACCGGCTAACGTTGATATCGATAAAGCTTTAAGCAAGCAAGAAAATATTTCATTTCCCCAAAACTAAGCGCATGTCTGTAGAGCGTATCGTTCTCTAAAAACCAACCGTCGTGAAAGGCGCATTTGATACGTGAAAAATATACTAGAAATGCGAAAACTGTTTTCTGTCCGTGAACTATCCAAAAATAATTGTTACTAGAAAATTGGAATCTCAACCTCATCACTCTTTAGTGGACCCTGCGAACGAAACGCAAAAAGGAAACAACAAGTTAATTTAAGGTACGCAAAAGAGATATTTTGTTTTATCTTCAAATTGCTGAGCCCTTGTCTGTAAGTTATTTTTTGTGATCACAGTGCCCGTCTGAAAACGAAAAAATGTAATAATGAACCTCTGCTGAACATCCAATGTAAATGTATGAATGCACATAACGAAATTTTTGCATACAACTCTATTTAAGAAAGAAGAAACTCTCAAAAACTTATGATGAGAAAGTGTAGTTAAGAATCCTTGTGAGCGATTATGATTTGCTCGCCAAGTTTCCACTTTCCTGACGAGCGTATGTATGCTAAAGTCTTACATTTTTGAATGAAACGCTTATGACGTAAAGGAATTCAAATTTCACTGGAGAATTCCATGACAATTGTGCTGATTACAAAGAAGTCTCCAGGCGTATTAAGTAAATTTAACAGGCGAGCAATTCTACGAACCCCTAGTAAAGCAATACAGGCACCAAAAAGAAAATGAAATGCACTGTAGCGTTTAAAACTTACTTTTCAACAGCAAGAATACACGAAAGACATTTTCTTAAGACACATTTGCTTACAATCTAAGAAGGATTTAATCTCCCATTGGAGTTTTCATAAGATCTGGTACACATTTAGGTATGCATTCATGAAGCGTGGCTTATCTAGATACAATATTGTATCCTATTAGGTTACATTGTTATCACATCAATGGGCAGATTTAAAAAAGAAAATAAAAAACATAATATACATGTGATAGTCTTCTGAGAACCGATGGTATTTATCGTTTAATTAAAAACCCAGGATCATTAGGAAGTTTCAACATCAATTCCTTGCAGGGAATATTCTATGCTGTAAAATTATTTTGTGTTTGCTCGTATAGGTATGAGAACACTTCAAATGTTGGTCTTCAACAAATGCAATGCAAAATGCATCGTACCAATTGGTTGGAACCTTCACATGCTTGTAGAGAAACCAAGGAAAGAACTAGCATTTGTAAGGCATCTGGGTGCTGGTGCTTCCATGGAAAGGCTGATGTTTGTATATAGTGAGAATCACATACGAACTTGAAATGTGTGCCTTGTACATGACGAAGATTGAGAAAAGGAAACTTTTCTGTAAAGCGAACGGCGAAATGTATACAAATATAGGTCGCGGCATGCAGGTTTGCCTCATATTCTGTTCGGCTACTGAAATATACGATTAAAGAATATGAAGAATGTTTTTAGTACAGGGAAGTAATGTAGTGTATAGCATAGAACAGTTCTATTATTGCCGTTGTTTAAAAGTTGTTATAAATTCATCATCCTAGTGAATGTTTGTCCGGAGAATGACTGATTCGTGTCATCATTGAGAAAAAAAAATTTTTGAGATAAAATAAAACAGTAGAGAATAACTTTCTAAACACAAAATATGCTTTTCTGATGATCTCTTCAGTTTATATTGTAAAAGTGCATGAAAACTGCTTGAGCACGAAAGCAGCAAAAATGAGCAGCATTCGACCAGACATGCTTTTCAAACAGAAGTCAAGCCAAGCCTTGCGCTGCAAGCAAATGTGACAAAGCACATATTACGTGGACACCGCGCTTGATAGCGATGGTAATTTTAAGCGAATTTTGCAGGGTTACTTGGCTGAGGTATTTTTACTCTCAAGGTAAAATACCGAAACAGAGCGTCGCTTTTCGTGATAAACAACAGCTTGTTGTGTACAAAATTCGTGACTCGTGTACACATGTTATATAACACTGGCCTGCGCTTGTAGAGCTGATTTCTGGTCCATGCGTTGTGTGACTCGCAATGAAGCATTTGATTGAATGAGTTTTATAATTTCTAATCCGTCGGAAACAAGTAGTATTCAAAGAAACGTTTGCCGACAAAGCAAGGCAAAACATATCGAATTGAGCCAAATACCGAGTACCGCAAACAATCGTCTCGACTTCAAATACGCATGCAAGCCTTGCGAATAATCAGTCAATAATGATGCATGACATAATCCGCACCCATCATCTCTATTCGCAAATTGCAGTTGCAACTATAGATAATAACAGGGAGCTTTATGATTGTATTAACTTGAATATGAAAAATACAGTGGCATCGAATTTCCATCTTAGTCACTGATTGAGTAACCATGGAAAACTGATCGTGGATATTTCAAAGCTTTCTTTTGCAAATGCGACCAGTTTGATAAGCGACGAGAAACGGAACAGTGGCTTCGTATTTATTTCGTTGAGGCACATTGGTTTCAGCCGCGTGTGTGGCACGTAATAATTCGTTTCATACCTGTTAATATGTTCGCTATAACCGTCTCACATAGTAAACCGATGTTTTTGTTCATTTCAGATCGCGATCGTTCTCAGGTGACACACTACTGTAGCTCAAGCCGGACAATCGAACAAGCCGCTCGGAAAACGCTTCTTGACTCGAATACCTTGTAGCCGATTGTTCAATTCGAATGTGATATTCTGAATAAAATTCAATTCAATGAATTAACGCAATGCATAAGCATTGACAGTACTGAATAACGTCGATAAATTCATACGGAGCACTACAGTTAATAAACCATAAATAAAAAGCGCCAAGCAGATTTGTCTTAAATGTTATAGTAAATATTGTACGGATGTTGTTTAACCGAAAATACGTGTCGAGTGCAACTTTGACGGTGCAGCCTCCTAGTTTTGATTCCATACCGACCTAACAGCATCTGCTCCGGAAAACTCATATACATTTTAAATTGAAGTCATTCTCAAAGCGTGATAATGAATTTACGGAATCACTCGAAACGAAATGACGTCAGATGTAACGATCGAACAGGTTTCCAATCGGAAAGAACAATACGACGACCATCGTCCTTATACGCACTATCGGTATCAACGCACCCATCGACAGAAGAAATGTCGACCGCGAGTGAAAATAAAGTTTCAATTAGGATGAAGTCCTGGCGGACTAAATCAAAAAACGGCCAGAAATCGTTCCTAGTGGGCTTTAATAAATTGTATAGTATTTTTTTATTCGTATTATTAATTGCCGGTTGCGAATTAATGAATGTTGTGCAGTGTGCAGAAAATAATTTAGAAATTGATAATGATACAGTAGCAACATTGTTCGGTGATGTGAATGGAAATAAAGAAGTTAGTAATAGTAGCGAATATCACAACGAATTTTCAACACGAGCGCAAATTTTGCTGCCGTCGGAGATTTCCAGTGTAGCCGATTTGAATGATGCGAAACTGGACAATACGGACGGAAGTGACTATGAATATGACGTTTCGAACGTGAAATATTTCACGAACAGAACGGTTAAAAGTAGCGTGAGTAATAAGCGAAAGTCTCCAATTTATCTAAATGAATTCGCCGTTTACATACCTGCCGGTAAAGATACAGCGGAAAATGTTGCATGCAGACACGGATTTGCAAATTTAGGACAGGTAAGTGTCTATTTTAATCAGTTAAATAAAAATTCAATTAACTTGTTGCAATTTACTCTTCGTTTCCAATCGATGAGAAATGATGAAAAATGACACATTTTCTGCAAGCTGAAATTTCATATAACATTGTATGCATTTACTGCTAAGCATATAACAACTTTAATAATTGACGATGAAGCAACTTAGTATGTATGCAAATTAAAAAAAAACCGCATATACATTAGCGGTAGAATCTGAAACAATTTTGGAATTCATCCTAGAATTTTTCGGAGAAATTCGATTTGGTTCGATGTTGAAACTTGATGGGAAACCTAAAAAAAGTACTTGACCGCTGTTTTCATTTCTTATTTCAACTTTCAACATATCAGCTACCAATTTTTGTATGTAGGTGCCTTAAGTCTGAAACAATTGATTTTATTGAGTTGTGACTGTTTGTCAAAATTTCTTTAATGTTATTAAAACTTTCATGTAAGGTATTACATTTAAGTGAATAATGTCATCCATTTCCAGACTAGAGAGATGCAATATTTTCATTGAGCACCTACACTCTTCACGTCGTTAAACTAATGCTACTAGAAATTGCAACTTCTACTTCGTTTATGGTCTGAAAATTTTGGTTAATTTCTTAACTATTTGCAGACACAATGTTTAACCGAGAATTTCTTTTGTTCATTAGAAGATATTCCGTCCGCTGGTTAGACAAATTAACTTGGCTGTCTTATGTTAGTTGAAGATTGGGTAATAATTTAGTAATCCTTTGTTATTATTCATCGAAGCTTCTGAACGAATTTAATAATTTCTAGAAGTTTTAAATGTGTTTTTGAAAGATAAAGCAGTAAATGATTAGCCCTTCGGCGATGAATCATTAATCCAGAAATGTGCTTATAACGTTAATGTGTTTGAGATAAATATTTGAAAGAAATTCTGTCAAAAATCATTAATTTTTTGCATCATGCCCTCATTTGAACTGTAACAATACTATACTTCATCCAAAGTTTCAAATTACGAAATGATTCGGCTGTGCATCAATGAAACAAATATGGTAAATTAATTGCTTCATTTTATAATACGAATGTAACATGATTCCCGAGATCACAAGCGGAACGCGCCAAGTCTAATTGGGATCTGTATACCTGACATAGGAAGTCACACAAAGATAGGTATTTCCTATCGGTGTCATAAATTTCTAGTGCAATTTACGTAAGAAAAATCCGTTACAAACCATTCAGTCAAGTTGATATTATGTCATCCACGTAGAAGATGACCACATACTACATTAACGTTTGCAAAGTGACGACAATAGCAGTAGGAAAAGAAGGAAACTTTTTATCAGCTTCTCGTACATCATCCAAGAAGCAGACGTTGATAGCAGAAAAAGTCGAATCCAAGACTCGATGGCTATTTTGAATAGTAATATATTCACCAAAGCTTTCTGCTAACAGTATGGCATTTATTGATTTTTAGTAAATGATAGTGACAGCATTTAGTAAAAAAACACATGGCAACAACGACTTTGAAAGAAGTCAGCTCGCCACGAAGCTGTGATTGGCTTACTTAGTGCGCGTTTCCGCTCAATGCTGAATTGATCAAAATGGCTCAATCGTCCATGTGGTACATTTTGACGTTGGATGATAAAAAACGTTTGAAGCGCTCACATTAGTGATTATGTACGGCGAATCAATGCTTCGGGTTAGTTTAAGGTGAAAAACCCGATCAGTGGCCGTTCTCACTTACCTTGAAACAATTTTTTGTTAAGTTACAGGTGAGTTGCCGAAGAGAATTTTGATGTCGACACATTGCAAAGTCGTGCGGATCTCGACTTCGTACAGTGTCTGTGTGCGACTTAATGCAAACGAATTTCGTTAAGTGCTGTGTATTAAGATATACTAAACATTGAAAGTGAGAGCATTTTAAAGCCAGCATTAAATAAGTTCATCAAGGCCTTCCGCAATTGTGACACAAACAAACTCGAGCTCATTGGGTAGTAGTTTTGATGACAATGTTCATTCAATATACAAGGATGTAACGCATGTTTAGTATTCATTACAAATAATGCGCGTTTTCGTACGTTAGCGCCTTCAAACTGGCTGACTTATGCACATGTCTTTCGGTGGTCATCATGAAGGCCGTCCACGGCTCGTTAGCATCGACTTTGCATTTTTCTTCGACATAACTCTTTAAAATGGAAACTTTGATTGAGTTTTACATCACGAATTTTTCGTCTCCTAAGGAAAGCATTTCTAAAACGCTTTTAGAAAAACCACCCCTCAGTTAACAGTAAGCGCCTTTGTCAATTAGTCAGTCAATGAAATCTTAACTACATCGATTTGTCACCCGGTTGTACATCAATCAGACATAAATGGTCCCCGACGATATTCTTACTACCCTTGTTGGCAGTAAAAGGTAATTCTTAATCAAATCAATGCTGTCCCTCCCATACATATATAGTTGATTCAATTTGTAGAATTGCGGTCACTTTGCTGGTATTACAATTTACTATATTAACTGATGTCAAGGTCGAAGCAGATATCGCAGTTGGGTTGGAAATAAAAACATTTTAAAGATTTATTGGAATGTAGGAAGTTGTTCTTTGTTAATTATTTGGACGTGGTATATTGTAAAGACTATGCTTTCTGATTTCAAAAAGTTCATTAATAAAATGTAATCATTCATAAAAACAAAGCAAATAGGTTTGCCAAATACTCTTATGGTTTCGTCCTCACTGAACCTATATCTGCACAGGACAACCAAAAATGTGAATAGTTTGCACAGAAGAAGCAGACAGATAGGAATTGCAGATATTAAATCATTAACTAGAAAAATAATTCTCTAGATCTCCTTATGAACAAATTGGTATTTTTGGTCGTTAAAACAGCAAACAAACTCGCTCTCAGAATATCTACACAACATACATTGATCTCATGTTCGTTGATATCAACCAAACATTTGTAACATTGAGCCATCGAAAAAGGAACTATGCTTCACTATTGTCTCATTTCGATTGAAAGCTCTATGATGAATAGTCGACAAAAGCAAAGCTCGTTTGTCAGTAATTGCTGTGCCCAACAGCCCTAAATGACAACTTCACTGCGTCGTTTTCGAACTAATTAACTTGCCTGTTTCAACTGGAATGGATCGTTCCATAGCAAATTAGCATGAAGAGAACAATTACTACGGCTTTGTAAGTGTATTATTTGAACTAGCAGATATTTGAACTAACCACCTTTGGTCTTTTAGCAGATATGGTCAGGTTGATTCTAAGATTCAAATTAAACATAGTTAATTAACCAAGCTACAAACAATATCTTTATTTACTAGGAGCCTATTTATGTATAATTACCGCAAGTCTCTCATTCACATGCACTATGAAATAGTTCGTGATGAGAAGAATCAATAATACAATAAGTAAAATAATTTTATTTAATTACGTCGGTTGCCTTTTATAATTGTACCTGGACGAGCTTGCAAACCTCAAAACCGGATATCATGGATCCATGATTGAAGATTATTTTTCATTTTCGATAATAAAGAAGACTACGATTTTGAATGTGTGCACATAGGCATATTGTTTCTTTTTTCGACAAACACCTATTCAAACCGAATTGATTTCGTTGAAAAACGACAAAAGTAAAATAAAGACTTCTCTCTGAAAGCCGTCGTATTGAATACTAAACTGAATCATATCGCATGTCGCTGGTGCAAATCATATCACACAGCAGATGTACATACGAAGTAAACAAATAGTAGAAACAAAGGAGAAACAATTAAATCAATATTCAATGTGCGGTTTTCTTGAACCATACCAGAATTTTATCCAGAAATTCACAATCCAAACAACACATGCACTGGGTATTTCATTGGACGACTTCCTACAAGTCCTATTCGAAAGAGACAATAAGGTTGTTACTCTTTGATGTATTTTCGTTGGTTTTCATGCTATGGAGTGCTTTGTATATGCATAATATCTTAATCAATTATAGATAAGTTCAGTTCTGATAAACAATATACTGTTGTTATTTGAAATCAACACTACTGAAACATAAATGTTTCTTAATGCAAATTGACTTTATTTAAACTTTAAAAATTTTGTAGCACATCCACAACTGAAATTTTGGATTGGTTTTGGAACTGAAGTTTTGGATTACGCATTGCGTCCCATTCTTTGTTTGTACAATTTTACCTTAAAGTCCCTTTTTCGATGCTATTTCACTAAGATGTGACAAAAATCAAAAGCGCTGCATCGTTTCTATTGGAAGAAGAAATGTCCGTATGTTGTGAATAACATAAAAATTGAATCTCGTGTTAGTTTATTATTTCACAGCTGCCTTAAAACGTGGATGCGTAAATAGTTTTCCCAACCACGCTGCAAGAATAAAAATATACGTACTAAAAGCCGAAATACTGTATCTAACAATTTCCCACTGCGCTAATATCATAGCCTGAAAACCAATTAAAGATAGAAATTGTTTTATCTATAAATAGGAAAAAACCATGCACAGTGGGCCTATCTTAGGAAATTGTCGTAACTGTTACTTCATCATATTCGAAAGACATGGGAGACAAGTTAGAAGAGAATTTTCTTCATGAGGGAACTTGCTAAGGAGTGTATGGATGTCTTCCTTGTTTGGTGTAATTAAGTGGAACTTAAAACTAGTTGCTTTTGTCGTTCGAATGATCACGTCGATTCACGTACCTAGTTGCTAATAGTGTTTCTTCGTAGCTACGTCGGTGAAAGGTAATTATACTTTAAGGGTAGAGATAATGAGGACACAGCTCACTAAGCAAGAATATGGTTGAATTGATAAAAAGTACAGGATCTTATGATACGTTTGTTCATCGTTTAATTAGGCCCTCAATGCGATGATGAGTAATTGAAAATTACTGATATCACGCACTAATCGTCTGGTTAAGAGGAAAGACTTACATTTATTTTCAATGCTTGACAGTTTTGGGTAAATAAGCATGCTCTCTTTCATAGGGATTTTGTTGAGGCAGGTGGAACATGTACCAGAAATAACTGCAAATGTATTGGTTTGGCATTTACAGATTGCAATGCAAATGTCTTATAAATTGAGTGTATATTCTTGCTTTTTGTTATATAAGGGAAAATCTAGATTCTCTCTAATCTGAATTGTTTTACAACAATAAAAATTCATGGCCCCATCTACAAAAAGCCCTATATGAACCGCCACACTTAATAATATCAAATTTATCCTTGAGAATTTTGATTACATTTTTATTTCAGATAGGAAGCCTGAAAGACTACTACCTTTTCAACCACAAACATGTGTCCAAACGCTCGCTAGGCATAAGCGACACTCACCACAACGCCTTAAATTCGGAACCAGCAGTAAGTATCTTGACAAGCTTTTTAAATTAAATATGGTTTGTTCACAAAAAGTCATATATTTAAACTTCTCTAGTTTGATACTGATATAGATAGAATAGCTGCGTATAATCCAACCTAATCCGTGCCCATAATCCAGAGAACAGCAAAAAAAACTTTTCGGAGAAAATATTTAAAATGTCACTTAAAATCCTCCGTTGAATTGCTTAGCAAAAAGTATATAGGCTCAGTGAGTTGGAGTCCGAAATTAAAGTTTTGCGTCTCAGAACAGGGACGAAAAGATTTCATTTCCAAGGACGCGCTTTATACAAACTGTAGGGAAGTATGCGAAGTACAAAGGCTGTATATTTTCTAGCCACAAAGATTATCTGGCAATTAAGATCCAAGATAATCCTTAGAAAGAAATATTTAGTGTTTTATTTTTATCTATCATTTTAAAATTATTTAACCAAGCTCAGCCACTTACACTATTACAAATTCAAATTATGTATTGCAGTTATTCCTATATAGGCATTAAAGGTTGCGTTAAAATATAAAAATCTGCGTAATTTTGTCCCCACTTATAATATAGAAAAATGAACTTATTTGTCTGAACTCTGAAACTAACTCTCTTGTTAAATATATACTGACAAATTAGGATCAGGCGATACTTACTCAGCTTACTTAATGGAACACTTGAAATTATGGAAGACAATACATACGATACAGCCCGCATAGTACGTCATCAAAATTGACTAACAAATTAGGAATAAAAACCAACCAAACTTCCCATCCAACACAGACGCGAATAAGTGGGAAGCAAAGATTGAACGCTATAACCTTCAAAATGAACATTGATAAACGCTGCTTGAGCCAAATATTTCACTCTTGACCCAAGTTCCTGGTTTAATGCTTCCAATTTTGCACAGCTCAGCAATGAACGCGAAAGTTTTCATTTTTGGGACGAGTAGCAATACATTAAATTCCGCTTACTGTTTGAATTCAACCGACTGTAAAAATATCGGCTGAACTGGAACTGTGCAAAAGCATTACAAAAACAGCTTGTGTAAATTTTTATATGCCGTTCACATTCCAAAGTAAACTGAAAAATAGCTGCACATTTAGTTGCTGGCAGGTCTTTTAATGAAATGAAGAAGACTTACACAAAAAGGACGAAAGGTCTAACCAAGAAATCGCGGCGAATATAAAATGTTTACCCTATTTCCTTTCCGTTCTCTTATAATAATTAACATTCTAAAGTTGATGTGGTATAGTAGCTTCTTCTGAGAAGATTTGTTTAATAACCGATAAATGTAACACATAATTTTTGCATTACTTGATATTGGTCTGATTAGACTTGGCAAATTAGCAATACTATGTGGAACAGATGATCTGAAAGGAATTAGTATGGACCAACATCTTTTCGACTCGCAACATTTATACAATCTTGGTTTATTCAATATTATTATATCATATATGTAATAAGCACCCGGCAGCTTGTAAGTTGTATCTCATCACATTCTTTCGTTTCCATTCTTCTATTATTTGCGCATAGGTACGATGGATGCAACAGCAACATGAAAAGGTTCGGAAGAAACGTGATTACAATCCGGATGTGCGATTTCCGGGATTACCATTTGCCGCGAGTCCAACTAGAGGATTGGGTCTTGGAAGCCTTTTGAAGGGTATCGCACCACAGTCACGGTTGGAATATCGTGACGCCTCTCCGCATACGATTTTTCCCGACCCACTTTTCAAGGAGCAATGGTACCTGGTGAGTAAAGTATGTGTTAGTTCAGTTACTTACATATGCTACTAACATACCTATAGACTGATTTGATAAAATTTGTTTCATGTAGTGTATAAATGATTTGTTGTACACACGTCTGTTGCATTTATGTTTAATGTAAGGCAATAAAATGGTTTTTAACTGTAGATCCATCGAGGACTAACGTGAGATCTCATCATTTGTTAGTAACTCTTCAAATTTTACTCGTTTTCTTTATTGTCAATATCAAAACCTCACGCACTTACTTCCTTCAAAAATTGGTTTATTAAGCAATCGTAGATATTTTGCTATCAAGCTGCTGTTCAAAGTTGGCCTTCCGGAAAGCAGCTCTATTTATTCGCAGCAATAACTCCTATTGCATGATTAAAGTATGATTTTCAGTGAATTACAGGCAGAAGAGCTAAAACGAAATTATGCGGAAGATGAGACGAGGGTGAAATGTAGTGTTGGTGTACTAAACCTCTTATGTACCCTAGCAAATAAACGGATTTATGTGGCAAGAGCCATAATAATAGTTTAAATGTGGCAAAGTCCTGAAAGGAAGACGATAAGTAATATCTTTGTCCTTTGGTGCCACGTATAATCTCTTTTAAGGATGCATTTTCGCTTCATGCTGAATATCAGAAGCATATCTTGAAGGAGATCCATGAAGGATCCATAGGGATGACATCTTACCGTTGTTGTTGTGGTAGTTGAAGTGATAGCTGCTGGGATTTTTAACAATGGCAGCACAAAGTGCAGACGCATCAACGAAGCATATAAAGGGAAAGTGTACAGAATGAATAGCGCTATATCTATAGTTTGTGGACATTAGAATGAGAACAGCATGATTAAGGGCGACTACGATTTAAGATGAGAGATAGATGAAATTGTTGAAGATTGAAGCATCATCAACGTTTGATGTCGGCCTCAGTTCCTATGATGATAAATAAAATAGAATGTATAAGTAATAATACATTTGTTGCATAATCTGATTCTACTGGATTGAATTTCATTGTGATAATTAACATTGTTAACAAGCCTGTTATTAAACATAGCACAAATATCAGTGAAATTCTGCATTGGCGTGATAGTTTCACTCTTATCGTCTCCATAAGCGAGATTTCAAGATTTTGAAAAAAATTCACTGCCTCCCTTTATAGCGTGTAATGAACTAGTGTAGCAGGCCATCCGCCCATATCAAATGACTTGATTGCCAACTAATTGCAAGTGCATATACATTTACTAATAAAAATTGTATTCTTTAAATGTTTTCTTCATTGAACTGTTTTAATTTTTTATTGCACTATTTTCTTATTAACTTCATCTCATCTATTTTTTCCTGTTACGTACATTTTCATGTTCTCTACACAATGCTTTGTTTGCTGCTGTGTACGACCCGCCGACGCTCGCAAAATGGAAAATTGAACCAAAACTTCCAACGAAAACGGAATTCCATTTTGCTGGAATGAAAATGAATATGAAAAAATGGGACGGGCGAAATTCAACAGAATGGTGGCGCCAAAGATGGCCTTGATATGAACATCGGACCAGCCTGGCAAAAAGGATATACAGGAAAAGGCGTTGTCGTATCTATCCTTGATGATGGCATCCAGACAAATCACCCTGATCTCGCGCAAAATTATGTGAGTATTATTATAATAAAATAGTAATAACAATAATGCTCATACCAATAAATCTTAATAACCTAGAAATATGTACCGGCATGTGTGACACGGTGCTGTGAAAATAGTAAAAGTGATAATGCGAGGGAATGCTTGGGTGTAGGGATACATATGCCGTGCTGCTGACAAAATATTTTATTGTTACTGGAAAAACTAAAATATAATTTCTAAGGATGCATTCTTGACGAGCTTTCCACTCTTGAGTATCAGAAAATGAATTAAAACTCAGTGTTGACTGCGATGTGCCGACTCGCATATTTATAAACAACTTTGCATTTATCGTCCCAGCGAAGATGAAAAGCAGTCGAAAGTATTTGCAGAGTCGTTTTAGTAATAGCTTTACTTCATTTACTATGCAAGCAATGCGTCAAGCATGTAGTATTGTTGTTTACTTATCTAGCTACCCTCGTTTCCCTTCAATACATTCTTGTGTGAAGATTAGGATAAGGTTTGTGCAGGAAAACATTCAAGGCATTCCTGCAAATTCGAGCTTATTTGTTGGAATAGACCGATTCATTAGAAAATAACATTCTATGCTTCCGAATTACAGCAAGAAGCCAGTGAAGGAAATGTACATTTTTCAGTTCATTTAGATTCCCAAAGTTATTCGGAGAGTAATTTCTACACTCTGGTCGAAAAAGGAATGTACAGACACAGAAATATATTTGATTGATTATTACAACAAAAATTGATTGATCAAATCATAAGTAAGTTGAGAAGATATTGTTTCAGCACTGCTCGCAAAAATCGTCGAATGCGTTGTATTAAGCTAAAGAAAAAATTGTCTGAATCTTTTAATCACTGATCATAATTGATATTAGCTGTTATATTCTGAAAATCAGCGTAAGATTAAAGTGCTGCTTTTGAATATATCTGCTTATCATAGTTTTCCGTATTTATCAAATGAGATACTCCAACCCTAATCAAATTCTAAAGTTCGAGGTTATGTACTCATCTATTTCTACATAAGGGCATAAACAAACGCAATTCGCAGCATTCTTCTGAATTAAAGTCATTAATACTATTGCAACAGTTGACCTTTTCTATTATTTATTAATTCCCCACTATCACCGAACAAGTGAACCCTTTTTAACATCATTATCAATCAAATCTCCTGAAAGTCTGATCGAAATAGTAGTCAACTTGATTTTCCAACGATAAAATTGATTCAAATCGTATGTTTGGCACCTTTTCCATGGGGTTTGCATCCAGCCGGAAAAATGTGTGTACGGCACAGTAAAATTTTACTGTGATGAAAAGGATAAGCCATATACGAACGGCTGAAAAGAAAAAGAGGATACTTACAGTCGATATCGTACCAAACGTTCGGAACCATTTTGACCTATCATCAATTCGCTGATTTGAAATTCTATTATAGCTTCTAAAATATTTATCGCAACCAAAGGCATACGTTGCATGAGGCTTCCCGATCTCTGCCTGGCAAAAACGGCCGCTTTGGAGCTCAACTCAATGGAAAATCGATTGACGGGAAAGGACCTTTTGGGTCAATCAGAATAATGGCTGGCAGTAAATTAGTGAAAACATTAAAAGCACATTTCAATTGCAACAGACAAAAAAGAACGAAAAGCTGGACAAAAACCGATGTGAATCGTAAAACAGTCATGATAGGAGAGCATTTAGCTCACAAAAGAATTCGAGCGCAGGTATGAATAATTTTGCATCCGAAAAATATCCATCCAGTATAATCTATACGTCAATTTCGTCTCAAAACATTTGACACTTCGTTAAGATCTGACTTGGTTATTGGGTTGCGAACAACATTACAAAATCATTGTGAAGTCTTGAAACTGTTACTAAACAGATCGTTTAATTTTCGAGCGTCGCTCATATTATATGAAACTCGTAACCACCTTAACAAGTTCATATTGAATGCATCCCCTTCATATTTCGGAATGTGCGGACACTTGATTACATTGATTCTGACATTTTTAAGGACATTATGATAAAAAGTGTCATGTCCAAAGTAAATACGAGATCCATACAATTTTCCTGTAGTTTTCGCCATGGTGCATCGCATATTATGATTTCCAATCCATTTTTTTCGTTTAAGAGCCAAGGTAGCCTTAGGGACGTTTTTTCATTACGTTAAATTTGATCCTATTCCTTCAGGGAGCAAGCCATTCCAATTTTCTACTTCGTGCTAATGCATTGATAAAATAGATAAAGGCACGTTTTGTTTAGTGAGAGGTTTCTTCCATAACCTAGTCGAAGCATGAATTGAAAAAAACGTTTTAAACTTTTGCATTATATATTTTGTTCGTGGATACTCTGCCTTGCGATGTAACCCATTCTGTGCTATATGAAAGCAGAAAAGTTCATTCGGTTGCTTCAATTGCACTCCAATTGGCTTTGGACTCGTGGGAAACTATATATTGTCTTCATCATAACGCCACTGAAATTTTCCTTGTACACAAGTGTGTTTACTCATAAATCGATCAATATCATACATCAGTTTTAACTTTACTTTTGAAAAATAGTCGTGTTTGTTTGCGCTTCCAATTGTTACGAACATCACTCCCAGGTTTTATCGGGGTGTGGTTGATGCTTCAATTGGGCTTTTTAGACCCCTGCTGGTTGGTATTTCATTTCCGCTGCTATTTATTGAGGCCGCGTCATAAAAATGAAAGATAGCAAGTGGAAATAGACGAGAGATGAAGAAAAGTAATACAGTTGATTTCCATAGTCCAATCATACCTATTTCATCTGCAGGAGGAAAAATGTCTCTCGAGGAGCTTAAAAATTTATTGAAACAGTATTTTCTGCTATATTCCACCTTGAATTTCCGGTTAATCCCAAGCGTATGCCATCAAATTGACTTTGCGATTTGTTTTTAAGTAGAAAGAAGGATACTATTTACACTTCTGATATCTATGTGGGAAATGTGAAAGCAAGGAAAAGTCGGTGATGCAATAATGCTTGTTGCCTGTAGCTAGTTGCGAACCATCAATAATGTTGATGGATTTTAATTGTTATGTGCTCTAGTCGAAAGCTATGAAGTCATGAAACAATATCAATCATTTCAGTGAGCCTTACGATTGGCCAAGGTTGATAACTTCGTGAAAAGGGAAAAAAATGATTCCATTGTAATTGGCAGAAAGCATTTTTGATGTATCACTTGTGGGAGTTTCATTTTTTGAAAATTGATTGATGAATATTTACTTAGAAAGTTGGAGAGGGTCAAGCTCATTTGGAGCAAGGCAAGACATCAGCCCTGCTCTGAAAATTGTTACATGTATGCCTGCTTCAATCTCAATATTTCCTGTTCTATTCGGTTGGCTTTTGAAATGCGTTTTGAGAGTATATAGTAAAATTTGTGATTATTCATTTACACTTCTCCAATCTCACATTTTATACGTCAATCACGTTAATTCGATTGTTTCATAGGCACGGCGTACACGACAGACAGTCGACGATCGTGTGTTTTTCCGGTCGGAATGTGTATATGTACATTGTTCAATCTTCCTTGTGGGGTCAACTCATCTATTAGGGCGCGTGATCGACAATATATTCGGTCGTTTGCGGTAGGCCTTAGTCGCCCCTACGTGGCTATGTCTGTCATCAAAATTCTTCCATCTTGGAAGATTTCAATTTGCTTTCCATATAGAAAATGCTATTTGTCGAACTTGACATATTACACTTTCTTGTTCATTACAATTCACAGTGGAAAGTGACAAGAGTCTTTCCAACACCTCTCTTTATAGAATATAGAATAATCTTAATTTACGTTTCTTTGGCAAATTTTGTTCGTCTGAACAACATCGGGGACTTTATTAATTCATACGTAAACTGTAACTATTTAGTTCTAATAAACTACGCCGATTTGCTAGAATGAAGAAAAGAATGTTTTTCGAAATTTGATCATAAATTCTTCTGTATGAAAATAGGATCCCGATGCATCATATGACATAAATGGAAACGACTCCGATCCAATGCCACAGGATAATGGTGACAATAAGCATGGAACCAGATGTGCTGGAGAAGTAGCTTCTGTTGCCTTCAACAATTATTGCGGAGTTGGTGTAGCATATAATGCCAGTATTGGAGGTGAGTAGTGAAATAAGATAAATTCAAAAGCGATGTGCGAAATTCAAACAAAGGGTTTAGAATAAGACGTCGAACACTTCCCAATAAACGAATGCACGTTGCAGTCATACACGCAATGTGTTCACGTACTGAAAACAATTTCCCCGACTTTGCGTGGCGACTATTGTCAATTGAAAGCTTCAAGTAATACTGAAGATAGCGAAGGTTGCCAACCATCATAATTTATTTGATTATTCTGAAAATAAGCTTTTTTGAATACTGTTTTCGCCCCTATATTTGCAGCAAATTTTGTTTAGATGGCTATATTTTCGTATTTCAATTTGCCAATGACATCCACAAAAAGCCGATTAAATTGCTCCTCATGTGAAAATGAAAAGTTTTCTTTTCCAGGTGAGCTCCCAACATGCTTCCAAGGAAAAAATGTGTTATTTATGAATAATATCACATAGAATTGAGTTGTTTGTATGATGCGAATTGAGAAAGGTTTTTTATTAAATTTTGTCTTTTCCTATGCGCAAAAGACATTTTCATTTCTGGCTTATTTGTATTTATGGGTGATATTTACATTGTAGCATTTTTCGGTGCTATTCCTTTCATGTATAGAATATTAGACAAGAATCTGAAGATGGTAACTTCTATTTTACGATGTGCAATTTATAGCTGCTATTACCGCTTTCCTGCCTTGTTTCATTTTCGCGAAGCGGTGAGTATATCTCGCTGACACCCTTCGATGTATCGTCGGCGGAAATGCGCGCCTTTGGAAGTCAGTTATTGTTTTCAAAGCGCTAAAAAAACAGAGATACGCGCGAATGGTAGTATCTATCTTTTAAACAGAAAAGTATGTTATTTGAAATAAACAAGAGCGTATATTCCACGATATTGCAAAGCACAATAAGGAGCTATTGTTCTGCATAAAAGCCAGGGTTGTTGGGAGCTGCCATCCGATTTTCACCCTTACATTTTTCTCACAAGTAGACGCTAAAAGCATTTGCGTTTTAAAGTTATGGTCATACATCATTTGAACATATGGCCACGCGGAGTATTCGATAAGAGGCTCGCGTGTAGCAGCAAGGTACCATTAGTAACAGATTGCAGATAATATTTATTATTTAGAATGAATAGAAGTTTCAAGAACGAACGCCGATCCAATTGATTTATTATGAAAGTTACCTCTCACAATAAACGGTAGGCTAGCGCAGAATTTTACCTAGTTTAAAAATTACTCCAGGAAAATTAATACGTTCATTTTGTTAGACTGCAATTCTATTTCCTTCGTTATATGACTTCAAACAGATTGGCATTTCGCACATAATTTTAACTAATTATCGAGCTGACATTTATAGCTGTTTAATTTCTGTTATGAATTCAGGCGTTCGGATGCTTGATGGAAGTGTAAATGATGCGGTCGAGGCAAAGGCGTTAAGCTTAAACCCACAGCATATCGACATTTACAGTGCCTCCTGGGGCCCGGAAGATGACGGATCAACTGTAGATGGCCCCGGTCCATTGGCTAGACGCGCCTTCATCTATGGCGTGACCAGTGGCCGCCAAGGGAAAGGATCAATTTTCGTATGGGCTTCAGGTAATGGAGGACGATACACTGACTCGTGTAACTGCGACGGATACACTAATTCAATTTTCACGCTGTCGATTTCAAGCGCGACACAAGGAGGGTGAGTACTTGTTGAATGACATTTTCAATTTTCTATGCTCGCTTTCACTGGAACTTTGATGAATGAGTTCAGGCAATGTGCCGCATTTGACTTAGCTAATTGAAATATGGTTACGAGCAATGGAATTTCCAGGCGGCGCATGCATTCTGCTTTGAAAATTTCATGGTATATCTTGTGACTAATTAAATATAATATAGATAGCTCCTTAAAACAACAGTAGAAAACCTCAAGCACAGCATTTTTTTAAGAAAAAGAGTTTTAAAAGTTCAAATATCTTTATTTAATTTATTATATGACATTTTAATTTCTTTCTGCTTCAATGTTAATGAACTGGTAGACCCTATAATAAATGCATACCAAGTGATAGGTATCAATAATAAGCTTTTGAAGCAATCATAATATCGAATATAGATAGTTTTGAAATGTTTTTGATACTTGAAAATTAGTAAACTGAGGCCAAAATTGTTTCCCTTGGTTTAGATTCAAACCATGGTATTTGGAAGAATGCTCGTCGACATTAGCTACCACGTACAGTTCTGGGACTCCTGGGCATGACAAGAGCGTGGCCACCGTCGATATGGACGGCCGACTCCGACCTGATCATATATGCACGGTGGAACACACTGGAACATCAGCTTCAGCTCCACTTGCTGCAGGCATGTGTGCTCTAGCACTCGAAGCCAACCCCTATCTCACGTGGAGAGACATGCAATATCTGGTAGTTATGACTTCTCGCCCGGATCCTCTGGAAAAAGAAGCGGGCTGGCTATTGAACGGAGTCAAAAGGAAATATAGTCATAAATTTGGGTATGGCTTAATGGATGCAGGAGCTCTAGTCGGTTTGGCGGAGCAATGGAATACCGTGCCACCACAACATATTTGCAAGTCTAGAGAGAACAACGAAGATCGACAAATTGAGGGAACATATGGTTACACTCTTCAAATTCATATGGATGTAAATGGGTGTGCTGGGACGATAAATGAAGTTCGATATTTAGAGCATGTTCAATGTAAAATAACGCTACGCTTCTTTCCGCGAGGAAATCTACGAATTCTTTTAACTTCACCGATGGGAACAACCAGCACATTATTATTTGAGCGTCCTAGAGATATTGTCAAGTCAAATTTCGATGATTGGCCGTTCTTAAGTGTGCATTTTTGGGGTGAACGAGCTGAAGGCAGGTGGACTTTACAAATTATAAACGGCGGACGAAGACGTGTCAACCAACCCGGAATTCTATCGAAATGGCAGTTGATTTTCTACGGAACACAAATAAATCCAGTTCGACTGAAGAATGGCGTACAAGATCAGTCAAATCTGCGACGAGTACCTGGACTGAGTCCTTTTGTGTTTCCCACAGATGCCGATCTGGGACAACCGCAAACCGGAAATACATTTTATAATCCCGATCCGTACGGCTATTTAAACTATCAAAATTTGTTCACGGGAGCAGGAAGCAGTCCGGAAAAGTCGATTGCGACCGTAGATGGTCATAATATCCCAACTCCACAACGACAGAATGTAATGGCGGACTCAAATAATAAAATCGTATTACACGATTGTGATCCTGAATGTGATTCGCAAGGTTGCTATGGTCGCGGGCCCACTCAGTGTGTCGCATGTAAACATTATCGCCTCGATAAGTAAGTGTACAATACGCTCGCAATATTGATGTTGCGCAATAAAAATGCACATCTGCAAAAGTACTCAATATGTGCTCATACCTTAAATGAAATATTTTTTTCAGCACATGTGTTAGTCGTTGCCCTCCTCGTAGCTTCCCAAATCAGGGTGGTGTTTGCTGGCCATGCCATGAGTCCTGTGAAACTTGCGCAGGTGCAGGTCAAGATAGTTGCCTTACCTGTGCTCCAGCTCATCTTCATGTAACTGACTTGGCAGTTTGCTTGCAAGTGTGTCCCGAAGGATACTACGAAAGTAAGTAACTGAAGCTATATTTCGATTTTTATAAGTGCTGACATCGCTCTTCCTATTGTATTTATTTCAGATTACGACAACAAAACTTGTGTGCCGTGCGAGGCGAACTGTGCATCTTGTCAAGATCGGCCTGATTACTGCACAAGCTGTGACCACCACTTAGTGATGCACGACCATAAGTGCTATTCAGCATGTCCGGAGCATACGTTTGAAACTGAAGACTACAAGTAAGTAATCTTCTTGAAAATGCTCCTTGTATCGCATGTTGTAGACAATATCAATTCGCCATGCAGCAACAGCAATGGTGTGCTAACAATGTGATCTCAAGACAATCAAGAAGTGCTTGAAATATCCACTCGTTTCTCACTGTGTGAAATTTTATGAAATTAAATATGGTGAATTCATGGTTGCCCTAGGAAGGTGAAAAAACAATAGCAACGATTGTAGTTGTTTAGAGATATAGTATGTATTGCAAGTCTCGTACTTACCATGTATTTGACGTGGATGAAGACTTCTTATTTATTATCAAATGTTTGGCTTTTGCAATAAATAATGGGAACATCTTTAAATTGATTTGATTTCATTAATTGAATATTCCTGCATTCTAAACTTTTTTTTTTGGATTTTACAGTTGTGGACCATGTCACACATCCTGCTCCACGTGTAATGGTTCCGCCGAGTCGCAATGCATCACTTGCCGTTCAGGTCGCTTCGCCTTGGACGGCAAATGCCTAAACAGTTGTCCGGCCGGCTACTATGGTGATAAGAAACGTCAAGAGTGTATCACTTGTCCAACTGGATGCGCAACATGTAGCAATAATGGAATCTGTCTGACGTGCAAGGACAATTGGGTTCTGAATAAGAAAAGTAAATGTATCGTGAAGGGAAGTGATGCTTGCGATGACTGTAAGTGATTTTTGTCATCTGCATTAGTCCTAAGATTCACAACAGTATGGGGGAAAGTAGTCTTGTTGGACGTATTTAAGTGTCAACACTAGGGTTTAACCGTGCAGGGAGCCTTCTCGTTGGGAATATGGATTATATGCACCGCATACAAGACCCGATATTTGAAACTGGCAATAGCAACCACATTGTGAAACTGTTATTATCAGTCGATGGGATAATAACGAAAGAAGATACGGAGACAAGAATGTAATAGCCAGAGTTGTTGGACCGCAAGGGTTTTATAGTCACTTGATAGTAGATATATTTGTGCTAGGAAATATACGGCAGTTAAACCGTATGAACTTTCATCCACTGTCGAAGTGGAGAAGAGAACTAGAAAGACTTTTAGTAAACCTCCTTTGCATTCTCGCAAGTTGTTAATAGTGAACAAATGACCATGACTAAGAGCTCATCCTTTTTGCCTTTTACCTAACATTTCTCTCAAAAATAATATGATGTGTTTGTCTAGAAGAAGCTTACAATATAGCAATGCCAAATAGGATTGAACAAAGTCTTTAAAAGCAGATCTACCCCTAATATTGACGGATGAAAGAAAGTCTTAAACGGTGTTTTAAAAAAGCGGAGTTTTGCAGCATATATAATAGGTTTTGCGCAGTTATAACGATGATGGAGAACATTCATGGAGAAAGATTACCCTGAAATAGTTTGTTATAATATAATTAAGCCTTGAGTTAATATTAACTCAAGGCTTGAGTTAATATTAACTCAAGGCTTTGTTCAATCCTATTTGGCATTGCTATATTGTAAGCTTACCAATGTCTCACGGAGCTACTAAAATGTCGCTTGCACCGAGAGTCAAGTAACTGTTGACTATAATTATCTAAGCTTGGGCGGTTAGCACTTTTCATAAACGTTCTGGATAATGAGATATTAATAAGACAGCAATTCTTTGCAACATGTACCGTGAAATGGTCGTTCTTGTAGGAACTCAACTAACAATTAGTTTTCCGTTTTTCAGCCGAATATTTCGATAACGGCCACTGCCATTCGTGCCATTCAACTTGCGAAGCGTGTGATGGGCCTACAGAGACAAATTGCCTGAAATGTCCAGCGAGCCTACTGTTACAATCGAACCGGTGTGTAAGCACCTGTGACGAAGGATATTACATGGAAACAGGAGTGTGTGCCAAATGCTTGCATACGTGTACACAATGCGTGTCACGTATGAATTGCACAGCGTGTGCCAAAGGTCTTCAATTGCAAAGTGGAGAATGTAGAACTACGTGTGCTGAGGGGTAATCATATATTTATTCTCCTTGATGGGATATTATCTATGACATTTCCTTCGAAACTTAAAATAAATCTTTTCTACATATTATGAAAATTGATACGATCTTTAAACAATATGCTTGCAGCATTGTTTTTATCTTAAGCTTTTATGAAAGGTTTCAATTAGTATTGGCTAGTCTAATCACACGTAATTTCTTATAATTCGGCCAGGTATTACAGCGACAGAGGCACATGTGCTAAATGTTATCTGAGCTGTCACACATGTAGTGGGCCGCGACGTGATCAATGCGTAGAATGTCCAAACGGATGGCAACTGGCGGGCGGAGAATGCCACCCGGAGTGTCCTGAAGGATTTTACAAATCGGAGTTTGGGTGTCAGAAGTGCCATCATTATTGTAAAACATGCAACGGTAATTTTCTTAAAATATTTAATATTTCAAATCATGCAGTAAATACATACAATATAGAGTTGAGTATTTTGAAGCGGTATATGTTCATTGCTTCTTTATATTGCAAATAATATTAGATTGATGGATTTATAAAAAATCCTTTATATATTAAACCAATAGTGGGTTTTTTCACAACAAGATGAAATTTCAGGAATTAGAACTGATTCATCCGAAAGCAAAAAAATACGTAGCAAACTAAAAAGTGATGTGCATGTAGAAAGCCGTGAAGTTTTTAAAACAGAACTATATGAATTGATGTTTAGTTGTAGATTCCTTTAAATGTCATAAAACGATTGCTGAAGAAAGTCAAATCTATAAAAGTTGTAATTCATTTTACTAATTCGTCTGTTGACAAAATATATTAGAAATCGTCGCAGCTATAATAATGTTTTCTCTTTTAAATGTGCACAAGATGATATGTTGTGTTGTTTGGCATCGGTCGTGTAGAATACCTTTGCTATATTTACAGCCACAAAAAATCGAGTATTCAAGAATACACCCATCAAATCATTAGTTCCAGTAGCGTATGCAGGATTTTGATAAGGGGGGGGGTTCATATTTTTGAAGTCTTGACTAGGTACGTTTGCTAGTGCTTCGGTGTAGATATGAAGATATAATTATGTAATCATACTTAATCATACTTTTTCACCGGTCAAAATTGGAGTCCTCCAAAAATAATTCTGGCAGACTTTAGCCCGATTTCATGTCTGGTTTCATTTACGTGGCTAAACTTGTTCACCCAAGGGGGGGGGGGGTTTGAACCCGTAAACCCCTCCCTTGGGTACGCCACTGATTAGTTCGGTCTCTTTGTCTTCAAATCCTGTATATTGAGAAAGGAGAGATACATAATATAAAGTAAGGAATGAGTAACCTAAACTTCATTATGTACATCGCTGTCTTCGCCATCGAAAGACATGTAGAAAGAAAAATATCGCTGAGGTCTTATTAATGCAATGAACGGCTTGTCGATTTGTAAATGATTTTCATGAATTGTTCCTATTCACAAAAATCAATACAATTGGTTTTAAAATGTATTCCATGAAAGCGTAATAATTTGAAGGTATTGAATCGAATACAACAATACTTCCGTGTCACACACAAATCGAAAGCTACCATTTATTAGTGATTGATATATGTATTGCAAATGATCCAACTACAGTCGCTTTAACGAAAAACAAAATTATTGCTAAGCAAAATTAAATCTCAGCACTTTGAGCGTAGCGTAGGACACGGATTTGTATCTAGTGTGATATGTTTGCAATTTTAATATATATATATATATATATATATATATATATATATATATATATATATTGGGTATTTATGAATAGAAACTACTACAAATATTTTTGTTCGTTGAAGTGCTTCAACTCAAGCAACTAAACTAGAGGAAGTGTTTCTCAAGTATGATTATATGGAGAGCACTTTCATCAGCATACGCATAGCGTTAGAGATGTTAAGCTGCCATCAGGATAATCCTTATCTATAGTCAAGTGCATGATGAAGTTTGCTTTCATGCAAAATTAACATGCATGAATTCATGAACGATAAGAATAATTTTGTATCAACAAGTGATACGTATGAGTTTTGGTCCGACCTGCCGGTCCAATATCTTGGCCTATATATTCATTAATGTCGTGAACACGAAAAATAAACTTCTCATCGTGCATGAATCGGACTATGTATACGTGCAAGCAGCGATTACGTTTCTTTCGTTAGCTAATTGATGAATAAAGTATCTATAATAAAGCTGTTGAATATTGCAAGAAATAATGAGCATAGAAACGCAGCGATGTTCGTCGACTCATTAATAACTTTAAAAATTTCATCTAATTCTCAGGTGCTGGGCCGTTAGCTTGTACATCTTGTCCAGCTCACTTTATGCTTGACGGCGGTTTGTGCATGGAATGTCTCGGCTCCCAGTATTATGACTCACCGACTCAAAAATGTAAAACTTGCCATGAATCTTGTCGGTCGTGCACGGGTCCGGGTCAGTATTCCTGCCAAACTTGTGCTTTCCCACTTCACCTTGATCGTCTTAATAACCAATGTGTGCCTTGCTGCCCTACGGACGCTTCACCTGACGATCAGTCATGCTGCCATTGCGATAAAGATACAGGTGAGTTTGGCACAGAACACCCTCCCGATGACATGAACGAAGGGATCCAAAATTAATTGCAATCAACAGCTCAGCCATTTGCTTGATGACATCGGATCCTCTTCGTTCTGTAACTAAGCGCTTGAACAGCAGATGTTTTTATGTAAAAAAGTCACAACATTTGGTATTAAATGCTTTGTCTCCGTTCGTTACAGGTCAATGCATAAACGCTTCGCCGGCTGGAAAAAGAAGAATCGCCATTGGAGCTGAACAACAATTTGGGAAAAACGATGGCTTCGGAGTTGGGAGGCTAGATAGTGAACCAACAGGTGTGTTTTCGCAAGTTGGGTCACCATTTACAACAATTACGGCTATAGCAGTCGCCGGATGTCTTATGGTAGTGACGATATTTGCTATAATTTTCGCCATTTTGCAGGTGAGTTTGATGAGGATCTTCTAGAAATGCTTTCGTTTAGAGTAAAATCATGCGTAACATAGGTCCTGCAATGCTTTTTTTAAACAAATATGAAGTTATCGCTTATCTTGATTTTGAAGATCTTGGCTAATTTTTAACGACAAAAACATGAGAATGACACAACTTTTCATTAAAACATATTCGCATCCTAATCCAATAAATAATCAGTTTGATGACAAGGACAATATAATGAAAAAAAATTCGGCAAAATATGTCCGAATCTTATCTCGGCAAAATAATCAGTTGCACGGCGTTACTGTTTATACCGAGTGAAGATAATAAAGCATTTAAATAGACAGATGGCCATTCGGTCAGTAGAAAACGTTCCATTTAAACTCAAAATTGGTAGCATTTATTTATTTGCTAGTTACAGGGCAATGTTCATTTTCATATGATGTTGAAATTATATCAACTGAAATATTTGCATTATACTTGTTACATATTTGTACATTTTAAAAAACCAAAACAATCAGCTTTGGTCAGGTTAATGTAAAAATCACGATTTAAACGATCAGATCTAGTATTCCTGACTAGAAGATGTTTTGCATTATCAAATATGAATCTAACCAAGTGGGTGCAACCATATGATTTTTTGTCATCCCTGAGCGATCACAAGAACTTTCAATTCACCCACGACGTCAAAGTTCTTTGCAGGAAGAACAAAACCATTGGTTCGCAAACGTTTGCCGGCATGAGTCATGGTTTAAATCGATGGTGAAATTGGCACAATTACCTGAACCGTAAATTAGTTAGCTAATTGAAATCCAATGGCATGAACTCGCATGAAAATTAGAGATCCACTTATTCAGCAGGCTATCTGACAAATTCATGTCCTCTACCCAATAGCTAGGGGATTTGGAATGATGTAGCACACTGTCCTATAGGTGGGCATGTGAAGGATGAAATAAATGTGAATTTGGTTTGCTTAAAACAATAATTTCACCATGGTTGTGTTTATGATAGTGAGTAACTGCAATTAGTTTGCTATAATTTTAATTAGCAATTAGCACCGATTTGAATTAGACATTAGGAAAATATCATGAACTGATTGCGACATTTTCTGCATGCTAACGATTTAATCGCTGGTCATTATTTATACAAATGAATGTAACATGTCGAAAAAATACTAGGCGTTGGAAAATCTGAGGGTGTGATTTGCGTTCAATTTGCCTACATAATTGGAACGACACAAATGATAAAATTCGAACTAAAAGTGTCATTCTTTAAGTTTTTTAGATAGAACAGTTGTTTTTTAGGTCTCATATTTCGTAACTAACATTGCATCCACACGTTTTTTGCAATACATTTTTTGAAACACCCCTTGGTGATTGTTCCATGTGCTTAAAACTAACTATCGACTAAATGAAGTGTACTGCAGCACAAATTATTAAATTGGATCTTTCACCCGCGTTTAGGTGATAAAAAGAAAAATCAATTTTTTATCTCACATTTTTTTAGGTTTATTTATTTTCGGTATTTCGCACGCAATGTATGGCAGCAGTGTTGTTTTTCCTAAAAGCTGTAAACTAATTATTGCAGTAATTTCATTTTAGTAATACCAGTTCATTTCCTTTCAAGATTGTAGATTTGCATGAGCTGTGAATTTTGTATTCACATATACATCTGGACTAATGTTTATATATTATGATGATCCGAAAGTCCATATCATTTAGGCTGCTTGTTTTCGCTGTACAGTTCGATTCATGCCGTATGAGATAGAGCCATACCATTGGATTACCTTTAAAACTACCAAAAACTTAATAAAAAACTTGTTCAAGAGAATCATCGTTTGTAGCCTTGCTACGGGCTTTCGTGAACAGCAACTCAATTTTCATTTTCATCACTCACTTTTCTTATAAGTTCGTTCGATTTTCGTACACTCTTTATAGTTGTAATAACATTTTGAACTTTCATATTTTGCCTCCTCGCAAGCAGAAGAACAGCTATAAGACGAAAGGAGCTGGCAAACGGACTCATACAGGCGTGAGATACAACAAATTGCCTACAAGAGCCAAGAAGTCGTTGCTGTCGTCGTCGGCGACGCTGCAAATAAACTTGAATGAATTTGATATGAATGATGACTTCTATGATGATGACCAGAATGATGAATATCACAGTGGTGAAGAACGTCACCATGATGACGGTGATAATGTAAAAAATTACGAAGACTCCAGCAATACTAAGTATGCGAAGGTAGTATCGTTTGGGAATGATGTGACGGGTGAAAACTCTCCACGACAATTGGACAACCTAGCAAGTGATAAATACCGTGTCGGCTTTACGGAACATGGAAATATAATAGTTGAGGAACCGAGTGCAAATAGCCCACATCAAGTTAATCGTGTACCCAATCAAAGTACATCCACTGTATGTTCAAATACTGATACTCGTAAGCAGGCAACTGAAAAATATGCTAAAGATGATTCCCATTATGGAAAGGCACAGAAGGCGTCAAGGAAAAAAAATACTGAAGCCAAATTGATGGCGAGGAGGAAGAGTTTAAATGGCAGCTGTAACAGCAGTAGCAACGAGGATGAAGAAAAAGTTCCACTTCGCACCAGAACGTAGGAATAAGTGTGTTCCAGCTCAGTTGACATTCTAAACGAATTTTTGGCTTTTCATTCTATATTTGTTTATTTGGAGTTTGCATCTCCCATTTGAAATGAAAATCTGGTCGGAAATTTTTAAAGGCAACTGAAATAATTCAGTTTTCCCAGAATCATTTTTTTATGGATTACAAATATATTTTAGTACCGAATAGTTTTATTTTTTAAATATAGTGATTTTTTAGTAATTTGTAAACAAGTATGAATAAACTATTTTATAAATTTTCTAGTTTTTTTAATAATTGCAATTTTAAAATCAATTGTTTCTAAAACTGTTGGATGAGTTGTTAATAGATAAATAAATTATGGTAAATAGAATTGAGTGATATTTTTATAATTATTATATTTACAATGCAACTATACGACAAATGCGAGGAATATAAATCAAGTGTCACTTGAATGCATGTTGAATTCGAAGCGTCTAAAATTTTAATTGATAGTCATGAATTCTTTCGAAAGAAATAAACCAACCAAGTTAAAGGATTCGGTTAGAAATATATGCGTATCCACGTGTAGCAGCAGACATATTCAAACTAAAGCGCAAGTGTCAGTGCAATGATCTTAGACTGCTATTTGAGCAGCAATTCAATTATGTAAAAAAAACTAATAAGTTAAATGAGTATTGAAAATAATGTGGCGGTGGAATCTGAAAGATGAACGCCAATCCAAGAAATCAGTGCACATGTCGTCTTCGGGCGGCTTGGTGTTAATATTCTTGTTGATTTATTTAATTGAAACTGATGTTGTATAGTAAATTTCATGTTTTCAACGTTTTTTACGAATCAAAAATTACAGTGATTATAAAGACGAAATAAATAGGTATTTATTTACTAAGAAGATTGTAGGTAGGCAGGAAGAAATAATCAAATTTCTAGAAAAACTCATTGAGGGTGTTCGAGTATCGCCTGAAATGTGGTAATCAATTAAACATAGCATGGTTGATAAAGTGAATATTGAATATTGTTTCGATTTACATTTGAATCGTTTTCGTTGTTTATTTAATTAATGTAAAAGCCTTCGTGTTTAGTTTTCTCTTAAATATATCTCAAATATTACGACGCGCGTCACAGGCTTATGTATAAATTATTTGTAGAGCAAACAAATTGGTGTTAAATTTTGCAACACAAAAACAAATATATCAGAGACCAAGCGAACTCAAATATTTAAATAAGATAGCATTACTTATACGCATGTCGATTTGTTGGTACAATTTCTTTTACTAACAGCTGTAAATAGATAATGAACGTCAAAAAGAACTGATAAAGTTTTTACTCTCGCCTTACCACTGGCGCAGAAATGCATTTGTAACAATTCGTTTATTCGATAAAAAGTCCTACTTTTTCTAGTAAAATATATAATTTACAAAATCAGCGAATAATATAAAATATTGAAATTCACGTGTTTCATATTGACCATCTTATGTTGAGTAGAAGAATAAGTAAGATGTGAAGATTAAATGTAATGGAGGAACTATTTATCAAACGATAAGAGTGCAAAGCAGAAAATTGTGAAATCGTCTAAATTAAAAATTATAAATTAATTATTGTATTGATATATAGATATAAATAAAGAATTTTTCATGTTATTATTGCCTCTTATTTGCAACTCAACGAACCTACTTTGGCGTTCTATGTTAGTACATATTATATACTAGCAAGCACCGTTAACAAATTCAGATGGAATTTATGTCCAAAAATAAATTAATGTGGAAAGAATTTTTTGTGTATGCCCGTGCAAGTTCCTATTCTCAGATATGTTTCTTGCTATTCATTACCGTAGCAAAATCAATTCAGAGATTATCGCAGTCATATTTTCAAAGTGGCAAACTAGTATGCTATATAGGCCAGGGGATGTCGTATAGCTATTTTACCCTCTGAATTATAAGAAGCGGTAAGAACCAATGCCATTTAAAATTCAACAGCTCAACAAACTTAGTCTGCAACGGTTTTAAAAGCGGAATCAAATGCTATGGTTTTGGAATCCCGGCGGAATACATTTATACGATTTTGTTGGACCACTCATACCAATTAAAATTTAAAACAGCCGCTTGCTTTACACCTCAAAGTGATAGACCTGATCTCACAATGCGGACGCATATGATGTCTGAAATCATAGAGCATAGTTGATAAAACTGATAAAATGTAATTTGAAAATCGCAATTAGTAATCACCACAAAGTCTCTTTATTCTCGACATCGCAATCCACTTCTTCACCCACTTTATCGTGTATCCAATGCGAGCATTTCATCCAATTTTCTAACATATCTACTAAATAATGTGCCAACAAAAGAGTCTGCTGTTACAATCGACTCGTTTCTATGCGAAAAACCTAAAGATTTTTCTTTAACCAATCCAAAATGCTTTCCATCCAGTGACTTGGAGCTTAACCATGCAGAGGAACAGACTAAGGTTTAGGGTAGCTGTTATATGTCGAAGTTGTTGTAATTTCCTTGTTGAACGAATGCGAGCTTCTCTTTGATATGAACCCGTTCGGAATCGATTGAGTGTGCTAAGACAGCAACTAAATGCACTAAGCAACCATCTAGTTGGAACGTTTGGTGAAGCAGAAAAAGTAAGAGCAGGAATTCAAAGCGAATTCGATCTGATCCAAAAAGTTCGAGTGTTGGATGTACAAAGAAGAAGAAATAAATTCGTTCGTCGTTAAACTTGAGGAAAATCATTCAAGGAGGAAAACACGCTATAAAATCGATTTAATTTGCCAGTGACATGTTAGTTGTAGTAGAGATGATGGTCAGGCTTGAAGGAACTATCTAGGTAACCACACATTAATTGACAAGCTAATTTAATGCAGCCGGATTAAACTATAATCTCATTAGATCTAAAGTCAGCACACAACGCACTTGCATACAAAACGTACCATCAAGCTCTGCGCCAAGTATTTGCTACTCTACTATAGCCTAGGAAGATATCACGATAAGCTTACAATACTCCGTAGTTATGCATTCCACGCACATCTTCGCAATGAAACTTTAGCACCACACTTATCAAAATCTAACACAGCCATAGGGGGAAGTCACTAATTCTTTTGGATTATAACTGCTGCGGGTATGGTTTATCTCCCGACACGACACGTGAGTAGTCAAACTTCTTGAGCTACTCCTGGCATTTCGTTTGCTTCGGTCCAGTGAAAACAGAGCTTTACAACATTTCGAAGAATTTATAATAATAATAATATTAAACACTAACCCTGTTGAATGCCAAAAATAATGTGTGTGGGTCACTTTATTTGACTAAGTTGGCAATGGGAGTGAATTACATGTTCGCCTTAATCTAAGTTAGCATTCAAAAACTTTGTTATCTTAACTCTGACTTTTTAATCGAGCCATTAAAGCCATTTTTTGCAACTCAAAAAATGAAATATGAGAGGAAATATCGGAAACGGATAAAGTTTATGATAAACACATGTAAATGGTTAAGGTTGCACTGCATTTAAATTTGTATTTGGTTCATTAACCTCCAAATTAAAATTTTCCTAAATAATTTTGCCGGACCACCAACGTCCCTTTCACCATAGACGGGTATCTATACATATGTACATATAAATATGTACAATTGATCGTTTGAATCCATATGTTTGCTAGTGGCCTTAGTAGACTTGCTTTTTACACTTTCGTCTGCCTTCATTCCTAGCCAAGCCGCAGAGCTTTCGATGGTTAACTTTACAAAAGGAAGAGGAAAGCACCATGTGATTTATTCCTCCAAAGGCAATTCATCTTAGCCAGGTCTTACCAACGAAGCTAAACACGAGAGTCCGGAAATCCTCTATGCATTCCACAATAAATTTTGTGGACTTGTTGAATAATTTCAGCTGGAGAGAAGACTTTTGTAAACGGTTTCAACTGGATGGTATGAAAATGTCAACCGTTAATGTAGGTATGGGTGTTTGTACTGGTTTTACTCTTATTCCTTGAAGCAAGATATCAATATTAATGAAGCATTGCTTTTTCACACGAGATGTATATAACTTCTTTCAGAAATTTTCGGCAAAGAAAACAATTTAATGCACCTAATTTTATTCAAATGAAGCACATGGTAAGGATCTGTCTACTGAATAAAATCTGAACATCTTCATCAGCGAGACTAAATGAAACATTATCGCAAACAAAAAAATCATTCGAATGCAACTCGAATAGAGTCATTTGTCCTTATTTCATTTATCCTTTATTTCCTAATTCGTCTATCTGCTTAATAGTACAAATAATCCAGAATACATACTATCGAAAGGTGGATAATGAAAAAAATGCATTGGGGTTTTCTCGAACTAATCGAATAAGTGACCTGTAACTAAGCTTTATTTTATTTAAAGACAGCAATGTAAAGTTTATGTAATGTGCAAATTAGATAACGTCACTCCGGTTTCCCGCCAAAATTATAAAAATACAATGAAAAATTCTCAGTTGATATTTCATTGGTAGCCTTGGATTGACAGGACAAATTATTAGACATTTTTTAGGTAAAAGTAAATTTGCGTGAAAAATGTGCTTATTTCCGTTGCATTCATTATTATCGGAAATTTCAATTGCTTTGTATGGAAGAGAAGCAGACATATTTTTCGAAGGGATATAACATGAAAGCCATGCATTAAATTTGTACAGGAAATTGGTTGATCTTTAAACAGACAGCATAAAGTTAATTATAGAAACAGCAAAAATTTTCAACAAATACTTTACATGTGTACAATTGCAAAAGACTGCATTCTGAAGAACCGATCTTTTGATGAACCCTAGCATTATAAAAAATATTCACTGCGCAAAAACTTGGGAACATATCTTTCTTGCTAATATTTAAGTAGATATAAACCAAATTACCACATAAAACCAAGTTATAAATCGGCTAAGGAAAATAAAATTAACTTTCTAATGGGCGATTCCAGCTGGTCATCAATCTGAATATGGGGTTCTGTAGGCTGGCCACTTATCGAATTTATCTTCATTCTTAGAAAAATAGTAAAGAATTAAATGAAATCCAGCAGCAAATAAAAGTGTCAAGTGAAATACGACGACTGATTAATGATAGGCATATCGAATTTATACGACAATTGGCTTGCCTTTGTTCTTCTTTCGTTTGCAAATCTGGCAGTGATCGCATGACCGAGAAATAAATAGTGTATGTACAAACCTGATGATAATGAAGTTTGAATGGTATCTAAATATGAAATGCGGAGATGTAGTATGAGATGCTTGCATACAAGATTTCTACAAATTAATTAATTCTCTACCCGGAACATAAAAGGACATCCCGTTAGAATGACGCGATTTTCGTTAATTTTTGGGGGGATTTTTGAACTTGTAAAAAAAATTTGTATTCAGTAATTGAATGAGATAATTTAGAAATACATTTTGGGTAATATTTTTTTAAAAAAACTTCTAAAAGCAAAATATAGGGAACAAACATTGCATCATGATATCACATTGTACCGTTGTATTAGTTAAATTATTATTCCAACTTTACAGTTCCTCTGAACAAAAATATCCATCATTCGCTGAAAAATTACCAAAACTCATAGATTTCTAACAACCATAGAATATGTAATACCTAGTTTGATTCCCTATTCGCTTTCTGATTTATTCTGACTTATTCGACATACAGTGCACTATTTTTTTAGTTATTTTTAAACAGATATTTATTATTATTATTTATTAGGAATTTGTCATTTGACACGTCCATATACCTTGGGTTGGGTTTGGATGCGCTTGAAATATGCTTCAAACAAACCCGCATGTAGATATATAGGCCAATTGGGAAGGGAATGCAGAGCTATTAGCTGTTACGACGCGTGGCGACGCGGTTGCAATCAGACCGAACCTGACTTTGCGTAAATCGCACAAGAGCAAGGGAGACGGCGTGGCGTTCAGGTGGTATAGCGTATGTAAGAAAAGAAATCGATCATCACGTTTGCGCCCAGCCTAAGCGTCGAGGACAATGGTGGCCCCAAAAGTACATACATACGTGTAAAAAGTAGGGTAAGTCATCTTTGAAACGGTTATTTGTAGGTCTACCTACAACTTAATAAAAATTCAAGCTAAAACAATTTTGCATCCATTCATCTTTCCATTCCAGGAATCTAGCGGCAGTAATCGACAAAAAGTCTGTCAATCACAGGTGAGTAAATAGATGTTTAACTTTATCATCTTTAGAATTCAAGTAAACAATTGAAATATTCTCGAAAACGTTGCATGCATCGCTGAGTTCAACCCGAGGTTATGGATTCTGCAAAAATCCATGACAAATACTGAATAACGCTTCGAGTACTATCTTGCAAGTATCGGGATTGGTGGGGGGTCACCATATATGCATATGGTCAATATGCATTTTATGAAAACAACTTTTAATTTGATGTTAACCTCACAAAGCGTACGTTTGATACTAGCGAAATTTTAGATAAAATTATAAAATTCGTTGCAATTTACGCTGTATTTCTGGAATGATCTCGAAATCTGTGGTTCTGCATACTTGGTTCTTATTGAAACAAGCTTGAATTGAACCAATTGACGTCGTTTCGATTTGAATAATGAATTAAAACAATGTTTTTCGCTTGATTCTAGCTAATTTTTGTTATTACAACCAATGAAATGTACGTACCTACATAACGAACATACATATGTATGTATGTGTATAGAATATTCCATGTATGTATATAATATGAACTTTAAGCGGTTCATGAAAATAATCTCTGATTCTCTATTGTGAAAGATTTTAAGAATTGAACGAACGAAAATTAGTCAAGACTATCGGTAACCAAGTCCGCATTCCTGTATTCCGCCGCACTTCACTACAATATCTTTCTAGCTATGAAGGATTGTTAGGTTTCGTCCGGGTTGATGACACATTTGAATTTCAAGTCATTTGTATGCTAATCATAGGTTGGTTGAACCGGCTTTGTAATAGGTAATATGAAGAATGGGAAATGAGAAATAGGAGCTATTCTAAATAACTGATTCTCGAGTGAAGAATGGCTTTATAAATATGGCTAAGGAATGAAGTGCCAGTCAACAATTGCAGAAGGACCGCATGAAAGTATCTAGCTTTTGCTCTGATAAATCATTGTCGGTTGGAATAATTTAAAATAAAAAAATGAACTTAGATAGAAATAATTCTGACGAAGGACTTTACATTCTATTACTCTGTAAAATTTACACAATGTTATATTTCAAACGCAATTGAAAGACAGGAAGTGATCTTTTTAGTGCGTAGCTCTGAAATTATTTCAGACTGATAACATTGCATGATACAACTACAGTAGCATTTCTTTGACACAATTTTCATCTGGTGGACCGAATTACGCAATCGGCAGTTGTGTTGAATAAAATCTAACGAAAGCTAATGTTTTCTGAATCTTCTGGTGCGAGACGACAACCGATTATTACTCAATCTCAATGACTCTGCATTCATTTCAATTCATTAACATTCACATATTTAACAAGATCGCGTTTTTCAGGGTGAATCTAGTGTTTTATAATGAAGTTAAGATCGAAACTTTGATTAAAAAAATCCTAAAAGCAGAAACGGAAATTGGAGTATGTATTTAATAAGCCTACGATGCAAGAAACAGTCGTACTTTGTTGCAAACGCTCAAGGCTGTGTTCATTATATGGAATCAAAGAATAAAAAAAATATTTTATGGTTATTCATAAATCTACTTTTGTAAAACTAAAGTGATAACTAATACTAGTTAAAAAGCTTTTCTTTGCCAGGGAAGATAAATGTTTTCGAGTTAACTTTAAGTTTCCCATATGCTATGATACAAATGATGATGATTTCCCATATGACATGATCTCCATTATCTTATTAGCACAAGGCAAGTCATGAAGGATATTTAATAATAATACATATTTAATACACACCTAAAATAATTCGAACAATTAAAATCTTCGTTGATTCGTGTGAATTTGAATGAAATATAAACTAGTTGTTGGTGACTGTTGAACTCAAATACATATTTATCTTTTTTACCATATAGTAGCTAGTAAAATAAACTTAGAAGCATCTTCTATAATTATGTAGCTGTGCGCCTCATCCCATTATAGATGATACTTTGTCAACTCATATCAACTTCCGATAAATAATGAACAAATATGAACGAATGGATAAGTTGGCTCGAAATTTACTTACTGGTCAATTCATTGCTAGGTCGTTACTTGCTTGCAAAATATTTAGCAAAACTAATCAACGTAGGTACTCGCTTACTAGATTCGATAGCCAAATGTATCATTTTTATTTCCCTTTACGAAAAATAAAAACGCTGATGTCTTCTGGGCGATAATTTTGGTTCGAAATTAAGCAATTTCGCTTCATTTACCAATTAAATTAACATTCTTTTTGATTATTCTGAACTCGAGAACAGAAAATACCCACTTCAAATGACTGGCATTACCCCATAATGATACAGTGACCGGTCACAAAAAATGATCTTCAACCCACCCTTTAAAACTTACTTACTCGGATATATTATAATTGGAAATTGAAAAAAATGCTCATTGATATAAAGTATTATTTGATAACCTGTGCCTAGAAATTTCATTTTATTACAACAAAATGTGTCGACCCACGCACAGGTTTCGCTGACACTGCAGGCAATGAATAATTTGGTTGATTTCGTATTTCAATAAATTGAATAAAGCTGTTTTGTGTTTGTGTTATTATTAAACAGTTAATAACAATTGCAGTGTTTAATAATGTAACGAAACGCGCAAGGGCATAGTTCACCATCATCATCACTTTCTCTAAAACATTAAAACTGCAAAAAGCCCTATGTTAATGAATAAATGCTCCTTGCCAAGATTCACACCTTTGCGTGGTTTATCACACTGCCGAGATCTTTCTCAGGCAGTCAGCTTTGATTGTCCGCACCAATCAACAGTAATTATAGCACTTTAGCTAAAACATATGTGCGGTTCGTCTTGTGTATACAATTATCCACAAAAAATATGATATTCACAATGTAAGTGTGTGGTTAAACAGTAACGTCTTATGCCTAGCAAGATGCTAAACGTACCTTGTTACCAATCTCAGATGATTGATTATACATATTTTACTATTGTTCACATACTCCATCATAAGTTGTCCAAGGAAAGACGCTTCTTATGACGATTCAAACCAAACATTTCAAAACAAATCATAAATGTTGTCCATTGAGCCATTACAGATAAATACAATCGCTTATGGTGATCATTGGTCGCACGTTGTTGCAGTGTCGGGTCTCAACTCATCATGAAAATATAATGATTTGATCTTTCTCTACATTTCAATTAGCATTTGTTAGCCACTACAAACTCTAAAACTTGCGAATACGCATTAAAAATGGAGGTCTGCCATTCAAATAGTTTTTAGGTCGACATGATTTTCATACATCGAATACAATTGCTGTGTAATATTATTTTCTTGGAAATAGTTTTAAAAATTTAGTAACCGTTGACTGAAACGGGAAGCTTAAGGATAAAGCGTTTTCGAAAATGTCAATTTCTTATACGAGCTCGACATGTACGAAATGAATTGCAATTTGAAATCTTCAAAAACAGGGTGAGCCCGATGAGCATGTACTTTGAATTGTTTAAGATCGAGTGGCAAGCTGTTGTTTACCATCTTAGAAAGATGTTACCTAGAGAAAGAAAAATAGGTTCTTAGAGTATACTACATTCGGTTACAGCAGGGAACGAAATTTACACAGATAAATTTGAATATATTAAGTGTTCCATCAAATATGACTCTGCAATTTTTTAAGAAAAACAATCCTTAGAAAATTGCACCAACATCCACACAAAGAAATGGCTTAGGCTTTGCAGTTAGCGTTTCAGATACAAATTAAAAAGAAGCACAGAAGTATCACGATGAGTCCAAGGTTTGTTAAATATGTTATTGATTTTATTTGAAAATACTTCTGAGTTAGTCTACAGTTAATTTTTTTGGGATGTTTGACTAGTATGCAAATGGAAAATACGATACCTTTGACAACGTATGAAAATGTTTGGGCCGTCTTATAATCAGTTCACGTCCTTCAAATTTCGCATGAATTTCTATTTCCGATGAGTTTCATGTTGGCAGTATACAACCCAAAACAGCTAACTGTTAATGTCGTTCAACGAATTTCTAAGATGACTCTACATCTAAAAAAGTGAGAAGCTCGAAGGTTATCGAGAAAAACTTGCAAGTCTGCTTCTGAAAATAATAAAATGCGAGCAAGCTAGCCTGCTAAAATGTATCTTGGAACATTTTTATTCAGCAAATAGTACATAGCGCAAGTTAGATGCTTTTTTTAAACAGAAAAAGAACAAAGAAAAAAGGTTGCACCAGCAACTCAAACGTGTGTTGAAGAAGCCATGGTTTTTCCATTTTGGTCGCATTGTTAGAAGATAGAGGCTAAAGTGCCATGACATTCTACATTTGGACGCAAGCAGAAAGTGGATATTTACAGTCGGAATGTTTGTAATTTTTTCCGTTGAGATTTGCGCTTCTAACAGCAATGCGTGGGCACACATTTTCATTGAAAAGAAATATATGTACGATTTGAATGGGATGAATCCCCAATTAGCAAATCTCATAGAAAAACCTATGATACTGCGCATCTTCGTTGGCACTCAGGTTGGCAAAATTTAAGCCATCGGTTATTACATTTGCAACATACAACAGGATATTAGATTTGACATATGTATAACAGAATGTTACCTTATTTATTTATTTGTTTCTTAGAGGCGATCGAATTGCCATCTAAATTTCGTATATCTAAGAATGTTAATTCTAATGGAGTGAAAAATATTTTGTTTTTAAATCACACATTTAGACTTTTAACTTTATTTCATTGTTCTAGCAAGAAATTTTCGATTCAAGTACTATCATGACTGTTTTCGGAGTGCATATTGAACATTTAATTTTCTCCTATCGTCATAGCCTATGAGCTAAAAAGCGCTAAGAAAAGCAAACAGTTGCAGTTGCAGTTGAATGTTAGTTGATAATGCGCTTCACAGTTTTAATATCTCATGCACGGAAAAGTGGCAATCCACAGTGCAATTTCCCCCTTCATTTGATTCGGTAATGCATAATGCTTTTACAACAATCTATTCCGTTTCATTAGGGTTATGAAAATATAGAGTGAAACCGAGGAACGAAAGAAAACATACTCTATATTCACTAACCGGAATATATAGCTTTAATGATTTTTTTCGCGGAGTATTGAAACTTGAATGCAAATGTACTGTTTGAATATTTCATTTGCATTGCATTCCTTTTCTTCCATCCAAATATAAAAATATAGAATATATACATACATAGAACTATAACTGCTAACATACTAAATATTGTTCTGGCAAATAATAAAACTAAAAGAAATAGATACAATAAATCCGCATTTAACCTCTCGTGGTCTCGCATGACTAACAAATATTTTGGTTCGTCTAATTTCTTGGAAAGATGACATGGTGCTCAGTAAGGGGACTTTCATTTTCGCTATCTGGAATAAATAAAGATATCTATAGCAGAACCTGTTCTGTATGAATATTTCGGCTAACACCGAATAGCTGCTAAAGAAACGGAAAGTGATTATCATAATGGAATATCTGTGCATGTTTAAAATAGTTGTTATTTAAAGGTGATTCTCATAAGTCGTTGGTTGCATATAAATTCACCGTTAGGGAGATCGTTGAAAGAAAAATTGCTTTGCCAGAAAAAGAAGATATAACAATTTATACTTTGGTAGGAGTTCAAGGTTGTCCTATCCACAAAAAAAACGTGAACACGAAGAAGGTACACCTATACGAAAATATTATGTAATTTGTAGTATAATGGATTGATATTTTCTATCGCTAAAAATCGAAGTCACTAAATGACCTGAAAACACATGGTAAAAAAAGTTGCTCATAAGAGTGCAACGTAGCTTACCCTTGCGGTCTGCAATCTCGGAAACTTACTCCTCTCTTTCGTAACAATTGACTGGTTTTGGCAGCAACTATACAGATGACTTAGTTGAAACGTTTATAGCTGATTGTTCAATTTCTTTTTGATCAACTGAGTGACCACATGGTTAGATGGTTAGGATTCCAACGCGACACTTTGTATCTCATAATTAGAATTTTAGTCAAACTGTTTCACACGCGTCTGAGCTTTTTATAACTAACTAATTACTGCTTTAAGAACTGGTTAACGCTGAGCTTTGCCCAATAACCATAGCCAAAATGAAAACGTGGGATATTTAGATGATATCAATCGGTAAATATTGGGAGCATGGCAACACCTCAAGCGAATGTATAAAAGCTTTGATGACACCAAATTCAATCACACCAATTTTAGGCATTCCACGTTCAAGACGCCATGAGGACGGCACTCCTGGTGATAGGACTGTGCCTTTTGGCCGCATATAAATCAGTGCACTGTCAATCGATCGGATATGAGGACACTGAGATAACTGTCGGTTCAGGTAAACTGTTTGGTGGTGATTTTGTGTGATACTTTAATGAAAGGTGCAAATTATCCACAGTAGAAGCGGCCTCTTTTGATGTTATCAGACAAAAGCGAACTCCTTTTTTCTTTTTAAAGTCTGACGTATTTTTCGAAAAAATTAGGCAGCTAGCCGCATTTCCATGGTGGAAAACTAAAAACGTGGAATATAGAGACTCGAGACCTCAAACCATCATTCCTAGCTACAGCACAGTGAAGCCAACAGAGTCGACAACAAGTGCAAGTATTTTTAGACCGGTGGATAGTTTAATTGGATTTGAAATTAAAAAAACGCAGAGAGGAAATTCTATACGGATCGAAAAACAATGGATAACTCCGAGAACAACGACTTCTACTGAAGCGCCCTTTGATTCTAACAGGCCTCCCCTATATGTTTCTGTTGACAGTGAAGATAATAGTGAAAGTGTAAATGAAGGTGAGAAACTAGTGGAGGAACCTACAGAAGAAACAACTACGCAACAATTTGAAGTGCAAGCAGAAAAAATATTTGAAGCAAATTTTTCATCAACAACTGATGATGCAAGCACACCATCTCCATCAAATGATCAAGAAGAATCAAATTCTAGACTTGGCACAACGGAAAGGCCAGATGAACTTAGTTCAAGTGGACAAATTGATGGATCTCTACAAGGATCAACTTATCCAAACCAAAATTTCGCTTCTGAGAATCAAGAAGAGTCTATCTTGCAAGACGTTGCATTACGAGGTCAATGGCAATCTATGCAACAGAAAAACACCCCACCTAGCCTTGAAACAGTAACGGAGCAAGGAATGCAAGCTCATCCTCCCCAAAGTCCATTTCTTCCATTAGAGTTAGAAGGATCGTCAGGGTTAGTTCTAGCCCAACCTTCGCAGGCAGTAACACCAGAATCAATAGAGCAAAGTCCACAGGGGCTACACTACCCATCATATTCCCAAGGATCAGCTGAACAAGGTCTAAGTCAATCTCAGGAAGGTCAGAAATTCCCTTCAGACTTACACAAATCGCCTGATCAAGGTCAAGATCTAAACCAGCAAGACCAAGTTCCACAAAGTTTGAACTTTTCGCCAGGTTCTGAAGGAATGTCAGAGCAAGTTCAAAGCCAACAACTTAAAGAGATTGACTTCTCTCCAAACTACCAAAGATTTCAGGATCAACCCCCGAAAGGTCAGAATATCCCGTCAGGCTTCCAAGGATTACAAATTCAAGGTCAGCCTCTACAGAATCAGAACTTTCCACCAGGCTTCCAAGGATCGGCTGATCAAGGTCGAGACCCAAACCAACAACCGCTCAAATTCTCTCCGGGTTTCTTGGGATCAAAAGATCTATATGAAGGTACGCAAACTCAGAATTACTCGCCCGCCAGCCAAGAATCACAAGTTCCAGGTGAAATTTTCCCAACAAAATTCCAAGGATCACTTGAATCGAGTCAAAGTTTCTATGGACAGAACCAAGCTTCGGGCTTACAAGGAATAGGCCAAGGAAAAGAACAAATTCAGCAAGCGATGGGTTCCTCGCAAGGCTTTCAAGTGGCACCCGGACCAAATCAAGGCCAAAATGCGCAGTGGCAAAATATCCCGCCCGGATTTTCAGGACAAGGCCAAACTTCACTACAACAGGGGTTCTCGGCAGGCTTCCAAGGGATACAAGGTCAAGATCTACAAAGTTTGAACTTCCCATCAGAATTCCAAAAATCGTCGGAGCAAGGTCAAAGTCAACCTCCGAAAGGTCCGAATATCCCATCAGGCCTCCAAGGATTACAAATTCAAGGCCAATCTCCACAAGGTCAGAACTTCCCATCTGGCTTCCAAGGATCAGCTAATCGAGGTCGAGACCCAAACCAACAACCGCTCAAATTCTCTCCGGGTTTCTTGGGGTCAAAAGGTCCATATGAAGCTACGCAAACTCAGAATTACTCGCCAGCCAGCCAAGAATCACAAGTTCCGGGTGAAATTTTCCCAACAAGATTCCAAGGATCACTTGAATCGAGTCAAAGTTTCTATGGACAGAACCAAGCTTCGGGCTTACAAGGAATAGGCCAAGGAAAAGAACAAATTCAGCAAGCGATGGGTTCCTCGCAAGGCTTTCAAGTGGCATCCGGACCAAATCAAGGCCAAAATGCGCAGTGGCAAAATATCCCGCCCGGATTTTCAGGACAAGGCCAAACTCCACTACAACAGGGGTTCTCGGCAGGCTTCCAAGGGATACAAGGTCAAGATCTACAAAGTTTGAACTTCCCATCAGAATTCCAAAAATCGTCGGAGCAAGGTCAAAGTCAACCTCCGAAAGGTCCGAATATCCCATTAGGCCTCCAAGGATTACAAATTCAAGGCCAGTCTCCACAAGGTCAGAACTTTTCACCTAGCTTCCAAGGATCAGTTGATGGAGGCCGAAATCCAAACCAACAATGGCTTAACTTCTCTCCAGGCTTTTCCGGATCAAAAGGTCAATATGAAGCTACGCAGACTCAAAATTACCCGCCAGGTAGACAAGAATCACAAAGTCCTGGTCCAATGCTCCCACCAATATTCCAAGGGTCACAAAGTCAAACTCCGTATGAACAGAACCAAGAACTGAATTTCCAAGGACTATCTGGACCCGCTGGAAGTCAATCTCCGCAAGGGCAGAGTCGCTCGCCAGGCTTGCAATGGTCACTAGAACAACAAAGTCAACTTCAGCAAAGTCAGAGTCATAGCTTACCACCGTCTCAAGAACTGCTGGTTGAAGACCAACAACCACAAAGGCTTGATTTTAAGCCTTCCTTCCAACGGACGTTTATACAAGATAAAAGCCAACCTCCACAAGATCTGAACATTCAACAATCACCCCAAAAAATTCAAGGCCTATTCAGGGAAGGACAAAGCTCGATACAAGGTGTTCAATGGCCTCCAGAGCAAAATTTGAACTCTGAAAAGTTATTGGGTGAAGCACAGGGATACAATTACGACCCATCCAAGCCGGATCAGCTCCCGTCAAATGATCGTGGACTGTTTCAACAACCAGGCCCAAGTGAAAGTAGCCTTGCCTCCGATGCGAAAAATGAGAACAGCGGACCGTCTGCCGACACTGATATTGTTGAATTGACTGGCCCGGCCAGCGACGAGTACAACGCACCTAGTAGCCAATCGCAATTGCAATCGGTTCGCGCCAATCAAACGGAGAGAGAAGTAAATAATGTCGACAAATCCATAAGTCTCGATACTATAGCCAGAGTCAGCGGACCCGGTGACGAATCGGGTTTTGCTGGCGATATCAGACGTGCTACTGGAGGCAGCGCGAATATTTTTGGCGGGAAATTCGCTGAAACTTCAGTCCCTGCGACAAGTGACTCCACTCCAGGCGATCAGTTGCAGCCACAGAAAGGTAGGAAGCGCTCTGGAAACACTCCCCTGACTGCACTCGAACAGATCAACAAAGCCAATCAAGCCCGAGGCAGGTTTGGTTTGAGAAGTTACACGCCTGCGACGAGAATCGATTAAAATCAAAACAACAAAATCTATGCAAATGTTGCATTAAGTCTGAAATAAAATATCATTATTTATTTACCAACCAATAAACAACTAGAAGCCAACTATTTGCGGTTGCTTTCTTGAAATGCTTAACTATGCGAACTTGCGTAAAATCAATTGATACACCCCCTGCTACCAGCAAATGGGAAACATCGGGCATCTCCTTTTTTGCTTTCAGGAATGGATTAATAGTGTCTTTTGGCTATGCACAAGTTCGAATAAAATTCTCCTACAACTCGTAACAATTAAGCAAAAAATTATAGAGAAAGTATCTTCGAATGGCCGATAAGACACCACTGTAATACTTTGTATCCAAATGAAGCTCCCGAAGCATTTTGATGCATCTGTTCGCTATTTTTTTTTCAGCGCCTCTAACTCTTTTCCTTCGTTCCATGCCTAGCACAATATTTTTCTCACTGCAGAGTACTGCCGTTTTAAAATTAAAAACGTGACGTCATGCAACTACTATTTGTCGTGCATATTTTCCGGTTGTAACTTCTTAGTGATTATTAATATGGTGAACATGCGCCTACTGGCAAGCACATTCGAAAATCTTCAACGTGGACAATTTGAGAGAGAATTCATAAGAATCCATTTTGATTTGCAGAAAGACTACCCTCACGCACATATTAAAATATTGTGCACCTAAGCAGTCATAGATGAATTATAATAACTTTTAAAAAGCCGTGAAAGGATTATCTTCAAGAACAAAAACTCATTGGAGGATATCTGTAAAAACTTGAATGTATGATCTTCGCTTGGAGATGCTCCGAACAAGCACGAATCAAACTACACAGTTGATTTTATAGCATTAACCATTTAAACTTTTAAATGAATTTGATGGAATATATTTTTTATCGGACGTATTCTGGATTTTTCCGTAAAACTACAAAACCTTCTAAATGATTAGACAACGGTATATATTCTTCTGTTGCAAGCTCTGCCCTTTCTCCAGCTGATAGTAGAACTGGAGTCGTACTGGTTTGGATGGCTGTGATGGTCTTAGGGTTGCCAGCCTGAGCAACTGTGTCAACAGGTATTCCAATCCGTACCGGCACAGATAGATAATTCAATTGTTCATCGAAAGTTATCAAACAATGGGGCTCAATGGCTGGCACAATTGTGTATAGTAGATAATGCCATGGGCCAAATATCACTGAAAAAAACCTTTTGTGAGCTAATTTTCATCGCAATTAGAATGGTTAAAACGTCATGAATATTAAATCTTAGATCCATTCCGCCTATATCTGCTGTTACATAATTTTTGATTTCACACAAAGGTATGATTCTGGAAAGTAACCATTCACACCATATCTAATTAAGGACATGTGTTTCTACTTACTGTTTTTTAAATCGATCGCCGTGAAAACGACACACAAAATAGCAGCAACAGCTATTGGCTTCATGATCTGCTTGTTGCTATGGTAGAGATTGAGACTCATCATTCCTTTGCCCAGATGAGTTAATCCCTGTGCGATTCTAACTAGAAACAAGCTAATTGAATCTTTAGCATAATACTGCGCCAGCTGTCGTAACAGCAAACCAAGCCGAGCATTGTTTGTGCCGGCCCCAATTAATCCCAACGAAAATATAGCAGCGTGAGCTACTTCTGGATCATTATCGTGCGAAAATTTATTAAGCATCTCTAAAACTGCCATTTTCGGATTGGAAATACTACTCAAGGCGATGGCTAGAGGAACACTTTTTCGTATACACACCTCTCCGTATCGCATCAAATGCCCGAAAGATCTAAGCGCCATTTCAGTACCAATTTCTTCTCCCATCGATATCAAAGCCACACCTATCACAGCTACTGTTTGGATATCAGTTAAATCGATTTTTCTGTATTTTGGGTCAGCTTGGCCTTCGTCATTTATTTTTGTTCGTTTCCTCAACTCGATGGGTCCTGAGCAAATATGGAGCAGTTTTTGCACCTCCAGAACATTTCCCGTGCCCACGAAAGCACACATTTCAACAATGATTCTTGTGTAGGTTCCATAAGGCTCTTTCAAAATCTTCAGGCCTTCTAATAGCGTCTCGCACCCAGATTGCCTACCCAGATACAACAGTCCCAGTGCAAGGTGGAGAAAGTTTATGTGGCTGTTGTGATGCTCTCGTATCGAATAGGCTACAATCTGTTGTAAAAGAAGTTCTGTATCTTCAGAATTGCCACTACCTGCCGCTATTAAACCAATACTTATCGCCAATACACCCAGAACCTCATGATCATCACTGCTAAACAAAGAACGCAGTGGTCCCAATGCCAAAGGGCTGTTCGAGCCAGCGTACGCAATACCTATGCCAAGGATTGAGCAAATTCTCAAACTTTTGTTAGAGCTGTTCAGATAGTCGGAAAGAAGCGCAAGGGCCGGTTCAACCTCATCCCTAACACCGCAGGTAAGAATCCCACAAACTAGTAGGGATCCAGCCTTGACATAATCATCTGCTGAATACAAATACTTATCAATTGCTACCAAACCTCCGTCAATATCCCACAAATGCAAGAGTCCGATAGATGCCGTCGCGCTTATTATGCCATAGTCCTTATTTTTATAGAGCCATTTGCTTCCATAACTAGCGAATAATTTGTCATTACCGAATCCAGCGTTAATCATCCCGTTCACAATACTCGCAGCTAGATTACTACGCGCCGAATCTTCTTGCGTATGAATGCGTGTTATTCGCGAAGAGTCTAGATATGATTTATAGACATCTTCTGGAGTTTTTCCTTCTAAGATATCCAACTCCTGTGCTAAAATCATAAAGTGAGACTTAAGACGAGCGTTCATTGTTGCTTCCACCATTTCAGCTGTTGCGTCTACCCCTAAATCATTTAAGTCGAAATTGAAACGTTGTTGACCCACGAGCAACGCAATTTGAAGTTTCATCCGTTGGCTTAAACAGTCTTGAAAAATCTTCTGGAAGATCTAAAATGGTCTTTATACTCACTATTCAATAGCAAAATGATTCACCTGCAGGTCGTTAAGATTCAAAGCAACTCGTGAAGCTTCATAAAATTCGCCGAACTGCAAAGCTAGGTCAAGAATTACCTTCAAAAGGTTATCATTTTCAGGATGAGGAACAAACGGTACGCAATGTTGCAGATACAATGAGACTTTCGGGTATGAATCACGATCAATGTACTGACCAAGGATTGCAAGTTGATCCACTTCCATCAGAAGATCACAAGCCTCGAATTCTGCGTTGTGTGCTATTGTGTAAGGAACTATCTGCTTAACTAAGGACGCCAATCGATCCTTTTGGAATCGATTCGCGGTAGGCCATAAAGTTGCAATATCCGATGACAAGTGCCTCACATATTCGTGACCCCAATCACTAACTTGAATATTGGGATCAGCGTGCAATCGATAGTTAATGCTATCGCTTGGAGGTCCCATCGTCATGGCAAGCACTGAAATGATATCTGCACAACTTTGCAGCGTCTTCTCGTCGCGAAGCTTTTCGAAGACTTGCTTCATTTTTTCGTAGTGGGGTACCATAAGCTTTAAAGGCTTAGGAACGGAAGTGATGCTCGTTGTTGATGACTTCAGTAATTTTCGTAATTTTTCCAGAGCGGGAAGATACATCCCCGAATGATGTGCATTCAGTTGCTCCACAATCATTTCAAGCTCTTCTCGCAGCCATCTATCTTCGACGCTCTGTCGCGCGAACAGGATTGTATTATGATGCTGAATTAAACCAAAGATTTTCTTACCGTACTTGAACTCATCTTGCAAAATTAACTGCGGACAATTTAATTTCATTCGTCAAGAAACAACGTTGAAAAAAAGAGATACCGTTGTCATGAATCATTGGCTACTGCAACACAATTCAAATAATTTTAACAAACTTTCATATTTGAACTGTTGAGTGTCGCTGGAGAATTTAAATCGCATCTATTTACAGTGCTTTCAGATTCACTCGCAAAGTTTGGATAGAGTTTGTATGATGCAGTGCCTTCTATTCTCTTCCGCTAGTTGGTTGATTGCAACGACCCAACAAGCCATGTATGTTTTTCACGGTCGTACTCAGCGCAAAACTAATTTGGCTGGGTCGCGAGCTGTAGGCCATTTTTCGAGTAAAGTGTAAATTTTATTAATAATATTAATAATAAAAATAACAAAACGTAAAAGAACTCATGAGAGTAAGCAAAAGTAGGTAAAAGCATTCGTATCAAGCGCTTAACCATTATTAATATTAATTTTACAATGTTTTTAATAGAATTTGTTTTGTTATTCTAAAATTAAACGTTTTTTCACAAGAACCCCTTAAAGCAGCGAATCTCTCAAAGGAATGATTCCCATAATTGCGAATAAGATCACATAGAAAAATTAAGGAGCCTATTCTATTTTGTGCAAGTTTTTGATTAAACTAAAAACTGCGAGATTAACTTTGATGGTAATCTAATCAAATCATAAAAACGTTAATACGTTCCGCTTCTCAGTGATTGGAATGAACACGATGTTTGTTTCGTGTGATATCTTGCGAGAAAAAGATGAAAAAACGGCCGGGCAAAGTTTATAAAAATTCAAACTAATAATTTCGAGAAACAACACCTACCGTTCTAAACATATATTGTTGTATTTATTCGAAGCACAGGTTACTGCATATTTCGTATCAATTTAAAGAAATGTGAAACATTTTATTTTCAGTCGGAACTATATTTACATATATTCGTTCCCATAACGCCATTCCTATGAAGAAATTTACCATGACGGAACATTTTGTTGAAATAATTTCGTGCGAATGCGTACATGCATCGCTTATTTTTTTGCTTTCAACTTATGCTGTTTTCAAATAAAAATTCAACTGTGCTAATAAATTCCTTCTCAACGATATATCAATATGAACAGCTTAATCTACTTCTAAACTTTTCTTCAAAACTTTTATTCAGAATGCTCGTATTTTCTCCCAATCCTTTAGATCCATTGTATGCTTCGACAATCCTTTAGTTCCCTTGTATTTTCTCTCTCATCCAATTCGAAAAGGAAAATATTGGCTTTTGATATCAATATCAACACCAACAAAAAAAACTTTGTAGCTTAAGGCAATATATAGGATGTGGACGAATTGTAGATGCACATCACGTTTTCGGGGGTAGCGATTGGTAAAATTGGTTGTTTTTATTATTTCATATATATATTCGACAATTCCGCTTAGAAAATGTTTTAAAACGATATTCATTTACATACATATGCTTGATTTGAATTTGTTTCATGTCGTTTATTAAGCACCAAGTTTTAAATTCATACTTAAAGAAAATATTCAATTCTGCAAATCGAAAGGATTGATATCTTTATTGTTAAATCTTCAAAATGAATGTCGACTGTTCGATGTTCACCAGAGTTTCAGAGAAACCTTCACTCGATTTCGATGCCCTGTAAATTTGATTGGTGGAATACGAAGGAATATACTGCAGTATAACTTAACATTCCGTTTCCTTAGTCGAGTTTTATGCAATGTTTTCTTTTGGAAGAAAGAATTTTCCAATCATAGTTGAATGTTTATTAATTTGTAATTGAACAAAGTGGTAAAGGAAATATGCCTGATAAATATGCCCAGAAACAACGAAATACCCATATCGAATATGATTGTTGATACATTCATAACGAAATATTAAAACAACTCTCACACCTGTCGATAAAGCTTGTCGCTTCTTCAATCGCCATGAACGAAATGCGACACTTTTTTTGGTTTCAATTTTCAAGATACTTCCGTAGGGAAGTAGCGACTATACATTCGTTTAGTGAACTGTTTATTAAGTGCATATGTGTAACCTAGTAATAAATACGCTGCAGTTTGGTTAAACTGCAATGGACTTAGAATGTAGTAGTTTTTCGTCAGGGTATATATTTTTTAAGTGTGTTCATACTGTCGAAGGTCCATCAACCGGTGTACGTCTTTCGTTGTAGACAAAGCTGGGATGGCAGACTAGCTCAATGAGAAGCAACAAACCCTTTTGTTGAAATGCAAATGAAATTCCCTATCGTCAAAATATAAAAGTAAAACGCTTCATCTAAATTAATATTGTCCTATCATTGTGAAAAGTGGTTTGTGGTTGAAGAAGTGGCTCAGCGACTGTACGCTCAATCGAAATAGATTTGAAAGTAAATCTCTATCGTACATATATACATATTGCGATTTTCATACATTTGTTGTTTATGCCGAAAGTGTTTTCGGAAGGTAATATTTTCACATTACAGGTCGCTATATAAATATAAACGAAATATTCAGGCATTTGAATATATTAAGCAATAATTTTACTCAATGTAAAGGATGCAATCGAATACTATTTCTTCGAAATAAGGTAGTATGTAATATTATATCTTGACCCCACCAACTTTAATTTTTTGTCAATCAAATAGAAATTAAGATATTAATTTCTTTCGGTCTAACTTCAATTTTCAAGATACTTCCGTAGGGAAGTAGCGACTATACATTCGTTTAGTGAACTGTTTATTAAGTGCATATGTGTAACCTAGTAATAAATACGCTGCAGTTTGGTTAAACTGCAATGGACTTAGAATGTAGTAGTTTTTCGTCAGGGTATATATTTTTTAAGTGTGTTCATACTGTCGAAGGTCCATCAACCGGTGTACGTCTTTCGTTGTAGACAAAGCTGGGATGGCAGACTAGCTCAATGAGAAGCAACAAACCCTTTTGTTGAAATGCAATTGAAATTCCCTATCGTCAAAATATAAAAGTAAAACGCTTCATCTAAATTAATATTGTCCTATCATTGTGAAAAGTGGTTTGTGGTTGAAGAAGTGGCTCAGCGACTGTACGCTCAATCGAAATAGATTTGAAAGTAAATCTCTATCGTACATATATACATATTGCGATTTTCATACATTTGTTGTTTATGCCGAAAGTGTTTTCGGAAGGTAATATTTTCACATTACAGGTCGCTATATAAATATAAACGAAATATTCAGGCATTTGAATATATTAAGCAATAATTTTACTCAATGTAAAGGATGCAATCGAATACTATTTCTTCGAAATAAGGTAGTATGTAATATTATATCTTGACCCCACCAACTTTAATTTTTTGTCAATCAAATAGAAATTAAGATATTAATTTCTTTCGGTCTAACTTCAGCCTGATATTTTCAAGTGCTTAGTCCCAACAGTGGCAACAAGTTTCTTGGATTTGAATTTATATTGAAAGTCACGTGTCGAGTGGAACTCGTGATACAAATTAATTTCGATCAGTGGTGTCTATATTGAATTTTCATCGAACTCGCATTGAACTTTATCCATGTTGCAGATGTAGATAAGGGAACAATCTGGTGTATCTACTTGGGATTATCTGAAAAAGAGGAAAAGGTGCCGCGAATGCTTATTGCTCCTAGGAAAGTATATTCATTAGGTTGATTAATCAAGTAGGGAATTTTTAGAAAAAAAAAAGTTAGCGAAACAAATTTGAAAATGTCATTTACATTTTTATGGGCAAATGCAAAAGTGGATGATAATTAGAATTGTAAGAGAATAAGAAAGGAAATCAATATGGTTTTAATGATTTAATGGAAACGTTTGTTATGCTAAAATGTGAACAAAATATTTATGATGAAATAGATGGGAGATAAGGTAATGCCTGTGCTTTAATTAAAATATCAAACGCCATAAATTTCGTTTACCTGGACGAATATGGAGTTAATATGTATAATCTTCTAAAGGAATGTTAATAGGCCTCCTCCATATTGAGATGCATTGTTTTTATGGAATATTTTGTATCGTCAGAAAAGCAAATCTATTATTTCGATAGGATCTCTTATTTGATATGTATGCGGACGAAAAAAATAATACTGATATCAAGTACATTTAATGTACATTTATTGAGATTGAGGATATTCTTTAGTTTCCGATTGATTCTGTTCGTCATTAACGTTTTATAAAACACAATTTATGTTATTTACTTAAATATAAATGTAAATACATGATTTGTTACAAAAGAAATAAGTTGAACCCATTCCAAATAGACATATTTAATGTTCACATCCAATCTATTGGAATAACATGTCTGAAGCATCCTTTTAGCACAGAATCGATTCGATATGATTGGCTTGCAAGCTTCGCGTCGAACTTTATGATCAGTTGAAGTCCTATTTAATGGACATCAATCAACGTCTTAGTTTGCGCGAAAGCAATTAAAGGTTTATATTTTTTTTGATTCTACGTTTACCAGAGGATTGCAATGACATAGGGTAGTGTATCTTTTGACTTATAACAAAGTTTGAAGTTTCAAATCCTCAATCATACGTAAGCGAATAAGATATCATTTGAATCCGTACTACAAATATGTTTCTCCCCCAAAAAGAAAGCTATCCGTTCCATGGTGAGTGCAATGTATTTTGTTGAAAATTCGGAATCGTATCAGAATACAGTTAGGTCTCCCAGGCATTTGTACTTTGATATAATTTAAACAATTAATATAAAATAAATGAATTGTGCACTACACTTTAAAACCCGCGAAGCTATGAACAAGAAGAGCAAAACATTGATGAAGTCAGCTAAACAAGGCTTGACTCTAACAAACACGATTAGATTTATTATTCGCTTTATAATTGAAATTCATCGTTATTAACATTATTATATTTTATTGGTGCATTTTCTGATTAAATTATTTATTATCAACCATTTCTAGCTGATTTTCTTTCATAATATCTTGCAAGTGCATCTTCAAATGCCACACCTACTGTGCGTTTCTTCCATATATCCTTCTTCGTTTTAAATTCATTTTCCGGCTTCCTTGGGTGTTCCTTTTGTTCTTCTGGCTCCGTTTTTATGCTAATATTCGCTTGATTATCATCTTGTCCATTTAATTCGATATATGCCGATAGTTTTTCTTCAGTTTCATTATGAACTTTTTCGTGCGCCTTCTGTCTTTTTGGTTTTTCCTCGTTGTGACAAATATTTTTATCGTCCGACTCGGAATCTGTCGACTCGTCAATACTAAAATCGGAATCAGCATCTAAATTCGATTGCAGGTGGGATTTGTTCGCCGTGCCTTTCTTCACTGAGCTGATATCACCTGCCTCGTCATCCGAAGCATGTCGCTTTCTGTATGCTCTGGCTCTAGTGCCAGATTTACCTTGAACTTTGCTAGCAGGAACACCTTTCAGCAGTAAACTTGCTTCAGAATTATCATGGATTTCTTTCATATGGTCGCGTTCACCCTTAGTTTTTAACTTTTGTTCGTACAGATGGCGATAAAAGCCTCCTAAGTCTTGTTGCTTGGTAACATCGCCAATTGCTTCCAAGTAATCTTCTCGCTTTTCACGTTCTTCCGCCTGTTTCAACTCTTCTAACTTCAATCTGTAAGCGCTAGTTACAAATGATTCTTTATCAGCGAACTCTGCGCCTTCTTTTTCTCGTTCCTTCTGGACGGTTCTTTCCAGGCGACGTTCGTATTCCAGTTTCCTCCGCTCGGCACACTCAAGAAGACGACTTATGTACTTCGGATTTCGGGCGTCCTTGCCCTTCGCCTGCTGCTCTTCGATCCTCCTCGATTCGATGGCTTCGTAGAGCTCGTCGTACTGAAACACAGTTGGATCTTCATCCAAGGCCTTCTCTTGAATCCTGCGAGCCTAACGAAGCCAAACATAGTTCATTTTATCATTAAATTCAGGGGTCAAATGCACCTGTCGCTTTTCATGCACTCCGGGACTCGCGGACGTCGGCTTCTTCGCTTCCTGGACGTCTGAATCACTATCACTTTCGAAGATTGCAGGCTTGGGCCGTGCAGCGCTCAATTTTGCACCAGGCAATATCAAACCAAATCTAGAAAGGAACAGACTGAACTCGAAGAAAATAAGAAATGCCGCCTTACTGTTTCGACATGTCGCCAATTCTCGACCAGCGTGCGTACGTGCTGCCACTGAACTGTCAGTCTGTCATTTCTACCTAAATTTCACGGTACCGTCCATTATCACCGGCAGAGGCACTGAGTGCGTCGAAAGGTTTGCGGAAATTCTAGTGTATTTCGGAGATTCGCACCACGTTGCGGGAACAAATCGAACGAAGCCCACTTATTCGAATATTCGCAATCTGCACAGAGCCACTTACAGTTTTTCGGTTCGAAAAATACTGTAAGTGGCTATAGCGCGCGTAATTCGAAACTGCACTGTCTGAGTGTTGAATGGGGGGATTTATTTTCACAGGCTGTACTTTGATTTGCGTTTTTAGTTCAAGCATGCCATTTTGATAATATCTCGTGAGTGCCCAAAGGATGATTTGAATTTTGGTCTCGTCTCGAAGCATGACGTTATTTGAATGGTTTTATTTACAAAAATGTGAGGCAGGTTGACAATATTTTTTTGAAGAAAAACTGTCGTTTCAAATATCTAATATAATTGATACGCATTTGGAACAAGTCTCGCAAATAAATCAAGCGTTCGACTTGATTGTACTCGGAAAATAAAACCTCGACAACAAACAAAGTGGCGGCGAATTCTTCTTCACAAATGAATAAAGTTTATTAGAATTTTTCGGTGCATGTGGCTTTCCAGATTTGTTATTATTTAATAATTCTCAACTTTTCCGTTTACATTCGTCAGTCATTTTTATAGTCAGACACGTTCTTAGTAATTCTAACAACATCAACATGTCTCCCTTAACATTCCGAAGTGCAATTCATTGACCTTCACTCTTAAGTTCTCACCCGTCTTCTTTGCGTATTGACTCCGTCCCTCTAAGAAATGTTGATCAAGTAAAAGATCTAGGTGTCCCCTTCCACCCTAAACTAACTTCATAACATAGTTGCCAGAGCCTCAAAGCTATTGGGATTTGTGTTGAGACATTCCCTTATGTTTGTTAACCCTCATTCTGCAGTCCATTTGTTTATGAGTGTCGTTCGTGCTATCCTGGAATATGCCTCCCAAATTTGGTCCCCTTATCTTGAATCCCATATTTACCTTGTAGAATCTGTCCAGCGTAAATTTACCCGCTTACTCCTTTTTAAATTTAAATTACCTTATATGTCCTATGAAGAACGCCTTTCACTATTTAAGATACCATCTTTAGCATCGCGGAGGACTTATCTTGATCAATGCTTTCTTTACAAGCTGTGCCATAATTATATAGATGTGAACATCGAAAATCTATTTTCCTTGCGACAATCCACTAGACCCTCTCGATCAGCCAATATATTTGTTTTGCCTTTCGCTCGGACGGATGTCTATTTTAATTTTCCTCTACTCCGTTCACCGAGGACTCATGATCGACTCAAGCTTGGACCTTTTCCCTCTAGTCTCGTAGCTTATAAGCGAATTTTAAATAATGTTTTATTAAATTAAGTACTTACTTCACTCTGTATTTTATTCTGCCACATTTTATAATTGGAGTTCTCTGTTAAATGTGCTGATATTAAATATTAAATAATATTAAATATTAACATCCGCTTTCAGGATTTTGTTTGAAAAGTTGCCTTTCATTTTGTTTGTGTGCTCTTCATAATCTCGCTCAGGACGCTCTCTCCTCCTGCAATTTGAACGTTTTTAGGTTTACTTATTTCATAGCCCTTGTACAACAGAATAAATACTCCTTCCTTCATTTTCCCCGTTCAAATTGCATGACAAAACACAGTGTATTTTCTATCACATGGTGATTTATTGATTGAGCAGTAAAAACAAGAAGTCGAAAGTTTAACATTTAAGTTTACATAGAGTAATGCGCACTCAGAATTCTAATTTGAAAATAAAAACAGATGAATAAATTAAATAAGAAAAAATACAGTTTTCATTAAGAATCAAGTAGAAGCATGTCTAAAAAAATCAAACTCAATTCAATAATAATCATTTTCTCTGCGTGCAATCCACTAAATTTGATTGAATGTTAACAATATTTTCACTACTTATCCAAAGTGGATATGAAGTATAATATAATACTATATAAACTTTTACTTCAAAAAAATGGAGAATTACTTTGGTAAAAATTATCTGCCTCCCACCAGTTGGTTACAGCTCATTGTAAACTTTTAAAATCATTCTAAAACCCCCTTTCTTTCCTTCCATTTCTCGTTCTCTCACTGGTAAGATTGCTTTTAAACTTCCGTTAGGCCGTCTTACGTAATCTGCATTTGCTAAAATTGAACTGACAACGTCCATCATTCTTTTTAGAACAAGGATAGCTTATTTTTGTTGCATCTCCTAAAATCCTGCATATTGAATTTTGTAGAGCCATGGGGATGTTCTCTTCATTGCATATCCAAAACATTGAGTCCGATTTTATCGTAGAAAATATCAAGTCCAAGCCCGAATAAACAAGGATTAAACGCCTTATTTTTAGTTTCGAAATTTCATCTCGAATGCGCCAACAAGTGACCAGAAACGTCTTGACCAAACTAGTAACTTTCTCAGGTTGATAGGGTTGCGTACAGTGTCCTTAAATGAAGGGAATGGAGGAATGATGTTTGCTTGACATTTGCTTGCAAAATGCGCATGCCAAAGCGTCCTTGACAAGCTTTGGGAGGAGGAGTTATAATGTTGAGGAGCTTTCGACAGAAGCTACCACTGCTACTATGCTACTAGGCATAGTTAGCACGTCATCCATGTGGTCAGGACAATTGGGGATACCGACGGAAAGAGCTTTGAATCATGTTAAATTTTCAATGAACCTGCCAATGAAATCGTAGTGCTAAATCGACAGGAATTATTGTGCTTCGCCTGCAAAGTCTATCTTCGGCGCTCGGTGTCTGCGAACTGTCGGTGGAAAAACTTTAATAGCTATATTTTTCCATAGATAAGCGATGTTTCAGTTCCTATCGGGTTATTTTACCGTGAGAAGATGAAGAGAGTGACGTATACCATTTCCTAGTTCCGCTCTGAATCTGAATATATCAATGCAAGAAGTTTTTCCTGACTCAGGCATCTCCTGATTCAGGCATCTCGTTACAAGAATTAGTCATAGTTTGCAAGGATCAGTGCGGTAGGAGGCATACAAATGTATATTTTATTTAATATCGGTCGATCGCATCAAACCGCAAGTATCCCGGAAAAACATGTAAGGCGGAAAGACACATTGAGCAAATAAGTTGTGCAAAAAGGAACATCAAACAAGTTACCTTCGTGTGGTATTTTGGCAGCAAAAGCGGGTGTTTGTACAGTCGAGTTTCGTTCGATAAGTGCATAAATTGATGGTATACTACGATAAAATCGATATACATACTTACAACTACGTGTCATTGATTCAATTGTAGTCGCCGAGATGGAAAAAGTTTGGAGAAAAGTGAATCAAGGGCTTTCGAACAAATCCAAAACAAACTCAACAACAAACCTTTCGAATGAAACAGCCGTTTGTGTCGGGCTTGGAGAAGGATCAACTGTTGCGGCTGGTCCTGGTTTGATGATTAACACTAGCACTGTGACTGGAAGACGATTAGCTTCAAGTGGACAACAATCAATAATAGCAAATTCAGTGCCTTTTAGGAGAAGAAAGAAAAGTCGGCCCAGAAGAAATGGAGAGAGGTGTGCTCGGATGTGTTGAATTTTTTGTTATAAGAACAGTTTCCTCGTTCATTATAAGTTTGCTCAGATAGAAATAATTTGATGAACATACACATTCATCTTGAAAGTAACATACAGCAATTGAAAAGTTTCAATCCAACTAAATTTCACAGAATCTCTGAATTAGCAAAAGTATTTTTCAGGAACGGCATCCAATTCCTCGAAGCTGCTTCGAACCACACCACCGAGATGGCGTTGCTTCCTGCTCCAACGCATCCCCTAGACAGCATCCCGAATTCAGAAAAGAATAGAAGTATACCACTGCCGCCTACACCATCTCAAGCAGGTGACCTCACATCCCTGCGGCAGCGGGCGGTCGCAAAATTGCGTTTGTTTAATTTTAATCTGAATTGGGACTTGCATATGACCCAATGCAAGCCATGTGGGTATGTACCGAAATCGGCTGCGATAGCGTTTGTTAATTCCGGTTTTGTGCCTGTTTTCCATTTGAAATGAAACTTATTCTGAGTGCTGTTATTTCAGTACCATTGATGTTTTCCTGAATAAGGTACTGCCAAATGGAAATAATGACCAAAATTTTATTTTCAGGCCACGTTCTAGCGGCAATGTCCTTACAAGAAGATTGTGTCGCAATCGACGAAGGGAAGATAACGAGCTGTATCGGTCGAACAGCTTTAAATTTGAGAGATTTGACCGACGAGATGGCAGCGAAAATGTAGAAGTTTTGAGAAAACACGTGAGTAATGCAGCGTAGTTTTATGTGGATTAGAAAATGTATCATTAATTTTTCGTTAACAAATGAATGATTGAATGGCACTTTGAAAGCGCACAAGTATCGAATCTGTAGCAAACATTAAAAAATTTACATTTATCGAGAAAGGAAGGATTTATTGAGAGGTGGGAAAATGATATAACATGTTTGGGCTCTTGGGGATGATTTATGTCTTCGAAAACTGCAGCTGGTATTGTTTATTACAATTAGTCGAAACAATTTTTTTATATTTCAAATGTTACCGTGCATATAAACTGAATTGAACGAATGTGTCTAAAAAGTTTTACCGAAAAAACTATGATCAGCCCCTTATCTTCTGCAAAAGCACTCCAGCTGAATTGCTATGCTTTTTTTGCCATTTATCATTGCTTCGGGACATAATGCAATCTTCCCTCAAGTGTTAGATGTGCTGCATCACATTTCTATCATCCTATCCTGCTTTTTTGTGTTGCACCCAGTATTGAGACTTATAGAAGAGCCTAAGGGCTTTGAATTCACTCTGATGTGCAAGGGATGTTTGGGAACAGAAATAAAGTGTTCGCGAAAATATGGGATGATACCAAGTTTAAAAAAAAGTTGAAAGCAAGTTCGTATCTTTTTACTAAAACGTGAAAATCTTGAAAATTGTATGTTATAAGATGCTAAACGAAAATGAAGCGTCGTTCGTGGCCTAGTTTTTAATACGTGTGTTTTTTCCATATTCATATAAAGACTTTAACTTTGCAAAGGCTTCGTTAGTGACGAGCGTTGCGTTTACTTTCTATTCGATGCTGCTACTTATAAAAAAAACTTGAAAATCAAATATACTATAGAGAAACTTAAGACAAAATACTTAATATGTTAAAAATATTTTGTTACGTTATTTTTCGGATAAAGCCCACATCCAGTTGCCAATTCTCCCAAATATAAGGTTTCGAAGCTCTCCAAAATGTGTCAGTATATTTCTGTAAAAGTAAATAGGAAGAATGTCAAGTATATTCAAAGTACCTGTGTTTCTTCTTTCTCATTTTTTCTTTCACTGATGGTCCGAAGGTAATAATTAAGTAATGTGTTATCCACTACAGTTTAGTTTAGCTATCCCATCAAAATTGTACTCAGCGCCAATGCCAATGCCAATCCACTTTGCTGCAAGTTGAAACGAAATGCTGCGTTCGATGTGTTTAAATTGACGATTTCAGATAGATAGACGTATTTTTTGACTTCAAGACGATGTTTTTTTTCTATTTAGAAGTCTTTTAAAGTCATCTTCTATACTGTTCGGAACATTGCCTTGCCGTTTGCTCCTTAATTTTGATCCAGTAGGTAGCCCTTGCAAAGCAACACCAAACTCAAGTATGCTATCACCAAAGAGTAATTAGTATCAACTTTTGATCGTGATTTCCTTCGCATATGTTTTGGTTCACGCCTGTGGGGTATTAATATACCGAGGCGCGTGACAAATATTTGATCATGTTTAACAAAAACTTGCGTGCTAGTAATAGTGCAGTGTATGTATAAAATTTTCTAGAAACCCCGCACCGCTTGTTATTAACAGCTTAAAAAAAGGATGCAATTTTTGTTTCTTTTGTTGTTGCACATTTTCTTAGTTAAAGTGCAATCCTATTAGAAGCGTAATTACGCTTTAAATTGGATCATATGATAAGAAGATTTATTGTTATGAAAAATGATTGGAGAAAATTAAAATGATAGAAGCATAAATCACTGAGTTTTCAAAAATTCGGTGTATTAACACACCGATTTTTTAAAAAATCAGTGATTTATTTTTGTATTAACACAACGATTTTTTAAAAAATCAGTGATTTATTTTTGCTGATGAATACAACCGGCTATTTTCTACAAAAAATAAAGACTGAATTTCCGGATTAATGATGAATGAAAGCAAATGTGGTGATTAAAAATCGGTGTCAATATTATGCTGAATATTTTGAGAAAAATGTTGCAACACGTTTTCCACTTAACGACGCAAATAATAAGAAAAAAATACTTTTTGATTGTTTTTTATTAAAATGTTTTAATCGACAATAATTGCGGCCATGTTTATAATATTGATGTGGTTTTTAGTGGAAAGGTTGGATCAATTAAATAAATAATTAATTATATTCTAGCCATGAGAATTATACGGACGCAATTTTGCTTGAATGGTTTATTCCGGCCGTGGTGACTGGATTCTTAATAATGATATCCGGCATTTCCACCTGCTCCTCCGGATTGATGTTGTCGAGGTGCGATATATTGCTGCTGTGATCGGCCTCCGAACGAATTAGTAGGCTGCGACCCAGCGCCAGCAAAAGAACTTCCTTGCGATGCACCCCCTGCCCCGAATGAAGAACCTTGCACTTGTCCATAAGATCCACTTTGGCTGCCTCTGAACGTGGAACCACCTTGATTTGCACCATTGTAGGATCCCGCGTTATTTTCTTCGGGATGAGCGGCGTTGTATTCAAGCGATCTAATTGATGCAAAAGGTTTAAAGAATATCTGAAATCATCGATTAAATAGGAAACTAATTACCTTTGGATGGCCTCTGGAATTGGTGGAGGTGTTGGCAAATGATCTCCGGTTGCTTGGAAGCCGTTACCATCAGCTTTGTAATGAACAGTATACGTTTGGCCATCATCGCCAGTGTACGAATATGATCCTTGTACGACTTGCTCAGAGTAGTCACCTCCAGCGTTATTCAGACGTCCGTCTTCATTCTGCTGAATGCCGTTAGCCGCTGCAAAGCTACGAAAATTACCTTTCAAAAATCGCAATACACATGTCTTATGTTGAAATACTCGAAATGATAGCTTCCATCTCCATTATTGATGTTGTCGTATTTTAATATCGGAATTTGTTGGCCTGACGATGTGTAAGATGTACCACCAAAGCCGGTGGATCCTGAAAAAGATCCAGTTTGTTGTTGCCTAGCAAATCCACTTCGCTGAGAATGTCCCTCTTCACCGCCGATGCTTAATGAACCGAATCCACTTTGAGCGCCCTGATTGTATGCATTCGGTTGTCCGACATTGTTAAATGTAGTTTTTGACGGGAGATAATTTGCCGAGGGATCAGCCTGATTTGGTCCTTGCAAAAAGCCCCCGTGACCACCCGCCGAGGAGGCACTGTTTGGTGGCAAATAGTTATTTTGCAATTTGGCGGCAGCTGTGAGACCCACAATTAATGTGACCACAAACTGGAAAGATTTGAGCATTAAATGATCTTTAATTTCCTTCAAATATAAGCCTCACCAACTTCATTTTTAACTATTGGTATTGGTAGATCACTTGCCAAACAGCTTTTAAAATGCTACTCGCGAGACTAAAGATGTACTGATGTTTAACCCATGTTGGTCTCCGATTTTATATATGCGGCTGCGATTAAAGAATCTTCAGGCATGATTTCATCGATGCATGGAATCTCAAGTCGCAACTTTCAAGTTTGATTTGCGCGTAGACACTCATTTCTTTTCGATTCTTCTCACACACGTGCACAAATGAATCTTAAAATGTATGGTAGTTTTGAACTTTGTCTGAACCATAACTTTTATGTTTGAAAGCAATTGTTTGACAAACTTTTTGTCATTACCTGGATCGAGCGTATAATAATTTAATTTTTTACAAGTGCACCGGGCTAGAATGTACTCAATTTTTTTTTATTTTTGAGCACGCATCAATTATAGTTATATCACCTGCATGCCACAATATTGAAAGTTATCCTGCTCGAACAATTTATCTTCTTGCAAATTCAATGTCATTGGTTGGGAACGTCTAGCAATCTATAATTACATATGAAATTCATTGTTATCGTCGCTACTTCGGCGTTTTACATTATCGAAAGTGACAAAAGTTCAGGTACGAATGATGTAAATTGTATGAAGAATGACTCCAGATCATTGCAGGCTTTATTAATATGAAAACTTGTTTCGCATCTGCAAATGAGGCTTTCGTGGTTAGTCAAACAAATGACATTCGATTGTTCTAGCGCCCACGAGTGACTAATTTACCAATTCGCTTCAAAAATTTCAGTGATAAATATCCACAGTAGATACATATGTATGTACTTTAAGTAGAAATACGCTCGCTAAAATTTGTGTACTTAAAATGATCTTACATATATATGTATGTGGAGATGATATTGAACAATTTTGCTACATGCAAAAAATTTCATTTATATTCTTTTTATTTTCACATGAGTAACTTTGAAACTATCCCTTTTTAGTTTTCCAAAAACAAGCTTTACATTCTTCAATAATTCATAAAATCGTAAATGTTCATGCCAAATTCCTCACGTCTTTGATTGTAATCTTAAAATATTTCTAAAAGATGCATTTAGTATTCCGTGTGAACAGATCAGATACCTGTGAGTTTTTGCAGTAAATGAAAATAATGTTTTTACGTGAATCACGCGTGAGAGCACGTACGAAAGATGCAAGCGTACCGATAAATGGAAGAAGCTAGCTATCTATGCTATCCTACATACCAATTTGAAGCGGGTATGAAGATATAATTGACCTTCAATTCAATTGGTTCAAATATCGCAACGATATGGTTGGGCCATCACTTTGCCTATCCATTAGTAAAAATAAATTGGTAAGCGTCATAAATGGCGTACTATGAAAATGCTCCAAGGATATCAAGTTGTCTTAACTATTAACAATATGAATCATCAATCAATTTTCATTTACGACTGAAAATAGTATCCTATTAGGACTATCTTCACATCAGAATGAACAATAAATTAATGGTTGAGTCGAAACTTCTTCACGGCTTTCCAACAACGTTGGTATAGTATACAATAATAAATATTCTTAACCATAAGTACCGAATAAAAAGCGATCCAGATAGGAAAATAAACTCCAGCTACTGAGAACACTAGCTTCTTTTGTTGCGTTCTAAGAACCAATCAGCCCATCTCAAAAGTGTTGGACTTAAAATAACCCCGTCTTGTATGCCGAAGGTTAAATAAAGAAGGACATAACCTCGCAAAAATAAATATATAATGCAGCTATTCACAAAATAAGAACTAATTTGGTTCAAACTGTAATGCACTTTTGAATTCTCATATGAAATGAATAAAGTGTGATTTTTCTAAAACGTAAAAATAAAATACATTAGAAGGGGTCACGTGAATTGGTATATAGCTGAACCTATTTTTCTTCATATCTCTATTATAGACACTTTATACAAATATTTGCGAAAAAGTATATTACGAAGTATCTATTATTGATATTCGCAAAGTCCTTGTATAATAGATCTTAAATGTCGACTTTGACTATCTTCAGTCCAAATCTATTAAGCGAGAAGTGAAAGAGAGTCATTATATATTCACAGCAAAAGCTCAATGATCAGCATTTAGTTATTTTAAATCACTAATGGATAGTATTTTATGGAGAGTATTGGAATTAATATGGAAATGAAAGGAAAATTCGTGTCCAACAATTGTTATAAGATGGGAAAACATAGGTGATGGAAGACAATAATACAGATGTTCGATTTGATCGATGATTATGAAAATAGGTAAAACTAAATTTCGTGTTTTGGAAGTTGTGAAGAATTTCATATGTAAATTTAATAGTTTCTTCAATTCACGTATCAAAAGCGACCCAAGTGCTCTTAGAAGAAGTAATGCTAGAAAATTATAAAAATAACATTAATATGCATTAGTTGAGTTTATTTTTGTTGAATTGGACGCTATTTTACAATCCATCCAATAACGTTATCTGTACAAAATTACCTTGAAAATTAAGTATCTTGGCACGACTTTTACTCAGCGTTTACACTTCATTAAACGGAAATGCTAAAAGTACTTGGATAATATTTATGGGCCTATGCGTTCAGCTCGGAAACCTTTTACAACATGTCAGGAGCAATAAAATCCATTAAAAAACACTTCTTTGAATTCTCACGGTGATTTGCAAAGCCCCAACCCACGCTTATCAAACTATTGAATTCGAATTCGTTGTTATATGTATATCACAAGATCGAAATGCCTAGAAACAAAATCATGAAAAAGTTTGCGTTTAAATAAATTTTGCCTCTATCTGGACTAACTTAAATAACTGATATGCCTCTTTAAACACCAATACACAACAATAATTAAATATTAATTGGATGGAAGATTAGTTATATATGAAATTTACTAATTGGTCAGAACTTCATGAGCAATTGTGTACATTTATTTGATTGTATGCATGTTAAGAACTGGATAAAGCACTTGAACAACAATAGTGACCCTAAAAGATTTCATGTTTGGTTAAAGACTAAATAGTCCGATATGCTCAGCAGCTTAGTTGCATGCCTCTCATAGATAATGTATAGTGGACGGAATACGTTTTCTTAGCTATGATAATATAATATACTCATCTATATGTATGAATATTTATTGAGTATTCAATACCAGTGCGCTGTGATGCTTGCCAGTAATCACAAATCCAATTACTACATTCTGTGTATAACAAAAATACTCTGATGTTTTCTTCTTCATTCAATGGTTTTTTTGTTTGTCGCGTCTGTGGTTACCAGTTTAATGATTGACTTTGATGATCTTGACCTTTGTGAGATACATTCTTCGTTGATATGTATATACTGAAACGCAACGAAATAAGTACATTCAGTAGAGTTCCGTTAATCCAAACTAGATAGGACCGGACTCTGGCCTGATCATGAAAAGTCCAGATTAATCGGAATTTTCCTTGAAATGCATCTAACACAAGTTTTAGATGACTAAAACTAAAAAAATCAACGTTTTTTTTCATTCCCTAGAGCTTACTTCTACTACTTCTACTGTATATATGCCTACATATGTAAGTGTTCAACCTATGAACTGATGTGGGATTATCAAAATAAAACATCTTTGTTCGCCCTGATTAACCTGATGTTTGGACTAGCGTGGTCCGAATTTGCAAAACTTTCCCGTAGATCCAACAAAATTATCTGGACTTAAAGGCACTTCAATTTAAAGCATCTAATTATTCACAAACAGTTTGATAGAATTTGAACGCAAATTATTGCTTCTATCTGTATATTTATAGCATAATAATGTAGTCACCGGAGAATTACAACAAATTTGAATGGATAGAATATTTGGGTACCTGCACAGTAGGATTATACTATTTATATGCATGCAATATGAGGCGCAAGCCATCAAAGGGATCCACGCTTTGAAGAGCGAAGCTATCGGCGAATTTCATTCATCGACTTTTGGTCATATCTCGAAGAATTGATTTCATTGCAGAATATGTGAAGTTCAGCGAATGGATCAAGAGCAATACCGCTGCCAATGGTTTTATATCAAGAATAAAGAAAAGGTCAAAATAAATCATTTATTCAACAAACCAAGTAACCTTATTAAGAATAAAGCTTTTAATAGTGCATGTGCAATTGACCAAAAAAAAATGTTTACCATATTAGAGATACTAAACGTAACAACAGCTGTTATGATGCGAATTATCCGTATGGCTAAATTTTTTGCCAAACGCTTTAGAGTTACGTCATATTAACAGTACTATCGTTTTCCATATCAGCTATGACTTTCCAAACATATATCGCATTGTTGTTAAATGAAAAATATTTTCGATTACATAATTTGCAAGCAAATGCTATGAAATTTCAATCCAATGATTCAATACATGTCGTTTGAAATTAATAGAAACAAACACACACAATAATCTTAGTCAAGGATACTATTGCAAGAAGTCTAAACACAAATAGGATGAAAGAAAACAGCTAGCTGAATATCTTAGTGATTAATAATAGAGGGTATTCGATGTTTACTTGAAAGTTGAAATTGTTTTTATAATAACGAAATAATCGTTATTACTTGCTTATCATAATCGACAGCCATTTTTGAGGAAAAATGCGATATGATTGTGCATGATGCCTAGAATTATAATATTGTAAAAAATTGAAAAGCGCATATAGGTACAGCTTAGATAGGTACTATCAGAATAAACACCTTTACGCTAAATATTCAATTTCAGTCCATAAAATATGTGCAAAGCATCCCACTGTAAAGTGGTGTTAAGTTTTCAGTTGATACACTCAAATAATATATTTGCAAGCCGTTCGACCGAAAAATGGCGGATTCTTTTTTTAGAATTATAGTTTGACCTTCAAACTAAGAATAATAGATGGCAATTAGCTTATTGATTTTCTTGCTGGTCCGCGGAAATTGGCTTCTATTCACTTGTGGCTCTTAAAGTGAAGATATTAATTTATATTTCTTTGAACAGTCGACAGTCATATTAGTGAATTAAACACAGTCGCAAACATGTAAATATCCAATTGATAGCTTTGGATGTAAGCTACTACATGTTTTCATTCTTTAAGCACACTTGTGGAAGCAAGGGCTCGTAATAGAGGATGCAAACTTACACATTCTACTTAGCCTTCCCATGCCGGCTTTCAATTACAATGAACATGTTGCATGCAATTCATAGCTAATTACATCAGGCGTTTAATTGTGGGCCAAATTATATGGAAATACATATTGGAGGAATGCTTTGTGTTGTTTTTAATCGTTCACTTTTAGCCATGCGAAACTCAGTGCGACGGAGTTGGTAATTTGAAGCGCTTGTGCTTTTTTGCGCTATAAGGTCTAAACCGTTATGTGATAGTCTGGCATTGGGTTAACAATTTTGGTTCGCATACAGCGTCATTTAGTTTCGATGGTAGTGTTCCAAAGGCAATTACTTTAATAATGCGGAAGAGGAGATGTTCATATATAGGGTTAAGGTCAGATCAAATGCATAATCCCTCCAAAAATCGTCACGATTACATTCACCGCACAGTCTAGTCAATGTTTGTCCATTGCTTCATCGAAATGAGGAAAATTGATTTCTCGAATAATACCAGCAATTCGATATTTAATGCCAACTTACAGTAAATTAAAACAAAGTTCAAGGTACGAATACTTTTGAGGAACTCACACGTAGGTATTGTTACATTACTTACCTTTATAGTCGTTTTACTTTATACGATGCAGTTCACGAAATATAAAAGTAATTGACGAATAGATACTACACCCTATAACAAATAGTTAAGTAAAAATGTTTGCTTTTAAACGTCTTCAATATTTTGCCGTGAGCCTATTCGACACTTTTAAATATTCTTTGACTTCGTTTAACGTGTTTGTGAATCATTCGATAAGATTCGAAGGAAAAAATTTGCTTATGATACTCACTTCGCTCAATTGATACCAGTCAAGATTTGGTTGGTGTTGGATAGCATTTCATTTGTTATTTATTGAATTTCTTTGGAAACAGATAAAAACACAATGAAGTCATTAAACAACTAACACCGGCGGCAAGAAAACTTTAAGTTCTCGCATGGTCCAACCAATACTTTTCGAGGAATCAAACTATGTTGATGATTCACAATGGTAAAATTGCCTTGGGAGCAATAGGGGTGGATATTTACCCTTGTTTGTACGCAGTCGTATTGCCATGGACAGACTGAAATATTTACATGACATCATCGCAAAAGAGAAAAGCTACTGTTACTCCGCAGTAGCTGATACTCTGTGTCCGCGAGGTGAACATAGGAGCTGAGAGTCCAGACCAAGTTTCAAAACACTATTGATAGATTGGCGTCCTTTTCTTCTAAAATCGGGCATGAAAGGCGGTTCATCATATGGCTGACGGTGTACACGCTACGCTTTCTTGTACAATCCAGAATTCGCAAAATGCTCTGTGTTGACGTGCTATTGCTTATATACTCCTAGTTGTCTTACCATTCCGAAAAATGTGTTGTGTTCCAAAAAAGCTGATGCCATGAGCATTTTGCAGTATAAGTTCAAGAGTAGAGCTTGCAAGTGATTTGTAATCCGCAGAAATAAATTTAAAATATGTTACTTAATTGGCTTAAATGCGGCTAAACTTCACCCCACGATTTTCCAACTAGCTGTCAGGAAATGAACGATTAAATCGAAGCTTGCAAATAACGGAAATACTCCTTCATAATTCAAGCTTTTGAAATAGAGGTGAAATGATCTGCTTGACAATGTGCTAGTTAACGAGGTAAGTTTTCGGGTAAAGATGTGTATTGACACCAAAAACGTTCTCGTGACCTTCATGACTCATCGCGGATAGACCGCCTAGTCTAGAAATGTATTTCGGCTAAAGGGTACACTGCACCATGTTCTTAGTGGGGAAACTGTTCCTTCCTATATGCTACACTATGTATTACGGTGCAGTTATAAAGCCTCAGGCTCCAAGATTATTCTCATCCATTTAAACTTTGTAGTACAAAAGGAATACGTGTAATGGTGGTAGTATGTCGTTGTTAGTTTGATGAAACTCGCATAACAGTCGAGTAATATCTCGACAAGTTGAAAATGCCTAGCGTGCACATCGCCCTCAGCAATTCAAACAGGTAAATTGCAATTTTGAAGCCATGTTCAAATTCCATACTTGTTTATTCTGTATCGATCTGCAAATAGTCTGTCTAGGAATAGCAATTGCATTGAGAATTCAATATTGGAGATATACCATATACATACAACCATAGCTCCCTAAGTCGTGTATGTAATGTATCTTTGTCGATAAGATGAAGGACAAGAATCATTTATCGAGCAAGATGCTTGCATAATTTAAGCTAGTACTAGTTTATATTGGCGCTTGGTAGAAACTCCTGGCTGGTATTCATAATTTACTCAAGTGAATCAATAAAACACTCTAGATTTATTTCGGGTTAAATAATCTTGTGTATCTTTATTTGGATTCGTAATCGATTTTCGACCGTAATCGTTCGGTCTTCCTCAGCGATTTTTTTCTTTTATAAAAAAAACAACACGTAGTATTTTGTGAAGATGAAATCAATTACTAATGTTAAATAATGTCCATAAACTAAAGTGAAAACTTATACGCTATAGTTTTGTATCGTAATAATTTGTAGTTGTGATTTGTACCCAATAAAAAAAATCAGCCGGTGATCAATGAGGCGCCGGGGTCGAACAGTAGTATAGTAATGGTAAACATATGTACTGCAACGCAATCCAATCCACTCACGTCATTTCATAGAAAAGGATGCCTCGCCGTCTTATGCACCATAATATTGCTTTGGCGTGAATATTAAATTTCTACGGAAAAGCAGCAACCAGCAATCATTCGTTTACGAAAATTGCCCACTACAAAAGCCCTTCCGAACTTGCCAGATTTCACATTCTCAATTTTTAACATCAGTAAATTTTTGCAAACATGTAAATTTGGGAGAGAGTTATTATATGCTACGAATAAAATAAAGGGTTTCGGTTTGAAAAGTAGGGTAGCTAGAAGCTAAACGTTTGCTTGGTACAAAGCAAAAAAAATTAAGATGTGCATTTTAAAAAAATGTATTGTGATTTCGTTCATCTCCTTCCGCAGAAAATAATCAATATCCATATTTTTGTTTCGAAATTATTTTTCTGTTGTTCTGCCGAAGAATTTATATTAATACAAAGGACATATAAGAACAAGAATCATTTGAATTTTTATTAATTTTTTTCAGATATCTGTCTGTGATGATTACAGTCTGCCAATCGATTTTGTGAAAAAACATTCGTCAAGTTTTGATCCAGGTTTTGCTACAAATATACCAGATAATTGGAATGCGCCAAGTCCAGTGTCAGAGAATGTAAGTAAATATCCTACCGATGTCGGTAATATCATACACTTTTGACCCGCTAGTAAAACGCTGTTTTTTTTTTAAATTCGTCGGTTTATTTGGAAAACTGACCAAGTCGAAAAAATACGAACATAAACTTCAACTTATCAAAACATTAAAAAGGGTTCTTTATTTCACTAAAAAAGTGACCAGATCTACGTTTTTAAGATTTAAATCGATTGTTTTTAAAGAGAAAAACGGATTGATATCAAGAAAATTAAAATAATGACTTTCAAATTTGTCGTTCATCATCACGCCGTCTCATAACTATTTTCCTAGATTTTATTTATAGATCCACCAGGAATAAATACTCTTCAATTGGAGCAGATAAAACTTGTCGACGAATATGCTGATCCAAAAGATTCACGAAAACATCTGAAACATAGAAAAAGTCGAAAGAACAGATCGAGTAAATGTTCTGGTAAGTGGAAGCTTATTATACATATTATGTATATTAGAATGGATCTCAATATTGTGAATTACTCTGACATCAAAACCAAACATCTGTGGACAATTAATTCTAAAAATTGCTACTACTACTATGGAGGGTTTACTTTCGTTTATTGTAGGATACGTTCGCCGAACTTACTTTGTAAATTCTTCCCCACCAGACTCCTCTGTCCCGAAATCATCGGCTGAAGATGATAATCTGTCGAATAAGTTTTCAGAATTGAACTCACCAGATAGTATATCAGAGGATTTAATACGACCCTTGCAGCCCCATAAAAGTCCAAAAAGGATACCAGCACCTGAAATTTCTAAACGAAATCCTTCACCTTACTATTATTCCGATCTTTTGAAGGCAAAAGAAGGTATTACGATCACGGACACTTTGGGTCTAGAAGTAAAGTATTTTTTTCAGAAAATGCGCAAGTAGAACATCATCCAAGACAATCAACTGCCTCTGAGCCTCCACAAAACACTATCAATACAACCTTTCCGCTCTATAAAAAAAGTGTGAGTTTGGATGTGCCTGAAATAGCACGAGAAACTCAGATATCGAAAAGATACTCAATCACTGAGGAAGGTGTGCGAATCATTCGATGCAATTCACCATCCACTACAACTTCCGAAGACTCTGATTGTAGTGAATGCCAGAAACGTCGTGAATGGCATGTAAAAGCGTTGGCTGTTGTAAGAGAAACTTGTAGTATCCGAGAAGTGGATTCTGTACAACATCATAATACAAATCCCTTATCGGAAATTCACAGTCTCGCGCAAAAAGAATCATCAATGCCACCACATAGACTGTTAGGACCAGCTGTTTGTGCATGCACTGCACCAGCAATAAATGACGAAACTGATGAATTCTTTCGTCCGCAGAGCATTTTTTATGTACACCAACAAGGAGCACACGAATGCGTTGACTGCGCAATCAATCTAACCAGTGAGAAATTATCAGAAACGAGCTTTCCGAACGACGAAATGTCTAGTGGAAGGTCTCGTCAAATCTACGAGACTGCATTTGATTGCAAAATTGCTCGATCAGACGATGATCTTGATGAAGTAGATCGAGCACTGTTACAGGCTAATAATCGAAATCAATCTGGGAAAGTAAGTGATTCAGATAGTCTTAAAACTAATCAACAGCAAGAACGAAAGCGAACAAAGGGGTTGAAGAGTCAAACTAATGTTAATACTAATGAAACTGCGGCAAATCTTTCACAAAACATAGATCGAGTAAAACTTGATGATCAAGTCGATAGCTTGGGTGAATCCAGCGCGGGTCGCAGATACACACCATCGCCGCCATCAACTGCGCCGTTGCCAGTTAAATTTCCCGGAAAACATGATCGAAATAAGTTCTTGCTGAACAGTATGAGAAGTGCTCCAAATCTACCAGCATCAAATACTCCGCATTCACGACTGAAAGACTTGCGCCATTCGATAAACGAAAATCACCTTGAACCAGAAATGGCCTCAGGTAGTGATGCAATTATAAGAGAATCACCATATAATCCGCGTTCTGTAATACTTGTATCTGGACGTGTGATAGAACTGAGGAAGTCACACCGTAGTCGACGACGACACGGAAGGGATTATTCTTCCACAGAAAGCATGGCCACCTCAAGCAGCGGCGAGAGCATGGAATCACTCAGATCGAGTACTAGTGAAGGAAATCGCAGTACAAGCAGCTCGAGTTCGCGACAATCTACTTCACTAAGTTCACATAGTTCCGATTCAGGACGAAATATTAGTCTTCCAAAGCGAGCACCTATAGTTCTTCATTCTAAATTACATATACTAAGTCCGATATCGGACAAGTCGTCTCAGGAGCCTGCGTCAGAATCTTCGGAAGTTAGTCATTCAAAACAAAGTAATTCGCAGAAAATTTCTCAGGTTGAAGAGCATGCTAAAATAAATAGTGTTGATCTGAATCGTCCAAAGGGTGAGCAACCCATGCATGACATCGCAATCAAACAGCAAAAGCGAAAGATATTTCCGAATAAAACTCTCCTTCATCTGGCTGATGAAATGATAGGATCAGATAGTGGAATATCACTTCATTCCCGCGAAGACGGGAGATCCACACAAAGTGCTTTACAGAAAATCATTCCCACAAAACTGAATCTCACAAAAGATAGAGCAGAACTCAATAATCAGAACAGCCTCGCCTTGCCGCAAGACCTTCGTGATCTTCCTTTTGACATGCCAAAACTACGTAGACGAAAACAACTTCTGCAACAGGTAACGCCCTATAACTCTTCAAGTTTTACCATCTTATAAGTAGTACTTATATATATTCAGGACAATTGCACATCAGGAAGCGCCACATCTGTTGATTTGGGTGATCTTCCATTCGATATGCCAAAGCTTAGAAGGCGCTTGAGAATAAACCTGACGACGAATAGTACCGAATCGAGCGGAATATCTCAAGCATCTTCTAGCTATTCAGTGAGAGACGATCGCAAACAGGCCAGAATAGGTAAACATCGCCTTTGTGTAGTAGAAAGTTTGATAAAAAAAAACAAAAAAATGGTGCTCGTATTCGAGTGAACCTTCGAAATCCTGTAGACATTATTCAATCCAACCTGGCAAAAATTCAATACTTACACAGTCTTCATTAGGGTAAACTAGTATGTATTTATAACAATCGTGAAAGCGATGTGGTTACAGTTACCGATTTAGTAGTTCACTGTTCCGCCAGCTTTGAAGGCAAATGTGGTATGTGCAGGTATCACGGTAAATAGTGCACATACTTTATTTATTGCTGTAAATGTTTTATCGGGCTAAATTCATCGAAACAGTTTCCGGATTTATATATGTATGTTTTCCAGGGGAAACTCGATGGTTCTCACAATTTTGTGGGGAATTAAAGAGCATAGATTTAGATAAAGAGCAGGCGTGTGTTCCAAACATTTTCGTGATTAAGTCATTTATGTATCACTTGAAAATTGCAGACAACGCCATATTTCGCCAGAATTTAACATTAAACTTGAGTGAAACTAGATCACCAAATAAGTTTGGAAGTTTGGATCTGAAGGATGCGACAAGTCGCGGGCTAAGCTTGAATATCGGTAATTTAGGTCGCTCCACTACTTTCGAAGTGATAGACGCTACTGTTCCGTTGGATAGGCAAGGGTAAGATTTTTCAACGGGCACGAAATTGTGGTAACTGAAAGATACTATCGGGCGAAGGACGACGGTGATGCACTGGAGATAATTTGCTTACGCGTTGCATTACCGTTATCCTTCATCCGAGAATATTATTTTGAAAAGTTTCCTATTTGGTGCTTACTCAGATCTTGGATATGTAAAATCTGTTGGACTACCATTTATTGTTTTAGATGGTATCATGGTGCTATCACGCGCATTGAAGCTGAAACCACACTGCGGCCATTAACTGAGGGAAGCTTTCTAGTGCGAAATTGTGAATCAACGAAACAGGACTATTCATTGTCTTTAAAGTAAGTAATAAGAAATACACTATTCAATTTAGCATTCATGCACTCTATTTTACTTTAAGGAGTGCTAAAGGGTTCATGCATATGAGGATACAACGTAATGATACTGGACATTACGTTCTAGGACAGTTCAGTAGACCTTTTGACTCAGTGCCAGACATGATAAGACATTTCTGCTTGAATCGATTGCCGGTGCGCGGAGCTGAGCACATGTGCCTCATCGATCCCGTAATTGTTCAGTTGCTTTAAAATGTGAGCCAATTGTATTTGCTATGATCAAAATATCGAAATTATTTTTAAGGAAAAGTAATTTTAACTCCCATAAAGAATTTTTTTACCGGGATGTGTAATCATCTGCAGGTGAATGAGATAGCTAAAATTGAATATATTAGTGTTGTACAGGAAAGTGCAATGTATTAGGAACAACACTTTTGAAGATGCATTTGATCTGAAATTCGATTATCGCTTTGTCACGTTTAATCTGTAGAATGCTTGTAGAGTGACTGTTTCGAATCAAAGTCGAATGGGTACAGGACACAGAAAAGATCCATGTCTTAAAGACAGTTTGAAAATTAAATGAGAACGCTAAAATCCACCCTACTGAAAAATATAATTAGAACCACTATTCAAGGTATAATTTTCGGCAGGATTTCAAAATAAATAAAATTGACGTGATTCCATAAGCAGAATTCGTGTCGAATTATTTCGCAAGAGACTGATTAAGCCGAACGCAATCTACTCATTATCTAAAAGGATAAACCATAGATTAATTTTATCGCTCGATCTTTGGAAAACAACAAACAATTAAAATCGGCAAGCTTTTAAGAATGTTGCAGTTGGCATGGAGAATATTCAAATCATTTGAATTCTCGATGAACTTTTCCTAGGGAATACGTCATATAACTTTACTATAAAAGTAATGCTAGACAATACGCACTTCCATTAGAATACACTAAGAAAATGATTAGAAACTGTATATTCTTAAGAAAATTTATTTTAAGAAATGCTTTTGAAGCTTTCACAAAACGTTGAATTCTAGCGCTTTTAAATGGAAAAGCATTTGGATGGAAGGATAGCAAGCGTAAATGATTGCTTAACATGCACTATATAAATTTATGAGAGCGACACGTTATTATTTTTGCGCACACAGAGGCGAGTAAATATTAACAAATATATAAGTCTGATGCCAACTTTCTGTTGTATGAAAATACAATTATGCGCTATTTACGTAGTGTTCAGCGATATTGCCGACGTGAATCAAAATTTTGTCTGATTAGCTAGATGGGTGAAATCAATAAAAGGCATAATACATACCTAATTTATATGGTTGTTACGTATTCCACTAAATTAATGGAAAACATTTAATCAATGAACAATCTAGTGAGACTCCAGCAACCAACCAATATCCGAACAACTCAGTGCATTCCAGTTAGCAGACACTGAGTATCACAACATCGGTTTGTAACTTTTGTGAATCGATGTCTCTCGAATATCCGAAACAAGCTTCTTATTCTATAATGAAATTTTTTCGTAATGGCCAAATCTTGTCATAAAGTATTTTTATCATGTTATTGGTATTGTAGATTAGGTTTCGTGTTTATTGTTCTCTTATATTTTAGACAAGTTAGAGAACACCGGAACCAAGGAAAGCAAATCGTGATTTAAATAATATGTAAATAGTAAAGTAAGTTATTACTACACGAGTAATTGTATTTATTGAAAAATCGAATGCCGTGAGAATTTGTTCTAGGCATTATAATAAAGTTAAAATGGCAGTAGGTAATAGGCTTTTATTTAAAACTTAACTAGGTCACATTTGTAACTTCAATGTGGTGAACTTCAAGTCTAAGTCTTATTATATTGGTGGAGTAAGAAATCGTGCACAGAATTATGAGAGTATGTTAAATGAGACTGTAATCAGTTCAGTGGATAGATTATTTTAATACAAACTGAATTTAGAAACACTCTCTCAGTGTCACGATGTTGTTCGATTATTTGATCAAATTAATCAGTGTTTCGGTAGCGCCGGGTAAGTAAAGTTCTTTTCTTAGCATACGCTATATTCTGTTCTGATACTGGTAACACTTTTTTTGTCATTAATAGAATGCTTCTTAGTTGGCATCGCACCATGTCGCAAGTGATGATTACTGTTAGCGCTTTTCGTATTCAATTTACGATCAATTATTTATTATTTTTATTGAGTTTTGAATTACGAGGCATTGACTCGAAAACTGTTCATGGTTTATTATTGTCTTTATTTCGTCTACTTTCAGGAGCTAATAGTACAATGTCGCTACTTCCTTTGACGCTACTTGCATTATCAGCTCATCATGTTCTTGCAACGAAAGTTGAGGAAAATCAATCTCGCTTTGACAACTATAGAATCTACAGAATCCACCTTGATGCGTTGAAACATATTGAAGTATTTCAAGATATTGAAAGGCGAAGCGATAGCTACCAATTTTACGGACATCCACGCCAAGTTGGACAGAAAGTCAACGTTCTGGTTGCTGCGCATAAAATAGCTGAGATAACTGATATTTTCCAAACGTTCAATGTGAAATTCGAACTACTGGTAAGTTTGCCGCTTCTCATATATGTGCGCAGTAAACTCCACTGAGAGCGCTCATTCTAGACTTATAATTTCCAAGAAAAAATTGACCAACAAGCGCAATATATCATGCCGCCGTCGACTCTCCCTGAAAAGATGGATTGGCAACATTTCTATCATTTGGATACAATATATGCTTGGATGGAAAAATTGGCTTCAGAATTTGAAGATGTTTCTGTCATAAGTATGGGAAGTTCCTTGGAGGGTCGAAACATTAAAGGTCTCAGAATTGGAAGCAGTCCCCATAATACAGCTGTATTTATAGAAAGCGGTATTCACGCTCGAGAATGGATAGCGCCTGCCACAGCGACTTTCATTATGAAAGAGCTAGTAGCGAGCGAAAATTCAACCGTAGGTAAATATGCGAAAGAATTCAACTGGTTCATTTTCCCAGTTCTAAATACCGATGGTTACGCCTACACATTTAACAATGATCGCATGTGGCGCAAAAACAGGCAATTGTTTGGAACATGTAGAGGTGTAGATCTAAATAGAAACTATCCTTATCGATGGAATGAGACGGGATCTAGTGCCGAGCCATGCGGATATGATTATGCTGGACCAAGTGCGGGCAGCGAACCCGAAACACAATGTCTCATGAAATTTATAAAAGACCATGCTGAGACTCACCGTATCAAAACCTACATTTCACTTCACTCATATTCCCAATTGATCATGTTCCCATATGGTACTGAAGAGAAAGTATCTAACTATGATGATTTACGAACGATCGGCCTAAAAGCTACCGAAACTATTAAACGAATTTCCGGCCAAAACTACGCCAGTGGGAGTATTTTCAATACAATTTATCCTTCTAGCGGTTGCAGCCAAGACTGGATACGAAAGGACGCCAATATTCCTATTGTGTTCACTTTTGAATTACGTGGACCACCATCAACTCCAGACCTTTTTATATTGCCTATCGAACAATTACAGCCGACCGCCGAAGAAATTTTTGCCGCTATACTTACTATCCTAGAAACAGCAAAAACTTTGGGATATTATGAAAGTTGAAATTGATATTTTGTGTAGGTATCACTCAATTGAACAGCCTAATAAATCTATGGCAGTAACAAAAACAGTAACAGTTTGAATTCAAATGGGGCTAATAAATAGTGCAAATTATTTATTTATGCGTTTCTAAATCGTAGAAAAACCAAATGTCCTCATAATCTTCAAAAATTATATTTTCACAAATATCTAAACCAATGACATTCTCTTGCTTCAATCCGATTATGATTGCTTACGATAAATTCACAATACCTTACTGCCGAATTTCCACAAGCTGGTTTTTCAGCTGAACATTTTTCTAAAAACACTCAAGTCTTCATTTCCGATTTTTTTCAAGACTATTTACATCAATAAATATAAACAGTTTGAGAGATATATGTATGAACGGAACAGAAGTAATAAATATCAGTCGTTATGTACTTTGACCTAACATCTCATTGTGCTTTAGAGCTATCATCTCTATCTGTTGAAGTCACACCACTTCAACTTGCCCGAGGTGTCGATGATCAAGGTTCATCATTTGAAGAAGCCTTCAAGCAAAACTATTTTAGTAAGCTCTTAAATTTAAAAGTTGGAAGGCGAGTATTTTATTTGCCACCAAACATAGTTTATACGTCAACTAATAATTACTTTGGACATATGTTACTATATAAAACTTAAAAACGTAACTGCATGGTTTCATTGAAACTAACTGAAAATTCTTCTGATAGAAAAATATTAATTTTAAGTATACTTTCTTAAATACTTAAATAATATATACGACACGTATTCATATTAATGTAACGAGGAACTTTTTCTAAAAAGTATCACCCGTATACCATGGATGTATCCATGGTGCTGATGGTGGTGGTGTGGGCGGATAGATAGTAGGGGACGGCAGTCCATGCCCTGGTAGATGATGGTACGATGGTCCAACTGCTATCGCAGTAGCTGCGCTCCCGACAGGACTAGCAGATGTCGCCGAATGAAACGAAGCGCCATAAAAGGCGTCAGAGTTTCCGCTCGAAAATTGGTGTTGTAACATTCCAGTAGATGAGTCCAAGACGTTTGTGGTTAGTCGGTCAGATGTACCCTCAAAACCTATTCCATTGTTCAACATTGAAACGATGTTTTCGGTATCTCCACACGTCAGTGCCGAATCCATAAATTCCTGCTGATATCGACAAAAAGATGTTGGCGACTTTTTATCAAGAAAATTGCCCGCTAACGCCGGCAAATCCAAGTTACGGGCTCCGCATTTGCCACTGGTAACAGCTGACGCTGGGTTTGATGATGAGAGCCAATCATTGCTTATTCCGGGGGAACTGAATGGATTAACGCAGCTACCGATGACATTATTTATAACTGGATGACTTAATGTTGACGTAATATCACTTAAGCTATCATTCGTAGAAGCCGTCTTTCCCTCCAGCAGTTTAGTATCCGAGCCATTGTTACTTATAAATGCATTCAGTGAACTAAAACTTTTTAATAAATGAGCAGATAGTAATTGGTTACTGTTCGTATTCTGTTGAGGTAAACGCAATGTTGGTGGTTCGACACTGGATGCAGATTGTTGGCTCTGGGAGCACACATTATGTACTCCCCACCCCGTTTCCTAGCTTATCCTTGAACGTTTGTTAGGAGGCTGCTCCTGACCTACTTGGCTACTTCGCATCATGTACCGCAACTGTGGCATATATTTGATGACGTCGCGCACTTGGATCAGAGGAATGTTTTCTGAATGATTTTTCCCGCTTTCCACAAGCGTCATTGTCTGTCGTCTGCAATACATAATTTTTAATCAGTGATAATTGTGTTTTTCCCGAACATGATAAAAATATTATATTTCGGAGAATCAGAGCTTCATTACAAAACGCACTCTGATAGAATGTATCTTGGTGTAAATGTATGCAGCTAAACGTAAAATTTAAATTTAGTAAAAACTAACCTATTTCCTTTATACATTTCTACGCCTAACGCTTCAATAAGCCGTTTACAATGATTCCACGGAACATTGGGGAAGAAATATTCGCGAAAGTCGGTTAAGGTCATCAGCGGTTCCGAATCATTGTAGGCTTTCATGTTGATGCACGGAACCAATGTGTCTTCAAAGACAAACACCTTTTGTACTTTATAAGGAACGTGGCCAGTGTTGGATTGTGACGTTATTTCCGGTATTACTCGTAAATTTTGATCAAGACTGTCTGCTACTCCTGGTGCCGCTGCATTCGTCGCATGTCTTTGTACATTATTGCTAGGCGCATTTGGAACATTATTCCTACCATTCTGCATTGTACCTAGCCGCTGTAGTTGCTGCTGTTGTTGGATTTGCTGTTGGCGCTGTTGCTGCTGCTGCTGTTGCAAAACAACATTAGCCGCATTTGACGACCTATGGATCAAACGTAAATTAGTGGTAGTTGGTTTTATTTGTGAAAATAATGATGAGCTCCATTTTATTCGCAACCAATTTTTCAATGGCATTTCATTCGGTTGGCTAATTATATAGTTCACTTACATATGCTGTTGGGTTTGAGCAGCTGATCTGACTAGTGGTGGAGGTTGTTGAGCCTGCCCGCAATTATTTATCGTCGGTATTGACATCCCTCGTGCATTATAGTTATATTGTTGTCGAGCATTCATTAAACTGTGTAGATTCTGTATATTTTGCGCAGCATTCGGAGTATGTGTGTTATAAGATCGTTGAACTTGTTGCTGAGCCTAAGAACGAAGAGAATCCAAAATTATTTTGTTGTTTTCAGCCAAGCGTTTCGATTATCTTTCGTCGTTCAAATCGGTTTCATTATTTCTGATTGATAACATTGATTGAAAAATACCTGAATCGTGCGTACATCGCCAGATGCAATGGTCTCGCCTGCTCGTAAGGCTCCCTGAGCATACGCCAACGACCATGCCTAGACAAAACGAAAGGTTATAATTGCACTTCGTGTTTGTCAATACAAATCATACTTGGACTGCGGCTTGTGAAATGCCTGCTTGTGGCATCGCCATAGTAGCTGCAGTCGTTTGGTGCATTCTCTGGACAGCAGCATTTTGGTTTGTTATTCCAGACTGATAAGCGTTCTTTCTAATTTGCTGCTGTTGTTGTGGCTGTTGCTGTACATTTTTCGGGATAGAATTCAAAATTTTTGGAGTTACTGGCGGCGCCGTTGGTTGCCGCGTCCAATGAACCGAGTTATTCAAATTCTTTGAAGCTATTAGTAGATTTGAATCGACCACTTTGCTTGGCCAATAGTCTTCGAATTCTGTTCCAGTAGGGAAGTAGCTTTTTATATCAGTTAGGCTTATCACAGCCACAGACTCACTGGAAAACAGTTCGTTGCGAATACCTTGAACTTTACAACAAAATTTCAAGTATGCCAAGTCCCAGCCGTTCAATAATTCGGCTTTTTGCCTGAGATTCTCCGTCTCGCCCTCAAAATAGAAAAGTGGCACAACTTGCTCGTTCGCGCGCACTGTATAAGGGACCACCGACTCCTTATTTATCCTTATAAATCCACACTTGTCTGATGGGCTCTTACTGGCAGTCACGAGCTTCCTATAGCAAATATCAAGAAACTGATAAAATTTGTTAGCGTCGCTTAGGCGGACCACTAAATCTTTCAGGGTGAACATTTCCCGTCCAAACTGAGCATCACAATGTTTGTGATTAATTTCGTTTAACAGCCGACTCTCTGCTTCAGTTATATAGTAGCTACGGACGCAAGTGCAACTGCTATATATATCAGGATGCAGGTAGCTCAAGTACTTATTGAGCAGTTTCATTTCGACCATTCGAACAGCACAATACTTCTCATTCTGCCGAACAATGTATGGAATGTAGATTTTGCCAAAAGTCACCCAGCCAAAGTGTCCTTTTTGGCTCTCTTCGTCGCAATTCTTCTTATCGCCGTTCTCCGCCGGGTTGGCAGATGGTTGTGTAGCGGGTATTACAGGTGCAATCGCATTAGAGGGCTTTCCGTTCAAAACAGTACTAATTGCGCTAACCTGTCCATTCGTAGCTACTGCAGGCGTTGGCGACATTCCTGGTGTCCCAATAACTGTCTGTGGGCTGCGCCGGGTTAGGTAGTTCAAAATGTTTGTTTGTCCATTCTGCTGGGCGCCAATTGTACTTGCTGGGGTTGGGCGACCGATAGTTTGTTGCTGTGTTTGCTTCGCCAGAGCAGCCTTCTGAGCCTCACGGAACTTGTTCGCCATTTCCTGGATTTCCGCCTCATCGTGCCGCTCTTGCTTCACATTCACCGCGGAAATATCCACTCTATTGGCACTAGTCGACCCCTGCTGGGGATGCGCCTGCAGCGGCTGTAGTGTCGTAGAATTGGCGCCTGGCATTTGCGATAGGCCGCCACCCGCAGAGGGCACAGATGTTATTGTCAGTGATGGAGGTACCACGGAAGCCATCCTTCCTAAATGCAAGCTTTGTGCATTCCTATCAGACTTCACTGTCCACTAAAATATTACAACCCCTTCTCTACAAGAGGGGTTCGAACATAATAGACACACTGGATTATTAAAGTCCGTCCACAGCTTCAGGGCACATTAGCAATGGTCCGAAGGCCTCAAACAACACCACACTAGTCCCGGTTGCTTCCGACTGTTCTGAATTTTAATTCACGTCTTCATTAATTGTCATAGTAGCGATGAAAGCACGCACTAAATTTTTCGCGAGGCCACTTGACAAGGACTTTCGGAAAAACGGGTGAATCTGAAGTTTTTACCACACATACTGGCGCAAAAAGTTAGCCGTTAGCCAAACAAATCTACGCGAATTATCAACCCTTACAAAAATGAAAAATGGAGACGTGTAGACCGTCTCCCAAAATCCCCAAAAATTCAACGCTTCGACTTCTCCCAGTGCTAGCAACGTTCATCTGTGATCACCGTCTCTACCCTCAGCGCCACACACAGCAGAAGCCGCAAGCTTCTTCGAAATATGAGTGTGCCTCACGCTCGCCGCGGCGCGCCTCCTCCCTTATCGTCGCCTATTTACTTCTAGAAGTATACAGTTGCTGTTGCTTTTTCTATTCGTCGCTGCCCGCCATGTCGTATACGTACACGAGAATTTCCTCTGTGTGCATATAGACGTGAGTAAATGATAGTCTCCTGACAGGCCCCGATAAAACTGCCCTCGATTTCCTTCACCTGTGAGTCACTGCCACACCATCGCACATGCCTTGCACACATGCCTAAGTACAGCGCCTCACAGGCATAGTGTACCGCATATATTGCGTAGACGGGGTTCAGGAAATACCGCAGCCGCATGGCAACCCTGCGTCACAATGGTTCTTCAACCCATCCTGCCCTTAGATCTTCCAATATAGAATTCACAGGCGGAGCAGAGGGCTGTCAGCTTGGCTACTCCAATGTTTCGTAGTTATGTGGATATGCATGTTTGTGTGGCTTTTTATCAGAAGATACTCGTCAGGGCTGTCAGTATGTACGTATGACACATATGTATGTATACGCATACTTATATTTCCATACATATATCTGCAAGCATGTATAAATATTTATTTCGCCATGGCCTCCGAAATAAAGTAGTAAAACCAAACGGAAAATGCAACACTCATCTGTCTCTCGAGTGAAAACCGACGGTTGTACATACATATGTATGTATGTACAACTGTATGCATACTATCTGCATGGGAAAACAAATACATAGGTCATAAAATGAAGTAAAAAGCATGGCATATCGCAGCATGAGCACCGTCCGTTGCTAACTGGGGCCTGGAACGAGACTATCTACCCATTATAGTCGCGACAACCGTGTTGCCAGCACTTTCCGCGCCAACTTCTATGCTCCATTTTGCATATGTTTCGATTCATCGACATCAACCAATGTGCTGAGTGAATGTGTGAAATTCTGCATCCACGCTACCAAAATTCACTGATCAATTCCTGACAAAACAGCAATAAACCTTTTTACAACTTCCACAGAAGGGACCACAACGGAAATCCTAAATCTCTTCCATAGTACTACATAGAGAACTCTGGAAAGTAAAAGTAAGTGGCAATGAAAAGCATGAACTTTAAATTAGGGTCGGCAGCACTGGGTACTACTGACTTTCCCCGCAACATCGTTATAAATTTAGTATTTTATTTCTGCTTTCTGGAATTAATCGGGGCCTGTATTGCGTAAGAACAGTCTATGTGCTTAAAGATGTTTTTGCTTTGAAGCAAATGAATTAAAATAGTAGGTAAAAGCGGATGACAACGGGTATGTAAAATGTTGAGTTGCTTGTGATTTCAGTGCTGCCATTCGTACTTGTCTATATTGTACATAATATATGCATATGTATGTACATATGTATGTACGTCAGCGAACAGCAGATATTAAATTCCAGTTCCAACGCAAAGTAGAATATATCTATGACCTTAGCATAAAACGTTTCATTTTTCATCATAATGCCGATTTATTTTCAATTAATTCAATTACCAACAATTAACGAACAAGCCCAAAATATCACGTATGCTTACATCTATTATATTTCAGATCTCTGTGTTGTTAATTTTCGATGCATAACATGGAATTGTCATTAGTCATCAATATGTTTAGTACACTGTAAATGAATAAAGAAGCATGACGCTTTAACGTGAATGTTTCATCGATTCTTCTGATTTATTTCATCCAACTCTCATTTAATATTGCTTTGCGATTGGAAATAGTGTGTTCGTGCTATTTTCAATTTTCATGTTGCTTTATTCTTATACTTAATTAAAATATGTGTACTTATTTGACTCTTCTTGCGTAACATGCTACACATACCATAATTTTGTTTTCTTTTGCAGTCTAAAGATAAGTAATTATCAATTACAGTACAGTTGCTAGCATATATTTTGAATTTATGTATATATATATATATAAACTTTCAGTGTGAATAGATTTTGTGTATAATACATTAACATTTGTATAATTCCACTTATAGCAAAATTAATCGTTTCAGTTTTCATAAAAATATTTAACACATATTTTTGCACCGTTGGAAAAAAACAAACTTACACAATAGAAAATTCAGTTGTAATAAGGAGGTATGTACAAATGTATATTTTGTTTACTGGATAACTTTTTAATATGTATAATTTATCTGTATACGATTAACGTGAATAACTAGGAAGGCTGAGCAGATCAAACATACACATATTATGAATACATATGTTATTGTAAATATTTTAGAATAATGTTAAACTGTAGAATTTTTTTTTAAAAATCAAAAGCATAATAACTAAGATGAATTTGAACATACATAGTTTAGATAGCTTTATAGTTACATATTTATGTAGTATCATCACAGAATCTTTATTTTACAGACTTTCATTTGAGTAATCAATTAACGTGCAAATAAAAAGACCTATCATAAATGCCAGTTACTTGAAAAATTCCAGACATAATAAATTCTTTTTATAAAAGTGTATAAACTTAATATAGATAACCTTTTCCGTGTCTGGTGGGTTTTTCGGAATAGAAAAGCTGAAAAGCGACCAATTAAATACATACTACTTCCGATAACAAAAAGGAAAATGATGGAACAATTGCCGACGAATCAATTTGTCAAATAGTTGTCCCGATCTAAGAAAATTCGCTCGATAACCAATCGCTTTCTAGATCCTCAGGCAAGATTCTATAGCCTAGCAATAATATGTACATCTATTAAAATAACATATTCATGAAAAATATAAGTGCAGATAATATTTATGCTATCTTACTCTTCAAATTTATATACATGGGCTTGACAGAAAGATGGAAAATTCAGAAAATGCATCAAACGAAAATCAACTCTAAGAGACGAAGCATTGATTTTATATGAGGCTATACAGTCCTTTTATATTGTATATTTTTAAAAAAGCATACGTTTTTCATAGTTTTGAGAGTGAGCAACGGTTCCATTTTGAACAATGGAGGGAATTCTCATTGCTCTTTTTGAAGTAGACACTTTAAAGATAATTATTTCAGCAGTTCAAACACAGGTATGCATGTATGTATGTTTAAATTTGATGCCATATATCATTACCATATAAATGAGAAGTTTTGGATGCATGAAAATATTTCCATTGTGTCGCGATTGGTATCAGTCAATGATTGACTCAGTATAGTTAGTTAAAATATACTTACTACGTTGCTTCATGTAAAATATATTGACACATTTTAAAATGGTCTCTTTTGGTAAGTTGTTCCACTATATGTTTAATAAATTGATTAGTATATGTTAGCAAATTTACGATTTCTAAGTAGATATTAGTCAAAAAATTGAATATTGAACTATCTAAATATGTGTGAGCAAAAGTCTGCATAAAGCATTTGAGCTTGTGTTTGGTTTAATTTTTATCGATTGATTGAGAAACTTAGCTTGGTTGAATCCTTATGAAAGCTGGGTGCAAGAATAAAGCCTGTTAAAAGCTGCTGAAATTTCCAAGTCTGCATAAAATTCACGAATCTTGCAATAATATTTTATTTTCAGATAGTAACAAATTTAGCTCTTTGGACATGATTATAAGGTTAACATGCTTAGAAGACCAATTTAGCATTTAAATACTTAAAGTAAATTTGAGATGTTCAGACTTGGTGAATGAAACTTTTCTAGAGTTTCCTTGCTTTAGCTGCGATGAGATTTAAAGTCACAATTACTGTTACCCTTCACACTGGGAAGGTATGTTGTATTCTTCTTCTCTTCGTTACATTATTTACTAAAGTTTTAGGTTGTTTTCACTTTTTTGTCGGTCATATAAATTTTATTTTATGCAGTGCTTTGAATTTGAATTCAAAGCATTGAAGATGTCTGGGTGTTGCACACAAAATAAAAACTTATCTACTTATCTTATCTTATCAAATCTAAAACATAAAAATGCAGTAATTTTATTATCCTACGAACTTAGACATGTTAGTTTATGTTGACTTTTGCTCACATTTTGATGTATAATATATTCAATAAAGATTTCATTAAATGTAAATCTATGTTAAATATCAAATCAACAAAAATTAAATTTTGATTTTTTTACGGTAGGACAACAAACGAAATCTTGCGACCCGATTACTTGTTCTCGCGTAACAAATTGATTCCATTTAAAATCAAGGATACCGATGGTTATTTCAATTTGTGATGATTGCTTTTGTGGAAGCTTATTTGTATAGGTTGAATGGACCGCACCTTTTCATGAACACTTAGTCGTCCCAACTTGGAAACTGAGATTCATCAACAAAAACGCTAAATCCTCGTTTCTCACTTTCATTTTCCTCTTCTTTCTGATGCAAATGTACATCTCTTATTCCGTGTCTCTCCGAAATTTTGTTTGTTTCCCGCTGTTGGATGTTTGTACTTTGGACGGCTGATTTAGTGGACTTTGAAGAAATTTGTTGTACCCTGATAGCGGGTGTAACATTTTTGGATCTAGTTAGGCTAGCGCTAGCAGCCCATGTTCGGTCGGCATCATTTGTATTCCAGTTTCCTGAGTAATGATTCGGTTGCTTCCAACTTTCTTCAGCCATACGATTTTCATAGCCATGCTGATCCCAAACTGCGGTTTGCTCAAAATTTTTATCCTGCAAACAAATAGATTAGAATTGAAAATTTTCGGACGGTTAAATGCACCTGATACACCGACATGTGTTTGCGATATTTCGAAAGGAAATATTTAGCTGTATTTAATATTTGGTTATGTGTATGAGTATACCTAAATATCATACACCATATATAATTTACATGATGGGGATTACACTGAAACAGGTGTGTGAACAACAAATGCAAAATTATCAAACAACTTATTGAATTTTTACTTTTGATAGTTTTTGATTGTGGTCGTAAGTATTTATATTTTTATTAATTATCAATAAATCACTTCTTATATTCTTTATACATACAAAAGTAGAATATTGTAGTTAATTTTAATAGCCCTCGAATTGAAAACCAGCTAGATAGCGCGCTAAAGTACTTACATAATTTTGTGCGGAAGATTGATCACTGGTTAGTTCAATCTCTTCAGTGGGATTTTCTAGCGTGCTATGTGTGATACCGTAATAGAAGTACATAACTAATCCTAAAGTCATCCAAATGGTAAACCTTACTAACGTCAAGATACTTAGTTTAAAAATAAGATATAAGTTAACAGTAATTGCTACAGCCGGGATGAACGGTAGACATGGAGTTAAAAACGCCAGAGCGTACCTGTAAGCAAAGGACATTTCGTTAGGGATTTAACGGCCATATATATCTTTACCTATTTTGCGGCTGGCGGGATATTATGAGTAGTATCACAAATATACCTGTCAATAGACAAGTAAACACAACACCGGCTATAGATCCGGTCCATCCTACAGCAGCAAATAAGTCCAGGAAGAATATCAGCATGTACAGTATTCCCACTAATTTCGTGACGTACATACCTAAATAGAATAAAAGCAGTCCTGAAATTTACTTTGGCTTATTCAAATCAATATGATACACTACCACTTTCATATGTAGCAGGTCCAGGGTTAACCCAAGGAAGTAGCCCAGGGCAAAGATATGCATATTCTTGGAATTTGCGACCAATCAAACTCAGCCCGATCGTATCGAAGGCAGTAGCATTTCCCGTAGGTCCAATTGGAGCGCCATGCACACTACCGTAAAATTTGTTTTCTGATTTATCAGACACAAGAAATTGATCATCACGGCCTAAATATCCTTCTGGACTGTCATCAATAAATGAGTCGTCTGAGTCGGGAGATGCTCGTGTTACGTGTTTAATAGTGATATTTTTCTTCGTCAATACTTCAGCGGTTAATACCGATGGATCTGGGGTACTTGGCGGTTGGGGTGTTCTTAGTTGTGCTGGCAACAAATCTACAAGCGAGGTGCTGTGCGGTTGGTATCTGAGTACAAGGACGCATGTGGAGACGAGAGTGTATGCTAACAATGTCCCTATAGACATCATTTCAACGAGAATCTCCAATCGAACAGTTAGAGCTACGATAGCTGCTGCTATTCCACTTCCAATCGTAGCAAGACCAGGCGCATTTGTTTTTTGCCATAAATGGGACAATTGCCTGAATGAAATACGTAAAATATTGCATTGATTATTTTTTGTAAGGTATTTTCACTCAATTAGTCGAAACTTAGATCTGCAATATAACAAGTGGATATAAATGAGAACATGGCTTTAAAGAACAGGATAGTGTTAATATTAACAAAAAAGACTAATGAATGTTTTTCTGAAAGTATGACTTACTTGAAAACTAGACCATCAGTTGCCATTGCGTATATCACTCGCGGCATCGGAAACATGGATCCAAACATAGCCACCGAAAGACCAGCGGTTGCGCCAATCGCGACAATCGCACGGCATTTTGGGGCTCCTACATAGGTCCACATTTGCACTAACGCCGATCCCGTATCGATATGATCATATGGCACTGAAATAATTACAGTTTGCATTCGAGTTTCGAACAATTTATAAAGTAACTGCAGCTGCTGTAATTTTGATGCACTTGTTACGGCAGCATTATATGATGTTATACTTACCTATCAGTGTCAGTATAAAGCTACTTGAAACGTACGCAATTAATACCACTATCAGCGAACCTACAATCGATCTAGGAATACTTTTTTGTGGACTGTGCGCCTCCTCGCCGGTGGTTGCTATTATATCAAATCCGATAAATGCGTAAAAGCATGTTGCAGCTCCAGTGAATACCTACATAGAGACAAGTAAAATCTGTAGATCTTCATAAATTCCATTGAAACATACCCCGCTCCACCCATAAGGTAAGAAACCCTGATGCTCTGTCCACGTATTAGCATCTACGTAAAATAAGCCCGCGCTCATTATAAACACCCACGAAGCCAAATTGATTGTGTTTAGGGTATTATTGAATATTACTGACTTGCTAGCTCCTAGTGCTAGGACGAAGGTCATTAGAAGCGTGATTGCAAAGGCGATCAAGTCAGGTGGACGACCTAAATCAATTATATCATCAGTGGAATGAATTGTACACACTTGTGTACACGAAAATATTATTACCAAACACTGTACCAATTGATGCCTCTATGGTACGTCCTATAGCTCCTCCCGTCAAAGAATCAAAGCTGGCACTCAATGCGCATGCACAAGCACTTGTTCCTTTAAAAAAACAGAAAATAGGAAACATACCTGTATAAAATTAAGCTACTCATATTCCTTTTCATAAAACTGAAGGTTTCATTATCTCTTGCACTAGACGGCGAATCAGTTTATAGGATAGTAGTGAAGAGAAAATTATACCAAATGTGTTACTTAAAAAATGAATTGTGACTCCTGCTCAATACGATATGGTATATTAAATAAAGCTTTGTCTTCAGATAAAAAGTTGGGATAATTTCCTAGCCAGAGAAACCCCAAATTTTAAGTGAAATAAATAAATCAAAATTTTAAGTGAAATAAATATTGCACTGCCACAGAGCAAACCATGCCAAAAAATAGAAACCCTTCGTAAACTCTATCAGTTTTCGCATTCAAAAGAAACGCCAACATATATTACATTTTGTTTTGGTACCTATTAAGTACTCGAGTATCATATTCCATCCGATTACGAATGCAACAAATTCTCCAACGGTTACATATGAGTACATGTACGCCGATCCTGACGTGTGTGGAACTCGAACTCCAAACTCTGCATAGCAAGCGCCTATAAAATACAGATTAATTGAGAAATTAGTTTAAAGAAGAACTAACAAACCTGAAAAAATGCTTGCCACAGCAGCTATAAAAAAACTGAATACAACTCCTGGACCTGCTATATTTTTAGCTACCATTCCAGCAACCAAGTACATGCCTGTACCACAGCAAGATCCGATCCCGAGTGAAGTTAAATCTAAAGTTGTTAAACACTTCTGAAAATGCAGAAAGTATGTATATACATATGTATGCTAGTAATAAATTTTTTGCTCATGTTTAATTTTGATTACCCGTGAAACTGACCAATATACTTACTGTAAGTTTGGGTTTAGCACTCCTTGGATCGTCACCCTGAAGTGACTTCAAATCTTTCGTTCGAACAAGTTTGGAAAAAAGTGTCACTCCGGACCCACCTCCAGGCATAGGGAATAGCAGCTTCATGATTTCTACAATCAACACTATTAGTAATCCTGGTAAAAGTATAATGAGAACGGCAAAAATCAATAGAATCACTAGCGGTGTTTTTGATTTGAAGATTTTAACAACCACAGTTATGCTGATTTGTTTCAAATGTCACCCTTTAAATTTAATGAAACTCTAACTCTGTAAGCGTTCTTTCTCATTTTTAAGCTTGGAATTCCCTTGTATTTACGGAGTTGAGCCAATCAACCTTTTCCTATGTCCCCAAACCAATTGATATGCAAGTGTACCCGTAAAGATGTGCGATTTGTTTATTATCCTACATAAAAACTTTAATCTTTTGAATTATTTACTGTCTAGCCTCTCTCCAATGAGTTTATCTAGGTATCTGAATAAATTTGTGAAATTTTATTGTAAAGTTCGTTGCTTCATAAAATGCATAAAGGGGCTCAGTTTCATTCCGGCAACTTTTTCAATAATTAACTGCTTATTTATAAACTAATGAAATTTCATGGTTCGCAACACTGGTAGGCTTAATCTGGGATGTTAGTAAAAATTATCGCTGGCCGTCCAATTAAGTAAAGCTACCAATATCAAAAATCAATGAAACCAAAATCTCTGGATGAAAGCTCAAAATATGGTGAAACAAGGAACACAACTTGGTAGAATTTTCGCGTCCTTGAGTCGCGTAACACGACTGATTCGCAAAGAAGAGATAACCATCGCTGAAAATTAATCCTTCAAATTCAAACGAGAAGTGGTAAACCAATTCAAATTAATGCAAATAAAAATACACCTACCTGAGTAGAGTGGTCGAGTGGGTTTTAAGTGATTTTCACAACTATGCCGAGAAGTATCCTTGGTACTTCTGCCTGAAAACGGGTTCGCAAGTAATTTTTAGTGGAGCTAACTTGCCAAATATCTTGCGAAACTTTCTGTTGAAGCACACCACTCAAATTTAAATTCCACTAGCACTCACACGATCACTTTCCGCAAAATTAAAATGTTAAATTTGATTGCATTTCCGATTAACAATTTATCCACCCAAACCTAACACATTCTTTCTTTAAAATGCTCTAGATTAAATTTTTGCAACATCTAGCTTAAAGTTGTCGCGAAGCAACCAACATTAGAAATTTAATGACACTTTGAGGAGGAGTCTGCATGAACTCTGCCGGGCGCCATTTTCTATATTGCCTCTTTGAAACCAAAGCAAAGGGAAAAGGTAGGATACGATGGACAGTTGGCGCGTCAAAGTACTAAAGAGAAAGACATCCTTTTTTCATCAATTTAGCAGGAAGTTTCCAAAGCTTCTTCGTTCATTGAAGAGGGGAAAATACCGATTCAGTAGTTGTTTTGTGTCACGTGAATCCACAATAGCAAGCATGAATGCAAAAAATATATAGATGAGAACGAACTCCAATTCTCTCCACGCTATAAGCTTTCATTCAAAATTTATTTGCTGACTGCGATGGAGAAACATACCAAATGGTGGAAGACAAGCAGTTTTTATTGTGTATTGCTGACTACTAATTAACTGAAGTACTACATAAATTACTTCTACTTAAATATCTTTTAATTAAAATGCCAATAATTCGGCTGAAAATTCGATTAAACTTCGAATCTATAACGCCTATAAACCTGATGGGGTAGACTTACCAGCGACTTTTCTTATGGGACCCAGGACATGAAACTCTAATTTACTCAGTAAAAGAATAGTACAAGTAGTTTCGTTATTCGAAAGGAAATGAGTCGACTAAGAAGGGATTTCGAAAATAATCAACAAGTCTTCGAAATAAAGCTCTATATAAACTCATAACAAAACTAAAAAAGTGCATTCCATAACAAAGTATAGTGACGTCAAATATTCACAAGTATGCTAGAAGAAATGCACAAGAGCCAGATAAAATGTCACAAATTATGCTTTTCTTGCGCATGACTCAAATCTGTTGCTCCCAAAGGATAAGCTTTCACCACAGTCATAATTGTCCTTTAGCTTTTCAGCGAACAGATAGACGTAAAAGTGTATACGTCACATAAACCGCTTTTAACTGGTTCGCTGCCGTTGGCATTATTCTGTTGCCGAAAGTTGAGGTGACACTATAGCTTGAATAATCTCATATCTATTTCAGAATCACAATTGAACATTGAATGCCAAAAAGTTAACTAGGCACACTTTTTAGGTGAGAAAACGCAGATTACATATCTTTCGGGTAAACGAGTTTTTGTTTTTAATTACTCTTATTATTACTGCACAGTCTTCGTAGATATCCATAGAAGACAACATTGAGATTTGCTCTGAAAAATCAAACAAAATTTCGCAGTAAATATGGTTTAAAAGATTTTTCTACTTTTTATATTTCAGCATTAGTTTTTCTTAGTTATATTCCTTTCAATTTTCCAATAATTTCTTGTTTTGACTTTATTTTAACAAAATTTTAAATATTTAGCTTTGATATAATTTCAATTATAATTAACTTGTTCCGATTTCGCTCGAAATTGTTCTGATGCTATTATCATTCCGTGTAATCCCACCAATCTTTCTCGTAACCTTCATGAACATGGTCTAGCAACACCTTGCGTCTTTTTTCGCAGTACCTGGAAAATAAAAAAAAAACCAAAACGTAGCTGTATTGTATTCATCAAGGCAGGTTATTTAAAGAATAATTGAACTTCATTTCTGCAAGTCAATCCCATTGTTTTTTTGCATACCCTCCATCTTTTCTCTTAACTTCAGCAATTGCAGAAACGTGCAATTCTTAAATCTCACCTATATTTATCCTGCACTTTCTGTTTAATATCAGCTAAATTCTCCGATGTTATGTCGCGTTCTAGATATTCCGACAACTTTTCAGTGGCGGTTTCCAGATCTTTTTGGTTGTCCTCAAATATCATTGATTGATTATTTTTTTTGAGGTAGTATGCAAAGACATACGTGCACATCAGCGTCTGCCTACATTGGCAAAGTATATCCACAGCTTTCTTGAGAAACTGGACCTAGACGGAGAGCTCAGTTAAAAATAACTCGCACTTCATTTGCTGGACACGTTGAAAGCCATACCTCTATCCACGACATATTGTGCTGCTGCATTTCTTCCATTTTGTGTTTAACAGACGCATACAGCTTATTCTCGAATTTCAGGGACTGCATATGATTCATATATCGATTGTAATAATGCAAGTACCTGAAAGTAAATTAAAATATTACGTCTAAGAGCCCAGATAAATGCCTTTCGAAATGAGCACCTCGACAAAGATGAGCGCAGCTTCTCCTGTGCGTCACGAGCCGCCCGAGCTTCGTCTTCATCATACCGATTGCAGTTATACCAAGACGAGCCGTGCGGTTCCCATGAGCCAAGGCAAACCCAGCAGAAATCATGCTTACAATTTTGATTTTTACACACCATGTGGTTACAGCCACCATCTTTTTCTATTGTCACGTTACATTTTGGGCATTCTTTTGTATTCGCTGCAATCCAATTGGATGTCTCTGAGTCGTCATCGCACTTCTTAAGCCACTTTTTAAGTAACCGGCATTGCACCGGGTCATGCCAATTTTCACCGCAGTCAAAGCAGAATGTATGTCCACATTTGCATATCACTGGACGAGCATCTACATAGGATACTTTTATAGCGTACGTACAATCCGCCGACGGACACCATCGTAGTAGTCTATTGCACTGCAGTTTGAAAACAGAAGTTGCACTCTTGCTATGTAAACTAAATTCTACCAATTAATTACCTCTACAAAACTATTTGTAATCAAATGTTGATACTTCACTTTGACTTTGGCATCAGGCACGAGCTTCGTGACTGTTACATCGTCAACTAATATATCACATCCATGTGCTGCACACGAAATTGATTGGCCCACGCCTTCTTCCATTATTTTTGTAGTTAAATATTCCCCCCAGCACTGCCTGCAGAACCTATGACCACACTCAAGGCCGGTCATCATCTAAATAAAGTGAAAGAAAGTTACTAAACCTATCGAAACATCATGTTATTGTGCTTACACTTGACGGAAACCGTGAAAAGCATATCTCACATATTTCGTCTGTTGCAGACTTTGTAACCTAGAGGATCCACCGATCATTCAGAGCGGAATTAGACCTGTTCCGGAAAATGCAAAGATTCGTTTACTTACCTTTGGTGCAGCTATTGTGTTGGGCTTGTTGAAGGGATTCACAACGTGTGCTTCGCGGAAGAATTTCTCCTGGTTGTCGTCGTAGTACCTTTCCATCAGCTTTTCTTTGTCCCACTTGAAGTGATTCAGTAGTATCCTTGTGATTGTCCGCGGCAACTGTAAATGTAATTCAACAGAAAAACTATAGTATATTATTTACCGCACGTTTGTTGCAACGTATCGTATAGTTAAGCAGGTGCAATATTACTAAACAACTTTTACGAATCATTCACTAGTCAAGATTTTCTCTCACAGGACTGCTGTCGCAAGAGAAAATCGACCTGTTTGACTTTCGCGATACGCGATCGGAAATTACGTGAATGAATGAATGTATCAGAAACGTTATGTTCGAATAGGATAGTCGAGCAACAATCAGTTAGATCGAAATGAGTCATTCGATTTGTCGCAAACTGTGCGTAGTTGCAATCAGCTGTTGCAACAACTATCGATCCGCGAACTCCAGATGGACTTACATGCACCACCCCGTTCACGTCGTTGATGCTGTCGACCATGTCCTGAACTATTTGGTCCGTCGTCAGCACTTCGTACAGGTACTCCTCCGGTTCGGCTTGGCGCTCGCGGGCGCTGCTCGCGTCCACCTCCATCGCGAAGTCGTCGTCGCCACTCGAAACGTTTCCCGAGTCCACGTTGTCGTTGTCGAAGGCGTCCTCGTCGGAATCCATTTTCCAATTTTATAATAACTATGCCGAACGTCGAGCTTTTTGGCTACGGAAAAACAGAGCCCATGATCGGATTACTGCAATCGGGAACTCGAAATTTGTTTTACTGTGCTGTGCTGTCAGTGTCAGCGCGTACATGCAAGGATATGATTACTACAAATTCTGCCAATTGTTGGCCGTCACGAAAATTTTGCTGGGTTCTAAAACTAACGTCGCAGCGGCCACCGCTCGAGATGAATTTAATGGCAACGACAGTATACCACCGATCAAGACGAATTTAGGTGCTGTCAGTGTCAGTGGATTATGCGTACATGCAACTAACCCTACTACTACAGTTCTGCTACTATCAAGTCTCCATCCTCGACTGCTTGGGGCGCTGGCGTCGCATCTTAGCCCGCAGCCCTCGCCCCGGAGAATAGCAGAAACGTCAACCAGCCAGTATAGTATGGCTTTGTTCATCAAGCACCAACACCATTATGATGAAACGTCACCCTTTAGTGGGGCCAGACTTAAATTTAGTACTGCGCTAAAAACAATATTGGGCTGCCACACCGAATTAGTGGTTGCATTGGATGATTCAGTGGTGGGCACAACCGTTGCAGAAGGTATAACTTTTCTTTTGATTCTTTCTAGGTTTGAAGGTAGAAGGAATAATACTTATTAATAAACAGTTTTTGAACATCTTCCTCTGCAAACAAGTTATCGTGGAAACATACTGAGAAGTCGAACAGTGTCCAGCAGCAACATGTCTGCAAAGTGCGCAAACATTTATTGTGGCAGCACCAAGCATTACTTCTCTCCGCAGTTAGTACCAAACCAAGGTATATAAACTAGACACGATAAACCCATGCGCACAGCAAGCCTTACGTGCGTCATTTTGGCCAAAAAAATTTGGGCTGCCAAATGAACAAAACATAGGGTGCACATCTGGCAAGGCGAAAGAAAACGAAGCGCCACAATTCAAAATGTATAAATGGCGGAAACCGGCGGCGGATAGTCGGTGCATTGCGTGAGAAACGTGTAAACGAAAGACAAGTGAAGTGACGATGGTGACTTATTCGGTGCGTGGGTGCAAAAGCAGCAACAATAAAACTTATTTCCAACATCACTTGCCATTTTCCCTTTCCTACTGGGCGGAACATGTTTTCCAAAATGTGTTGATGCTATTCCTACTGGGCACTTTTCGGCGACTTCAAGCCTCAGTGACGTACATGCGCAGTAGTAAACGCATTTGGGAATCGGGAATAGACTACCATGTCTAGTTTATATACCTTGGTACCAAACGATACAGCCTGTAGCCAATCAAAAGCAGGTTCAAACGATTTCTCTGCACTAAAGTGATTTACACAGAAAAAAGTCAGCTACATTTTCATTCAGGGACTCCTTGGCAAGTTGCGCAAAATCTCGGCCAAACGCGCCACTGCTTCGATGTTTAAAGTAAACCGCTTAAACCTAAACTTAGCCTCAACCTTGCCACAACAACAACGTCAGTATTTTTCGGGCCGGCAAAAAGTACAAGGGGCTGTGCGCGCCGAGACTCCAGTTGTCGAACTAGACCCTTAATGTCTTTTAGTAAAAAGTGTCGCGACATCGCATGCAATTTACCTTAAAAGGGGTTGAAATTTTTTACCTTTCTTTGAACTGGAAATTTGTGAAAAAGTGCTCATCGCATTTCATTCATAAAAATGAATCGAACGCCAAAGAATTGTTGGACATGGTTCCTTTCTACTTTATTTAATTACAGGCGGGCGATTTTTCCATTCGAGCGGTGTTAAATGTCGCTTAAATGAAGGAAAGAGCGCGCCGTGCCATTCTTCATTTAACACGGTTTTACGTTCTTTAAATCGCTGTCGACCGAGTTTTTGGCTACCGGTTCAGAACAAAAATGGCGGCGCCAATCAACGATTTCCATGCGAAAAAAGTATTCCGCGGATGCACTGAAATGTATCGAATTCAAAGTGAAATTGGTAGAAATACTAGTCGCGCAACATTTTTTTCTGAAACAACCACTGAAGTGAGCTTTGCCAAAATGACTTGAACACAAAGCATGCAATGTCTGCTCAAGGAGTGCAGCAAAAATGACAAAACAAATCAACGATTTCCATGCGAAAAAAATATTCCGCGGATGCACTGAAATGTATCGAATTCACCGTGAAATTGGTAAAAATACTAGTCGCGCAACATTTTTTCCGGGCACAACCACTCAAGTGAGCTTTGGCAAAATGACTTGAATATGAAGCATGCAATATCTGCTCAAGGAGCGCAGCTAAAATGTCAACGCAAATCAACGATTTCCATGCGAAAAAAATATTCCGCGGATGCTCTGAAATGTATCGAATTCACCGTGAAATTGGTAAAAATACTATTCGGGCAACATTTTTTTCTGGCACAACTACTGAAGTGAGCTTTGCCAAAATGGATTGAAAACAAAGGATACGATGTCTGCTCAAGGAACGCAGCAAAAATGACAAACCAAATAAACGATTTCTATGCGAAAAAAGTATTCCGCGGATGCTCTGAAATGTATCGAATTCACCGTGAAATTGGTAAAATAACTAGTCGCGCAACATTTTTTTCTGGCACAACTACTGAAGTGAGCTTTGCCAAAATGACTTCATACCAAAAGTACGATGTCTGCTCAAGGAGCGCAGCAAAAATGACAAACCAAATAAACGATTTCCATGCGAAAAAAATATTCCGCGGATGCACTGAAATGTATCGAATTCACCGTGAAATTGGTAAAAATACTAGTCGCGCAACATTTTTTCCGGGCACAAGTACTCAAGTGAGCTTTGGCAAAAAGACTTGAAAATAAAGCATGCAATATCTGCTCAAGGAGCGCAGCAAAAATGGCAACGCAAATCAACGATTTCCATGCGAAAAAAATATTCCGCGGATGCTCTGAAATGTATCGAATTCACCGTGAAATTGGTAAAATTACTATTCGCGCAACATTTTTTTCTGGCACAACTACTGAAGTGAGCTTTGCCAAAATGACTTCGAAACAAAGCATGCAATATCTGCTCAAGGAGCGCAGCAAAAATGGCAACGCCAATCAACGATTTCTATGCGAAAAAAGTATTCCGCGGATGCTCTGAAATGTATCGAATTCACCGTGAAATTGGTAAAATAACTAGTCGCGCAACATTTTTTTCTGGCACAACTACTGAAGTGAGCTTTGCCAAAATGACTTCATACCAAAAGTACGATGTCTGCTCAAGGAGCGCAGCAAAAATGACAAACCAAATAAACGATTTCCATGCGAAAAAAATATTCCGCGGATGCACTGAAATGTATCGAATTCACCGTGAAATTGGTAAAAATACTAGTCGCGCAACATTTTTTCCGGGCACAAGTACTCAAGTGAGCTTTGGCAAAAAGACTTGAAAAAAAAGGATACGATGTCTGCTCAAGGAGCGCAGCAAAACTGGCAACGCCAATCAACGACTTCTATGCGCAAAAAATATTCCGCGGATGCACTGAAATGTATAGAATTCACCTTGAAATTGGTACAATAACTAGTCGTGCAACATTTTTTCTGGCACAACTACTGAAGTGAGCTTTGCCAAAATGACTTCGAAACAAAGCATGCAATATCTGCTCAAGGAGCGCAGCAAAAATGGCAACGCCAATCAACGATTTCTATGCGAAAAAAGTATTCCGCGGATGCTCTGAAATGTATCGAATTCACCGTGAAATTGGTAAAAATACTAGGCGCGCAACATTTTTTTCTGGCACAACTACTGAAGTGAGCTTTGCCAAAATGACTTGAAAACAAAGGATACGATGTCTGCTCAAGGAGCGCAGCAAAACTGGCAACGCCAATCAACGACTTCTATGCGCAAAAAATATTCCGCGGATGCACTGAAATGTATAGAATTCACCTTGAAATTGGTACAATAACTAGTCGTGCAACATTTTTTCTGGCACAACTACTGAAGTGAGCTTTGCCAAAATGACTTCGAAACAAAGCATGCAATATCTACTCAAGGAGCGCAGCAAAAATGGCAACGCCAATCAACGATTTCTATGCGAAAAAAGTATTCCGCGGATGCTCTGAAATGTATCGAATTCACCGTGAAATTGGTAAAAATACTAGGCGCGCAACATTTTTTTCTGGCACAACTACTGAAGTGAGCTTTGCCAAAATGACTTGAAAACAAAAGTACAATGTCTGCTCAAGGAACGCAGCAAAAATGGCCACGCCAATCAACGAGTTCCATGCGAAAAAAGTATTCCGCGGATGCACTGAAATGTATAGAATTCACCGTGAAATTGGTAAAATAACTAGTCGCGCAACATTTTTTTCTGGCACAACTACTGACGTGAGCTTTGCCAAAATGACTTCAAAACAAAAATACAATGTCCGCTCAAGGAGTGCAGCAAAACTGGCAACGCCAATCAACAAGTTCCATGCGAAAAAAATATTCCGCGGATGCACTGAAATGTATCGAATTCACCGTGAAATTGGTAAAATTACTATTCGCGCAACATTTTTTTCTGGCACAACTACTGAAGTGAGCTTTGGCAAAATGACTTGAAAAAAAAGGATACGATGTCTGCTCAAGGAGCGCAGCAAAACTGGCAACGCCAATCAACGACTTCTATGCGCAAAAAATATTCCGCTGATGCACTGAAATGTATAGAATTCACCTTGAAATTGGTACAATAACTAGTCGCGCAACATTTTTTCTGGCACAACTACTGAAGTGAGCTTTGCCAAAATGACTTCGAAACAAAGCATGCAATATCTGCTCAAGGAGCGCAGCAAAAATGGCAACGCCAATCAACGATTTCTATGCGAAAAAAGTATTCCGCGGATGCTCTGAAATGTATCGAATTCACCGTGAAATTGGTAAAAATACTAGGCGCGCAACATTTTTTTCTGGCACAACTACTGAAGTGAGCTTTGCCAAAATGACTTCAAAACAAAAATACGATGTCCGCTCAAGGAGCGCAGCAAACCTGGCAACGCCAATCAACGACTTCCATGCGAAAAAAATATTCCGCGGATGCACTGAAATGTATAGAATTCACAGTGAAGCTGGTAAAAATACTAGTCGCGCAAATTTTTTCTGTGGCACAACGACTGAAGTGAGCATTACCAAAATGACTTCAAAACAAAGGATACGATGTCCACTCAAGGTTCGCAGCAAAACTGGCAACACCAATTAACGATTTCTATGCGAAAAAAATACTCCGCGGATGCACTGAAATGTATCGAATTCACCGTGAAATTGGTAAAAATACTAGTCGCGCAACATTTTTTCTGGCACAACTACTGAAGTGAGCATTCCCAAAATGATTTGATAACAAAGGATAAATTGTTTGCTCAAGGATCGATGCAAAAATGTTACCGCCAATCAACGATTTCCATGCGAAAAAAATATTCCGCGGATGCTCTGAAATGTATCGAATTCACCGTGAAATTGGTAAAAATACTATTCGCGCAACATTTTTTTCTGGCACAACTACTGAAGTGAGCTTTGCCAAAATGACTTGAAAACAAAGGTACAATGTCTGCTCAAGGAACGCAGCAAAAATGGCCACGCCAATCAACGAGTTCCATGCGAAAAAAGTATTCCGCGGATGCACTGAAATGTATAGAATTCACCGTGAAATTGGTAAAATAACTAGTCGCGCAACATTTTTTTCTGGCACAACTACTGAAGTGAGCTTTGCCAAAATGACTTCAAAACAAAAATACAATGTCCGCTCAAGGAGCGCAGCAAAACTGGCAACGCCAATCAACGAGTTCCATGCGAAAAAAATATTCCGCGGATGCACTGAAATGTATAGAATTCACCTTGAAATTGGTACAATAACTAGTCGCACAACATTTTTTCTGGCACAACTACTGAAGTGAGCTTTGCCAAAATGACTTCGAAACAAAGCATGCAATATCTGCTCAAGGAGCGCAGCAAAAATGGCAACGCCAATCAACGATTTCTATGCGAAAAAAGTATTCCGCGGATGCTCTGAAATGTATCGAATTCACCGTGAAATTGATAAAAATACTAGGCGCGCAACATTTTTTCTGGCACAACTACTGAAGTGAGCTTTGCCAAAATGACTTCAAAACAAAAATACGATGTCCGCTCAAGGAGCGCAGCAAACCTGGCAACGCCAATCAACGACTTCCATGCGAAAAAAATATTCCGCGGATGCACTGAAATGTATAGAATTCACAGTGAAGCTGGTAAAAATACTGGTCGCGCAACTTTTTTTTCTGGCACAACGACTGAAGTGAGCATTACCAAAATGACTTCAAAACAAAGGATACGATGTCCACTCAAGGTTCGCAGCAAAACTGGCAACACCAATTAACGATTTCTATGCGAAAAAAATACTCCGCGGATGCACTGAAATGTATCGAATTCACCGTGAAATTGGTAAAAATACTAGTCGCGCAACATTTTTTCTGGCACAACTACTGAAGTGAGCATTCCCAAAATGATTTGATAACAAAGGATAAATTTTCTGCTCAAGGATCGATACAAAAATGTTAACGCCAATCAACGATTTCCATGCGAAAAAAATATTCCGCGGATGCTCTGAAATGTATCGAATTCACCGTGAAATTGGTAAAAATACTATTCGCGCAACATTTTTTTCTGGCACAACTACTGAAGTGAGCTTTGCCAAAATGACTTGAAAACAAAGGTACAATGTCTGCTCAAGGAACGCAGCAAAAATGGCCACGCCAATCAACGAGTTTCATGCGAAAAAAGTATTCCGCGGATGCACTGAAATGTATAGAATTCACCGTGAAATTGGTAAAAATACTAGTCGCGCAACATCTTTTTTTTGGCACACCACAGAAGTGAGCATTACCAAAATGACTTCAGAACAAAGGATACGATGTCTGCTCAAGGAACGCAGCACAAATGGCAACGCCAATCAACGATTTCTATACGAAAAAAGTATTCCGCGGATGCACTGAAATGCATAGAATTCACCGTGAAATTGGTACAATAACTAGTCGCGCAACATTTTTTCTGGCACAACTACTGTAGTGAGCTTTGCCAAAATGACTTCAAAACAAAAATAGGATGTCTGCTCAAGGACCGCAGCAAAAATTTCAACGCCAATCAACGATTTCTATACGAAAAAAGTATTCCGCGGATGCACTGAAATGTATCGAATTCACCATGAAATTGGTAAAATAACTAGTCGCACAACATGTTTTTTTGGCACAACCACTGAAGTGAGCATTACCAAAATGACTTCAGAACAAAAATACGATGTCTGATAAAGGACTTCAGCAAAAATGGCGGCGCCAATTAACGATTTACATGCGAAAAAAATATTCCGCGGATGCACTGAAATGTATCGAATTCACCGTGAAATTGGTAAAAATACTAGTCGCGCAACATTTTTTTCTGGCACCACCACTGAAGTGAGCTTTGCCAAAATGACTTCAAAACAAAAATACGATGTCCGCTCAAGGAGCGCAGCAAACCTGGCAACGCCAATCAACGACTTCCATGCGAAAAAAGTATTCCGCGGATGCACTGAAATGTATAGAATTCACCGTGAAATTGGTAAAAATACTAGTCGCGCAACATCTTTTTTTTGGCACACCACAGAAGTGAGCATTACCAAAATGACTTCAAAACAAAGGATACGATGTCCACTCAAGGTTCGCAGCAAAACTGGCAACACCAATTAACGATTTCTATGCGAAAAAAATACTCCGCGGATGCACTGAAATGTATCGAATTCACCGTGAAATTGGTAAAAATACTAGTCGCGCAACATTTTTTCTGGCACAACTACTGAAGTGAGCATTCCCAAAATGATTTGATAACAAAGGATAAATTGTCTGCTCAAGGATCGATGCAAAAATGTTAACGCCAGTCAACGATTTCCATGCGAAAAAAATATTCCGCGGATGCTCTGAAATGTATCGAATTCACCGTGAAATTGGTAAAAATACTATTCGCGCAACATTTTTTTCTGGCACAACTACTGAAGTGAGCTTTGCCAAAATGACTTGAAAACAAAGGTACAATGTCTGCTCAAGGAACGCAGCAAAAATGGCCACGCCAATCAACGAGTTCCATGCGAAAAAAGTATTCCGCGGATGCACTGAAATGTATAGAATTCACCGTGAAATTGGTAAAAATACTTGTCGCGCAACATTTTTTTTTTGGCACACCACTGAAGTGAGCATTACCAAAATGACTTCAGAACAAAGGATACGATGTCTGCTCAAGGATCGCAGCAAAAATGGCAACGCCAATCAACGATTTCTATACGAAAAAAGTATTCCGCGGATGCACTGAAATGCATAGACGTCACCGTGAAATTGGTACAATAACTAGTCGCGCAACATTTTTTCTGGCACAACTACTGTAGTGAGCTTTGCCAAAATGACTTCAAAACAAAAATACGATGTCTGCTCAAGGACCGCAGCAAAAATTTCAACGCCAATCAACGATTTCTATACGAAAAAAGTATTCCGCGGATGCTCTGAAATGTATCGAATTCACCATGAAATTGGTAAAATAACTAGTCGCGCAACATTTTTTTCTGGCACAACTACTAAAGTGAGCTTTGCCAAAATGACTTCAAAACAAAAATACGATGTCCGCTCAAGGAGCGCAGCAAAACTGGCAACGCCAATCAACGAGTTCCATGCGAAAAAAATATTCCGCGGATGCAAAGAAATGTATCGAATTCACCGTGAAATTGGTAAAAATACTAGTCGCACAACATATTTTTCTGGCACAACCACTGAAGTGAGCATTACCAAAATGATTTGATAACAAAGAATACAATGTCTGCTCAAGGATCAATGCAAAAATGGCAACGCCAATCAACGATTTCTATGCGAAAAAGTATTCCGCGGATGCACTGAAATGAATCGAATTCACCGTGAAATTGGTAAAAATACTAGTCGCGCAACATTTTTTCTGGCACAACTACTGAAGTGAGCTTTGCCAAAATGACTTCAAAACAAAAATACGATGTCCGCTCAAGGAGCGCAGCAAAACTGGCAACGCCAATCAACGAGTTCCATGCGAAAAAAATATTCCGCGGATGCACTGAAATGTATCGAATGCACCGTGAAATTGGTAAAAATACTAGTCGCGCAACATTTTTTTTTTGGCACAACCACTGAAGTGAGCATTACCAAAATGACTTCAGAACAAAAGTACGATATCTGCGCAAGGAGCGCAGCAAAAATGGCAACGCCAATCAACGATTTCTATACGAAAAAGTATTCCGCGGATGCTCTGAAATGTATCGAATTCACCGTGAAATTGGTGAAAATACTAGTCGCACAACATATTTTTCTGGCACAACCACTGAAGTGAGCATTACCAAAAAGATTTGATAACAAAGGATACAATGTCTCCTCAAGGATCGCAGCAAAACTGGCAACGCCAATTAACGAGTTCCATGCGAAAAAAATATTCCGCGGATGCACTGAAATGTATCGAATTCACCGTGAAATTGGTAAAAATACTAGTCGCACAACATATTTTTCTGGCACAACCACTGAAGTGAGCATTACCAAAATGACTTGATAACAAAGAATACAATGTCTCCTCAAGGATCGCAGCAAAAATGGCAACGCCAATCAACGATTTCTATGCGAAAAAGTATTCCGCGGATGCTCTGAAATGTATAGAATTCACCGTGAAATTGTTACAATAACTAGTCGCGCAACATTTTTTCTGGCACAACTACTGAAGTGAGCTTTGCCAAAATGACTTCAAAACAAAAATACGATGTCCGCTCAAGGAGCGCAGCAAAACTGGCAACGCCAATCAACGAGTTCCATGCGAAAAAAATATTCCGCGGATGCACTGAAATGTATCGAATTCACCGTGAAATTGGTAAAAATACTAGTCGCGCAACATTTTTTTTTTGGCACAACCACTGAATTGAGCATTACCAAATTAATTCAGAACAAAAGTACGATATCTGCTCAAGGAGCGCAGCAAAAATGGCAACGCCAATCAACGATTTCTATACGAAAAAAGTATTCCGCGGATGCTCTGAAGTGTATCGAATTCACCGTGAAATTGGTAAAAATACTAGTCGCACAACATATTTTTCTGGCACAACCACTGAAGTGAGCATTACCAAAAAGATTTGTTAACAAAGGATACAATGTCTCCTCAAGGATCGCAGCAAAACTTGCAACGCGAATCAACGAGTTCCATGCGAAAAAAATATTCCGCGGATACACTGAAATGTATCGAATTCACTGTGAAATTGGTAAAAATACTAGTCGCACAACATGTTTTTTTGGCAAAACCACTGAAGTGAGCATTACCAAAATGACTTCAAAACAAAAATGCGATGTCCGCTAAAGGACTTCAGCAAAAATGGCGGCGCCAATTAACGATTTACATGCGAAAAAAATAATCCGCGGATGCACTGAAATGTATCGAATTCACCGTGAAATTGGTAAAATAACTAGTGGCGCAACATTTTTTTCTGGCACAACTACTTAAGTGAGCTTTGCCAAAATGACTTCAAAACAAAAATACGATGTCCGCTCAAGGAGCGCAGCAAAACTGGCAACGCCAATCAACAAGTTCCATGCGAAAAAAATATTCCGCGGATGCACTGAAATGTATCGAATTCACCGTGAAATTGGTAAAAATACTAGTCGCACAACATATTTTTCTGGCACAACCACTGTAGTGAGCATTACCAAAATGACTTGATAACAAAGGATACAATGTCTTTTCAAGGATCGCAGCAAAAATGGCAACGCCAATCAACGATTTCTATGCGAAAAAGTATTCCGCGGATGCTCTGAAATGTATCGAATTCACCGTGAAATTGGTAAAAATACTATTCTCGCAACATGTTTTTCTGGCACAACTACTGAAGTGAGCTTTGCCAAAATGACTTCAAAACAAAGGTACGATGTTTGCTCAAGGAACGCAGCAAAAATGGCAACGCCAATCAACGATTTCTATACGAAAAAAGTATTCCGCGGATGCTCTGAAATGTATCGAATTCACCGTGAAATTGGTAAAATAACTAGTCGCGCAACATTTTTTTCTGGCACAACTACTGAAGTGAGCTTTGCCAAAATGACTTCAAAACAAAAATACGATGTCCGCTCAAGGAGCGCAGCAAAACTAGCAACGCCAATCAACAAGTTCCATGCGAAAAAAATATTCCGCGGATGCACTGAAATGTATCGAATTCACCGTGAAATTGGTAAAAATACTAGTCGCACAACATATTTTTCTGGCACAACCACTGTAGTGAGCATTCCCAAAATGACTTGATAACAAAGAATACAATGTCTCCTCAAGGATCAATGCAAAAATGGCAACGCCAATTGTAGAGATCTTAAATCTCAACCATACTAATAATGTCCAACGTGCCGTAAGCAATTACATATCCTGCATACGGAAACGAGAGCCCACACAAGTTGCGGAATATCCCGAGCAACATGCACACGAGCATTTCAAAACAAAGAATCCAATAAATTATGTTCAAAGAACACATTCTTTCAACCATTGCCTTTGACCGCGTGCGACATTAAGACAATGCACACAAAAGGCATTGAGCCCAAAATAGACAAGTGCGTATGAGCATTGGAATAAAGATAATGATGTTGCACATGTAAGTTCATTTCACTTGTTTGAATTGCAACCACATGTGCAATATTGAGTATTGAATAGTGCTATGCTGAATAGACTTAAGATCATTTTTTGTAAGTAAAATATTGTATATAAACGACAAAATAATAAAGAAACGAACAGAAGTAGAACTGACTTCATAGAGCGACATAACGCTGCTCTGTTGCTTAAAACGAACACTGGTCTTTTTTTTATTTCTCACCCTATTACGGCTGATTTGTCTTCGACAAATAACGCCTTTGTACTTGCGGAACCAAGGCCGCTAAGAAAATATACTTGGTAGGTATTTTTGCGCTTCCTGCTAAAAATGCATTTTTACTAATAGTGCATTCGCGAACCCCTTTCTTTTATTTCCCTCTCAAACTTTATGTGGCTCTACGACCAACACTACATGGCGATCCTGCAACCAATTGAACGATCCTGCAACCAATTGAACGATCCTGCAACCAATTGAACGATCCTGCAATCAATCAAACGGCCCTACAATGATGAAGACGCGACAAGATGAACGCAGCAGAGCTAGAAGTCATCAACAGGAAATTTGATGAGCTGTTTGCCTTATGCGCAGCAAACACTGCCAATAACCCTGTGACGACCCAAAAAGGCACGGAAGGGTATGATCCACGGAATCCTGCGATCAACAAGGAGGAAATATTATCAAAGAAACCAGGCCCACAACCAATCACGATTGAGCAGTATAAAAGCCGAAACCATCAAAGCTACGCTCCAAGGCCTATTAAACCAGCAGATACGAAGAAGAAGAGGACCAGAGGAGGAAAAGCCTTCAAACAAAGGAAACACCTGAAGGAGCTATACGTTCAACTCAGCATCGAGTCAAGTGCTGAAAATATACAAAAAATTAGGAAGGATATCCACGAACAACGGAAAAATGCTAGGCGACACAAAAATTAAAAAGAAAAAATATTTAAAAAAAAAATGTATTCAAGGTAGCAAATAAGACTGAAGCATTGTAATAGTAGAATAATAATATATATCATGAGCTAGATGTCTGCATTATTTAACTTAAAGAATATTTCATCAAACTTAAAAAAGACACCAAATAGAAATTATACGCATAAATTTCTCATCAAAACTCTCCTTGCAATCGAAGATCTAAGAGTTCAATTCAAAGAGGAACTACAGAATAATAAACAACCAGAAGCTGAGCAACTCTCTGATAAGCTAAAATTCAAAGAGATTTTTGAGGCAATACAATCAAGCATTAAAGAAAAAATGACTGATGATACAGTACCCACATTAGATAACACTTTAAACATGGATATCTTCAATTTTCTAAAAGTAATTCCCGAATTTGCCAACAAATTCAATGATCTACACAGATTCCTAAACGTTGTCGAAATAATTGAAAAATCAGTCCCAGCACATCAAAAGAAAGACTTTATAACCCTTATAATCAATACCAAATTGAACAGTTCTACACGAACAAAATTAAGCCCTTTACCATCCTCCGACAACTTTGATTCACTAAAAACGAATCTTCAACACATTTTTAGACCCACAAAATCTGCTTCGTGTATATTGACTATGATTACAGATATTCAACAAGGAACTAATGAATCAGTTACTAAATTTGCAGAACGGTTAGATGAATTATTAGCTGAACTAACGTTAACACAAATAAGTGATATCGGTGAACAAGGTCGGGACACGATATCAAAAACAAATGATATTCTTGCCTTGAACAGTTTTAAGAAAGGTCTACGCAATAAATATATTATACAGACTTTAGAAGCTAGTAGAATCTCAAAATACAGAGAAGCAATTTCGTTAGCCGAAAATTCAGAAATGAGCATAAAGGAAAATAGATCAATAATGCAAAATGGAGAAATATACCATTTCTCATCTAATAGATACCCCAGAAATAATAGAGGTAATTTTCATAATAATAGCTATAATCGTCAAAATAATAACATTAACAATAGATATAATAACAATAACAGATATAGTAACAACTCCCCTTTCTTTTATTTCCCTCTCAAACTTTATGTGGCTCTACGACCAACACTACACAATCAACGATTTCTATGCGAAAAAGTATTCCGCGGATGCACTGAAATGTATCGAATTCACCGTGAAATTGGTAAAAATACTAGTCGCACAACATATTTTTCTGGCACAACCACTGAAGTGAGCATTACCAAAATGATTTGATAACAAAGGATACAATGTCTCCTCAAGGATCGCAGCAAAAATGGCAACGCTAATCAACGATTTCTATGCGAAAAAGTATTCCGCGGATGCACTGAAATGTATAGAATTCACCGTGAAATTGGTACAATAACTAGTCGCGCAACATTTTTTTCTGGCACAACTACTAAAGTGAGCTTTGCCAAAATGACTTCAAAACAAAAATACGATGTCCGCTCAAGGAGCGCAGCAAAACTGGCAACACGAATTAACGAGTTACATGCGAAAACAATATTCCGCGGATGCTCTGAAATGTATCGAATTCACCGTGAAATTGGTAAAAATACTAGTCGCACAACATGTTTTTTTGGCACAACCACTGAAGTGAGCATTACCAAAATGACTTCAGAACAAAAATACGATGTCTGATAAAGGACTTCAGCTAAAATGGCGGCGCCAATTAACGATTTACATGCGAAAAAAATATTCCGCGGATGCACTGAAATGTATCGAATTCACCGTGAAATTGGTAAAAATACTAGTCGCGCAACATTTTTTTCTGGCACCACCACTGAAGTGAGCTTTGCCAAAATGACTTCAAAACAAAGGATACGATGTACGCTCAAGAAGCGCAGCAAAACTGGCAACGCCAATCAACGAGTTCCATGCGAAAAAAATATTCCGCGGATGCACTGAAATGTATCGAATTCACCGTGAAATTGGTATAATAACTAGTCGCGCAACATTTTTTTCTGGCACAACTACTGTAGTGAGCTTTGCCAAAATGACTTCAAAACAAAAATACAATGTCCGCTCAAGGATCGCAGCAAAACTGGCAACGCCAATCAACGAGTTCCATGCGAAAAAAATATTCCGCGGATGCACTGAAATGTATCGAATTCACCGTGAAATTGGTATAATAACTAGTCGCGCAACATTTTTTTCTGGCACAACTACTGAAGTGAGCTTTGCCAAAATGACTTCAAAACAAAAATACAATGTCCGCTCAAGGAGCGGAGCAAAACTGGCAACGCCAATCAACGAGTTCCATGCGAAAAAAATATTCCGCGGATGCACTGAAATGTATCGAATTCACCGTGAAATTGGTAAAAATACTAGTCGCGCAACATTTTTTTTTTGGCACAACCACTGAAGTGAGCATTACCAAAATGACTTCAAAACAAAAATACGATATCTGCTCAAGGAGCGCAGCAAAAATGGCAACGCCAATCAACGATTTCTATACGAAAAAGTATTCCGCGGATGCTCTGAAATGTATCGAATTCACCGTGAAATTGGTAAAAATACTAGTCGCGCAACATTTTTTTCTGACACAACTACTGAAGTGAGCTTTGCCAAAATGACTTCAAAACAAAAATACGATGTCCGCTCAAGGAGCGCAGCAAAACTGGCAACGCCAATCAACGAGTTCCATGCGAAAAAAATATTCCGCGGATGCACTGAAATGTATAGAATTCACCGTGAAATTGGTAAAAATACTAGTCGCACAACATATTTTTCTGGCACAACCACTGAAGTGAGCATTACCAAAATGATTTGATAACAAAGGATACAATGTCTCCTCAAGGATCAATGCAAAAATGGCAACGCCAATCAACGATATCTATGCGAAAAAAGTATTCCGCGGATGCTCGAAAATGTATCGAATTCACCATGAAATTGGTGAAAATACTATTCGCGCAACATTTTTTTCTGGCACAACTACTGAAGTGAGCTTTGCCAAAATGACTTGAAAACAAAGGTACGATGTCTGTTCAAGAAACGCAGCAAAAACGGCCACGCAAATCAACGAGTTCCATGCGAAAAAAATATTCCGCGGATGCACTGAAATGTATTGAATTTACCGTGAAATTGGTAAAAATACTAGTCGCACAACATATTTTTCTGGCACAAACACTGAAGTGATCATTACTAAAATGACTTGATAACAAAGAATACAATGTCTGCTCAAGGATGGCAGCAAAAATGGCAACGCCGATCAACGATTTCTATACGAAAAAAGTATTCCGCGGATGCACTGAAATGCATAGAATTCACCGTGAAATTGGTACAATAACTAGTCGCGCAACATTTTTTCTGGCACAACTACTGAAGTGAGCTTTGCCAAAATGACTTCAAAACAAAAATACGATGTCCGCTCAAGGAGCGCAGCAAAACTGGCAACGCCAATCAACGAGTTCCATGCGAAAAAAATATTCAGCGGATGCACTGAAATGTATCGAATTCACCGTGAAATTGGTAAAAATACTAGTCGCGCAACATTTTTTTTTTGGCACACCACTGAAGTGAGCATTACCAAAATGACTTCAGAACAAAGGATACGATGTCTGCTCAAGGAGCGCAGCACAAATGGCAACACCAATCAACGATTTCTATACGAAAAAAGTATTCCGCGGATGCACTGAAATGTATCGAATTCACCGTGAAATTGGTAAAATAACTAGTCGCGCAACATTTTTTTCTCGCACAACTACTGTATTGAGCTTTGCCAAAATGACTTGAAAACAAAGGTACGATGTTTGGTCAAGGAACGCAGCAAAAATGTCAACGCCAATCAACGAGTTCCATGCGAAAAAAATATTCCGCGGATGCACTGAAATGTATCGAATTCACCGAGAAATTGGTAAAAGTACTAGTCGCACAACATACTTTTCTGGCACAACCACTGAAGTGAGCATTACCAAAATGACTTGATAACAAAAGATACAATGTCTCCTCAAGGATCGATGCAAAAATGGCAACGCCAATTAACGATTTACATGCGAAAAAAGTATTCCGCAGATGCTCTGAAATGTATCGAATTCACCATGAAATTGGTGAAAATACTATTCGCGCAACATTTTTTTCTGGCACAACTACTGAAGTGAACTTTGCCAAAATGACTTGAAAACAAAGGTACGATGTCTGTTCAAGAAACGCAGCAAAAACGGCCACGCAAATCAACGAGTTCCATGCGAAAAAAATATTCCGCGGATGCACTGAAATGTATTGAATTTACCGTGAAATTGGTAAAAATACTAGTCGCACAACATATTTTTCTGGCACAAACACTGAAGTGATCATTACTAAAATGACTTGATAACAAAGAATACAATGTCTGCTCAAGGATGGCAGCAAAAATGGCAACGCCGATCAACGATTTCTATACGAAAAAAGTATTCCGCGGATGCACTGAAATGTATAGAATTCACCGTGAAATTGGTACAATAACTAGTCGCGCAACATTTTTTCTGGCACAACTACTGAAGTGAGCTTTGCCAAAATGACTTCAAAACAAAAATACGATGTCCGCTCAAGGAGCGCAGCAAAACTGGCAACGGCAATCAACGAGTTCCATGCGAAAAAAATATTCAGCGGATGCACTGAAATGTATCGAATTCACCGTGAAATTGGTAAAAATACTAGTCGCGCAACATTTTTTTTTTGGCACACCACTGAAGTGAGCATTACCAAAATGACTTCAGAACAAAGGATACGATGTCTGCTCAAGAAACGCAGCACAAATGGCAACACCAATCAACGATTTCTATACGAAAAAAGTATTCCGCGGATGCACTGAAATGTATCGAATTCACCGTGAAATTGGTAAAATAACTAGTCGCGCAACATTTTTTTCTCGCACAACTACTGTATTGAGCTTTTCCAAAATGACTTGAAAACAAAGGTACGATGTTTGGTCAAGGAACGCAGCAAAAATGTCAACGCCAATCAACGAGTTCCATGCGAAAAAAATATTCCGCGGATGCACTGAAATGTATCGAATTCACCGAGAAATTGGTAAAAGTGCTAGTCGCACAACATACTTTTCTGGCACAACCACTGAAGTGAGCATTACCAAAATGACTTGATAACAAAAGATACAATGTCTCCTCAAGGATCGATCCAAAAATGGCAACGCCAATTAACGATTTACATGCGAAAAAAGTATTCCGCAGATGCTCTGAAATGTATCGAATTCACCGTGAAATTGGTAAAAATACTAGTCACGCAACATTTTTTTTTGGCACAACTACTGAAGTGAGCTTTGCCAAAATGACTTGAAAACAAAGGTACGATGTCTGCTCAAGGAACGCAGCAAAACTGGCAACGCCAATCAACGAGTTCCATGCGAAAAAAATATTCCGCGGATGCACTGAAATGTATCGAATTCACAGTGAAATTGGTAAAAATACTATTCGCGCAACATTTTTTTCTGGCACAACCACTGAGATAAGCTTTGCCAAAATGATTTAAAAACAAGGGATACAATGTTTTCTCAAGGAACGCAGCAAAAATGGCCACGCGAATCAACGATTTCTATGCGAAAAAAATATTCCGCTGATGCACTGAAATGTATCGAATTCACCGTGAAATTGGTAAAAATACTAGTCGCACAACATATTTTTCTGGCACAACCACTGAAGTGAGCATTACCAAAATGATTTGGTAACAAAGGATACAATGTTTCCTCAAGGATCAATGCAAAAATGGCAACGCCAATAAACGATATCTATGCGAAAAAAGTATTCCGCGGATGCTCGAAAATGTATCGAATTCACCATGAAATTGGTGAAAATACTATTCGCGCAACATTTTTTTCTGGCACAACTACTGAAGTGAGCTTTGTCAAAATGACTTGAAAACAAAGGTACGATGTCTGCTCAAGGATTGCAGCAAAAATGGCCACGCAAATCAACGAGTTCCATGCGAAAAAAATATTCCGCGGATGCACTGAAATGTATTGAATTCACCGTGAAATTGGTAAAAATACTAGTCGCACAACATATTTTTCTGGCACAACCAGTGAAGTGAGCATTACCAAAATGACTTGATAACAAAGAATACAATGTCTTCTCAAGGATTGCAGCAACAATGGCAACGCCGATCAACGATTTCTATACGAAAAAAGTATTCCGCGGATGCACTGAAATGCATAGAATTCACCGTGAAATTGGTAAAATAACTAGTCGCGCAACATTTTTTCTGGCACAACTACTGAAGTGCGCCTTGCCAAAATGACTTCAAAACAAAAATACGATGTCCGCTTAAGGAGCGCAGCAAAACTGGCAACGCCAATCAACGAGTTCCATGCGAAAAAAATATTCTGCGGATGCACTGAAATGTATCGAATTCACCGTGAAATTGGTAAAAATACTAGTCGCGCAACATTTTTTTTTGGCACAACTACTGAAGTGAGCATTACCAAAATGATTTTAAAGCAAAGGATACAATGTTTGCTCAAGGATTGCAGCAAAAATGGCAACGCCAATCAACGATTTCTATGCGAAAAAAATATTCCGCGGATGCACTGAAATGTATCGAATTCACCGTGAAATTGGTAAAATAACTAGTCGCGCAACATTTTTTTCTGGCGCAACTACTGAAGTGAGCTTTGCCAAAATGACTTGAAAACAAACATACAATGTCCGCTCAAGGAGCGCAGCAAAACTGGCAACGCCAGTCAACGAGTTCCATGCGAAAAAAATATTCCACGGAAGCACTGAAATGTATCGAATTCACCGTGAAATTTGTAAAAATTTTAGTCGCACAACATATTTTTCTGGCACAACCACTGAAGTGAGCATAACCAAAATGATTTGATAACAAAGGATACAATGTCTCCTCCAGGATCGCAGCAAAAATGGCAACGACAATCAACGATATCTATGCGAAAAAAGTTTCCGCAGATGCTCTGAAATGTATCGAATTCACAGTGAAATTGGTAAAAATACTAGTCACACAACATTTTTTTTTTCTGGCACAACTACTATAGTGAGCTTTGCCAAGATGACTTCAAATCAAAGGATACAATGTACGCTCAAGGAGCGCAGCAAAACTGGCAACGCCAATCAACGATTTCCATGCGAAAAAAATATTCCGCGGATGCACTGAAATGTATCGAATTCACCGTGAAATTGGTAAAATATCTAGTGGCGCAACATTTTTTCCTGGCACAACCACTGAAGTGAGCATTACCAAAATGACTTGAAAGCAAAGCATGCAATATCTGCTCAAGGAGCGCAGCAAAATGGTAACGCCAATCAACGATTTCTATGCGAAAAAAGTATTCCGCGGATGCTTTGAAATGTATCGAATTCTCCGTGAAATTGGTAAAAATACTAGTCGCGCAACATTTTTTTTTGGCACAACTACTGAAATGAGCATTACAAAAATGAATTGATAACAAAGGATACAATGTCTCCTCAAGGATCAATGCAAAAATGGCAACGCCAATCAACGATATCTATGCGAAAAAAGTATTCCGCGGATGCTCGAAAATGTATCGAATTCACCATGAAATTGGTGAAAATACTATTCGCGCAACATTTTTTTCTGGCACAAGTACTGAAGTGAGCTTTGCCAAAATGACTTGAGAACAAAGATACGATGTCTGCTCAAGGATCGCAGCAAAAATGGCCACGCAAATCAACGAGTTCCATGCGAAAATATATTCCGCGGATGCACTGAAATGTATTGAATTCACCGTGAAATTGGTAAAAATACTAGTCGCACAACATATTTTTCTGGCACAACCACTGAAGTGATCATTACTAAAATGACTTGATAACAAAGAATACAATGTCTCCTCAAGGATCGCAGCAAAAATGGCAACGCCGATCAACGATTTCTATACGAAAAAAGTATTCCGCGGATGCACTGAAATGCATAGAATTCACCGTGAAATTGGTACAATAACTAGTCGCGCAACATTTTTTCTGGCACAACTACTGAAGTGAGCTTTGCCAAAATGACTTCAAAACAAAAATACGATGTCCGCTTAAGGAGCGCAGCAAAACTGGCAACGCCAATCAACGAGTTCCATGCGAAAAAAATATTCCGCGGATGCACTGAAATGTATCGAATTCACCGTGAAATTGGTAAAAATACTAGTCGCGCAACATTTTTTTTTTGGCACAACTACTGAAGTGAGCATTACCAAAATGATTTTAAAGCAAAGAATACAATGTTTGCTCAAGGATTGCAGCAAAAATGGCAACGCCAATCAACGATTTCTATGCGAAAAAAATATTCCGCGGATGCACTGAAATGTATCGAATTCACCGTGAAATTGGTAAAATAACTAGTCGCGCAACATTTTTTTCTGGCACAACTACTGAAGTGAGCTTTGCCAAAATGACTTCAAAACAAACATACAATGTCCGCTCAAGAAGCGCAGCAAAACTGGCAACGCCAGTCAACGAGTTCCATGCGAAAAAAATATTCCACGGAAGCACTGAAATGTATCGAATTCACCGTGAAATTTGTAAAAATACTAGTCGCACAACATATTTTTCTGGCACAACCACTGAAGTGAGCATTACCAAAATGATTTGATAACAAAGGATACAATGTCTCCTCCAGGATCGCAGCAAAAATGGCAACGACAATCAACGATATCTATGCGAAAAAAGTTTCCGCAGATGCTCTGAAATGTATCGAATTCACAGTGAAATTGGTAAAAATACTAGTCACACAACATTTTTTTTTCTGGCACAACTACTATAGTGAGCTTTGCCAAAATTACTTCAAATCAAAGGATACAATGTACGCTCAAGGAGCGCAGCAAAACTGGCAACGCCAATCAACGATTTCCATGCGAAAAAAATATTCCGCGGATGCACTGAAATGTATCGAATTCACCGTGAAATTGGTAAAATATCTAGTCGCGCAACATTTTTTTCTGGCACAACCACTGAAGTGAGCATAAATAAAATGACTTGAAAGCAAAGCATGCAATATCTGCTCAAGGAACGCAGCAAAAATGACAACGCAAATCAACGATTTCTATGCGAAAAAAGTATTCCGCGGATACACTGAAATGTATAGAATTCACCGTGAAATTGGTAAAATAACTAGTCGCGCAACATTTTTTTCTGGCACAACTACTGAAGTGAGCATTACTAAAATGATTTGAAAACAAAAAATACAATGTCCGCTCAAGGATCGCAGCAAAACTGGCAACGCCAATCAACGAGTTCCATGCGAAAAAACTATTCCGCGGATGCACTGAAATGTATCGAATTCACCGTGAAATTGGTAAAATACTACTCACGCACCATTTTTTTTTGGCACAACCACTGAAGCGAGCATTAATAAAATGACTTCAAAACAAAGGATACGATATCTGCTCAAGGACCTCAGCAAAAATGACGGCGCAAATTAACGATTTCCATACGAAAAAAATATTCCGCGGATGCACTGAAATGTATCGAATTCACCGTGAAATTGGTAAAAATACTATTCGCGCAACATTTTTTTCTGGCACAACCACTGAAGTGAGCATTACCAAATTGAATTGAAAGCAAAGCATGCAATATCTGCTCAAGGAGCGCAGCAAAACTGGCAACGCCAATCAACGAGTTCCATGCGAAAAAAATATTCCGCGGATGCACTGAAATGTATCGAATTCACCGTGAAATTGGTAAAAATACAGTCACGCACCATTTTTTTCTGGCACAACTACAGAAGTGAGCTTTGCGAAAATGACTTCAAAACAAAACTACGATGTCCGCTCAAGGAGCGCAGAAAAACTGGCAACGCCAATCAACGATTTCCATGCGAAAAAAATATTCCGCGGATGCTCTGAAATGTATCAAATTCACCGTGAAATTGGTAAAAATACTAGACGCGGAACATTTTTTTTTGGCACAACCACTGAAGTGAGCATTACCGAAATGACTTCAGAACAAAAATACGATGTTCGCTAAAGGACTTTAGCAAAAACTGCGGCGCCAATTAACGATTTCCATGCGAAAAAAATATTCCGCGGATGCACTGAAATGTATCGAATTCACCGTGAAATTGGTAAAATAACTAGTCGCGCAACATTTCTTTCTGGCACAACTACTAAAGTGAGCTTTGCCAAAATGACTTAAAAACAAAAATACGATGTCCGCTCAAGGAGCGCAGCAAAACTGGCAACGCCAATTAACGAGTTTCATGCGAAAAAAATATTCCGCGGATGCACTGAAATGTATCGAATTCACCGTGAAATTGGTAAAAATACTAGTCGCGCAACATTTTTTTCTGGCACAACTACTGAAGTGAGCTTTGCCAAAATGACTTAAAAACAAAAATACGATGTCCGCTAAAGGACCTCAGCAAAACTGGCGGCGCCAATTAACGATTTCCATGCGAAAAAAATATTCCGCGGATGCACTGAAATGTATCGAATTCACCGTGAAATTGGTAAAATAACTAGTCGCGCAACATTTCTTTCTGGCACAACTACTGAAGTGAGCTTTGCCAAAATGACTTGAAAACAAAGGGGACGATGTCTCCTCAAGAATTGCAGCAAAACTGGCGGCGCCAATTATCGATTTCCATGCGAAAAAAATATTCCGCGGATGCACTGAAATGTATAGAATTCACCGTGAAATTAATAAAAAAATTCTTATTGAATTCTGCAATACAGAGAAAAACGACTTGAAGTTTGAATATATGTTAGGGTTTTTATCGAAAGAACTGTGAAGGACCTTGCTACTTCGGATGCTCCTAAAGGACATGCTGAAAGGAAGGATATCATAAAAAAATTCGAATTGGATTCTGCAGCGCTGAGAACAGTGACTGTTTGGAATGAAATTAGTGGCGGTCACAGTCGATTTTTATGCGAAGAAAGCATTCGGAGGTTGCACTGAAAAGTCAAGGATTCCTCGGCAAATCGGCAAATGTACAAGTTGTGCAAAATTTATTTTTTGGACAACTATAAACTAGACCCTTTTTAATGCGTCATATCATATGGGAAATACTATGAACTACATTTAAAAAATGGAGAATAGAAGGAGACCGTGATTACAAGGATTCGGAGATGGTTTTATTCGGCAGAAAGATATGTAGATAAGTCTTATCTATATAACTTGTTAGAAACCCGACATGCCGAGGTAATTGGTATCTTTTTGCAGATTTCCATCTCCCAACGTGGAGAATAAAATGTAGGAAGCAATTTCCAACAAGAGTTCGTGTTTAAAAAAATTCGAGAACATCAACTACTTAGAGCAGACGTTATTTTAAAGACGCGTTACAAGCTATTCGTGTTTTCTTGGGATTGATAAACGCAAAATAATATTAGGACCATTCTCTAATGCATTCTAGCAACAGGAATTGGACGAATAAAAGTGGACAAGGAAGATGCAGATGTATATCAGTTTCATTTAGATTCGTTTGTGCTTCCACTTCCACTTTTTTCCGGCAAGATTTATTGCCCGCATTTTTTGTCGCGAAGCACAAACTTTTGGCAGTGACGGTACTCCCGAGACGCACTATACAATAGACATAATTGTGGATCGCACCATACAATTGACATACTTATGGAATCCAAGTGAATAGGTATAAAAATCTAACATACTTTACTTGTGGCCTTATGTTCTTGATAATTAGACATTTATATACTCGATAATGTAATTATTTGTTTTCCACTTAGGCATCAATGCATCATCAAAACATACATTTGTTAGAAAACTGAGCCGCCTTAATTATAGTACTGTCCCAATTCAAACACATGTGGCAGTCCAAATTCGACGAAATGAGACATGTCAACAAATCATTTGACATCTGGCCGAACTTCAAGAATGTGCTCTGTCGGCTCCGCGGAAATGTGGGCGGACAGGATGCAAGACAATAATACTGTACAGGCGTTGAGTGCGATGCTAGACTCTGGTAGTATTTAAACGATTCGCTTTTTGTGATGTTTGCCGGTGTGATCTTTTGATATCTAAGATCTCTTTCTAGGTTTGTTATGCTTCGAACGCCAGGCTTCTAGGTGAGTGGCCGTCAAGCAGCGCGTGCCACATGCGTAGCATTTGTAGCGGACGCCTGTAATATGGGTAGAAGGGGTAGGCTAGAATGACTTAGGACTTACCCGCGCGCTCGTACGCACCGATGTGCGCCCAAAAGTGCGATCCGCTCCGATAACTGTTTGTCGCAAAAGGCACAAGCCCATAGTCCTTGAAAATAAGTTTCGAAACCATTATTCGACAGGCACACGACAAACGTCCGGCGTGATGATGTGATTCTTTCAGGTCGATGCGAAAAGCGGCGATATAAAATGCGGATACGGCCAATCGAGCCGAAGAAATGCTTTCGCCGCAATCAGCCAGCAGTTACCTTGTTGGCAGTTCACTCTAATTCGGGGATAAGGACATCTCAGACTAGTTCGTTCAGCTCTGAAGGAGGAGGGAATGATAATTTTATGCGGACTCAACATATTCGTATCTCATTTCCGGAACTGATTCAGGGACTAGTTAAGCCGTGAATGATTCGCTATTATGAAATGATTAGTTTCAACCACGTGTTTATTTATAAAAACCATTATTGTAACTGACGATCCGAATAAATCGACAGCCGTTTTTAAACTGTGCAAAGTTGATTTTTTTGTGCGTAATGATTGCTTGCAATTATCTGTGAAATAGATAACTTCAAATCTAGGAAAAATTCGCATTTCAATTACCCTCCCCCCCCCTACAATCAGCAGCAGATTAGGTATGTAAATCGGGGACATCCTGGCGTAATCCTGAATGACGCTTTATATGCAGAAAAGGATTCTGAAAAATAAAAAATACTCCGTCATATTGGTAAGTATACAGGTTGCGCGAAACCTCTTTTCTCACCAACTAAGCGATAGAGCCTGACAAAATTGGTATCAAAAGAAAGGATACAATGTTTGCTAACAGCTAAGCTAGTTGCAGCAACAGGATTTCTATGCGAAAAAAGTATTCGGAAGATGCACTGAAAAGTAATGAATTCCACGGCAAGTTGGTAAATACACAGGTACCGCAAAATTTGTTTCCTGGACAACTGTCAATTAGATCCTAGCAAAACTGGTATCAAAAGAAAGGATACAATATTTGTTAACTACTTAAAATCGTGACAGAAACATATGATTTCTATGCGAAAAGACTATCCTGAGGATATACTGAAAAGTCAAGGATTCCCCGGCAAATTGGCAAATATACAAGTTGCGCAAAATCTCTTTTCTCGACAACTACGAATTAGATCCTTACAAAATTGGTGTCAAAAGAAAGGATATAATGTTAGCTAACATTATCACCATTCTCTAATGCATTTTAGCAACAGGAATGGACGAAAATACGTGGACAAGCATCAGTTGTATTCTGCCGCATTTCTTGTTCCGAAACGCAAACTTTTTGCAGGGACGGTACTCCCGAGACGCACTATACAATAGACATAATTGTGGAATGCAAGTGAATGCACGTATCATACAATAGACATAATTGTGGAATGCAACCGTTCCAATTTGAACACACTGGCAGCCCGAATCAGCTGTCCCCGCGCAATTGTTGACGGATGGTGCCGCTTCCATGTGTGTCGATTGACGTTTAAGAAAATGGGGAAAACTCGATATCAGATGAAGTTTTTGGTAGGTACAACCAATGTCGTGGTGACAATCGCGTTCTTAAAATGTGTTTTTGTTTCTAGAAGGTAAATTCCCTAGAATCTTGGTCGGCCTGTGGTTCGCCGATTACTACGAGCAGCCTGAAACAGCTGTCACCTCGCAATTGTTGACGGATGATGCCGCGGACATGTGTGTCGATTGATGTTTAAGAATGTAGAGAATCTGGGAACATTTGAAGCGAAATAATCTAGAATCGTGGACGGATGGCCGGCCTGAGGTTGGCCGATTACTACGAGCAGCCCGAATCAGCTGTCACCTCGCAATTGTTGACGGATGATGCTGCGGACATGTGTGTCGATTGATGTTTAAGAATGTAGAGAATCTGGGAACATTTGAAGCGAAATAATCTAGAATCGTGGACGGATGGCCGACCTGAGGCTGGCCGATTACTACGAGCAGCCCAAATCAGCTGTCACCTCGCAATTGTTGACGGATGGTGCCGCGGACATGTGTCGATTGACGTTTAAGAAAATGGGGAAAACTCGAAACCAGATGAAGATTTTTGGTAGGTACGACTAATTTCGTGGGCAAGTAGACATTTGTGTTTAGTAAACTCGCAAAGTGTTGCAAATTGCGTTCTTATAATGTCGCTTATCTTTCTAGAATTGGAACGCGGAGGGATGGCCGGCCTGGTCGATTATAACAACCAGTGGTGAAGATGCTTAATTTGGCGAAGAATTTCAGTAAGGCTGTTCGATGTAGTCGAAGACAAAAAGGAAATTACCACCGAACAGCTAACGATTAAGAAGGTGGGCAAACAGGACCCAAAGCAACATTTCGAAGAAAAGTCGGCAACGTTATGCAAAATAATATCGGGCAGGCGTTTCTAGGAACATTTGCCCGCAACTTTCCAGCAAACTTTTGAAGCTACACTTTCCAGTAACATTTTCTAGCAACGCTTTGCAGCAACATTTCCTGGCAACTTTTAACAGCAACATTTCTTGGCAACATTTTCTAGCAACATTTTCTGGCAACATTTTCTAGCAACATTTCTTAGCAACATTTTCTAGCAACATTTTCTAGCAACATTTCTTAGCAACATTTCTTAGCAACATTTTCTAGCAACATTTTCTAGCAACATTTCTTAGCAACATTTTCTAGCAACATTTTCTAGCAACATTTTCTGGCAACATTTTCTAGCAACATTTTCTGGCAACATTTTCTTATTGTTTTTGCAAACATCTGGAAAAAGAGTGAGATACTGAAAATAAAGAGGAACTTAAAAGAGGTATACGTCACCGAAGATTTTCCGAAAGAAGTACTAGAAAAGCGAAAAGAATTAAAGCCAAAACTTATAGAAGAACGTGCAAAAGGAAATTTTGCGTACATAAAATACGATCAATTGATAGTTAAAGAGGGAAATCAAAATAAAGAGAGAAAAATAAAAATTTCAGTAAGGCTGTTCGATGTTGTCGAAGACAAAAAGGAAATTACCACCGAACAGCTAACGATTAAGAAGGTGGGCAAACAGGACCCAAAGCAACATTTCGAAGAAAAGTCGGCAACGTTATGCAAAATAATATCGGGCAGGCGTTTCTAGGAACATTTGCCCGCAACTTTCCAGCAAACTTTTGAAGCTACACTTTCCAGTAACATTTTCTAGCAACGCTTTGCAGCAACATTTCCTGGCAACTTTTAACAGCAACATTTCTTGGCAACATTTTCTAGCAACATTTTCTGGCAACATTTTCTAGCAACATTTCTTAGCAACATTTTCTAGCAACATTTTCTAGCAACATTTCTTAGCAACATTTCTTAGCAACATTTTCTAGCAACATTTTCTAGCAACATTTCTTAGCAACATTTTCTAGCAACATTTTCTAGCAACATTTTCTGGCAACATTTTCTAGCAACATTTTCTGGCAACATTTTCTTATTGTTTTTGCAAACATCTGGAAAAAGAGTGAGATACTGAAAATAAAGAGGAACTTAAAAGAGGTATACGTCACCGAAGATTTTCCGAAAGAAGTACTAGAAAAGCGAAAAGAATTAAAGCCAAAACTTATAGAAGAACGTGCAAAAGGAAATTTTGCGTACATAAAATACGATCAATTGATAGTTAAAGAGGGAAATCAAAATAAAGAGAGAAAAATAAAAATTTCAGTAAGGCTGTTCGATGTTGTCGAAGACAAAAAGGAAATTACCACCGAACAGCTAACGATTAAGAAGGTGGGCAAACAGGACCCAAAGCAACATTTCGAAGAAAAGTCGGCAACGTTATGCAAAATAATATCGGGCAGGCGTTTCTAGGAACATTTGCCCGCAACTTTCCAGCAAACTTTTGAAGCTACACTTTCCAGTAACATTTTCTAGCAACGCTTTGCAGCAACATTTCCTGGCAACTTTTAACAGCAACATTTCTTGGCAACATTTTCTAGCAACATTTTCTGGCAACATTTTCTAGCAACATTTCTTAGCAACATTTTCTAGCAACATTTTCTAGCAACATTTCTTAGCAACATTTCTTAGCAACATTTTCTAGCAACATTTTCTAGCAACATTTCTTAGCAACATTTTCTAGCAACATTTTCTAGCAACATTTTCTGGCAACATTTTCTAGCAACATTTTCTGGCAACATTTTCTTATTGTTTTTGCAAACATCTGGAAAAAGAGTGAGATACTGAAAATAAAGAGGAACTTAAAAGAGGTATACGTCACCGAAGATTTTCCGAAAGAAGTACTAGAAAAGCGAAAAGAATTAAAGCCAAAACTTATAGAAGAACGTGCAAAAGGAAATTTTGCGTACATAAAATACGATCAATTGATAGTTAAAGAGGGAAATCAAAATAAAGAGAGAAAAATAAAAATTTCAGTAAGGCTGTTCGATGTTGTCGAAGACAAAAAGGAAATTACCACCGAACAGCTAACGATTAAGAAGGTGGGCAAACAGGACCCAAAGCAACATTTCGAAGAAAAGTCGGCAACGTTATGCAAAATAATATCGGGCAGGCGTTTCTAGGAACATTTGCCCGCAACTTTCCAGCAAACTTTTGAAGCTACACTTTCCAGTAACATTTTCTAGCAACGCTTTGCAGCAACATTTCCTGGCAACTTTTAACAGCAACATTTCTTGGCAACATTTTCTAGCAACATTTTCTGGCAACATTTTCTAGCAACATTTCTTAGCAACATTTTCTAGCAACATTTTCTAGCAACATTTCTTAGCAACATTTCTTAGCAACATTTTCTAGCAACATTTTCTAGCAACATTTCTTAGCAACATTTTCTAGCAACATTTTCTAGCAACATTTTCTGGCAACATTTTCTAGCAACATTTTCTGGCAACATTTTCTTATTGTTTTTGCAAACATCTGGAAAAAGAGTGAGATACTGAAAATAAAGAGGAACTTAAAAGAGGTATACGTCACCGAAGATTTTCCGAAAGAAGTACTAGAAAAGCGAAAAGAATTAAAGCCAAAACTTATAGAAGAACGTGCAAAAGGAAATTTTGCGTACATAAAATACGATCAATTGATAGTTAAAGAGGGAAATCAAAATAAAGAGAGAAAAATAAAAATTTCAGTAAGGCTGTTCGATGTTGTCGAAGACAAAAAGGAAATTACCACCGAACAGCTAACGATTAAGAAGGTGGGCAAACAGGACCCAAAGCAACATTTCGAAGAAAAGTCGGCAACGTTATGCAAAATAATATCGGGCAGGCGTTTCTAGGAACATTTGCCCGCAACTTTCCAGCAAACTTTTGAAGCTACACTTTCCAGTAACATTTTCTAGCAACGCTTTGCAGCAACATTTCCTGGCAACTTTTAACAGCAACATTTCTTGGCAACATTTTCTAGCAACATTTTCTGGCAACATTTTCTAGCAACATTTCTTAGCAACATTTTCTAGCAACATTTTCTAGCAACATTTCTTAGCAACATTTCTTAGCAACATTTTCTAGCAACATTTTCTAGCAACATTTCTTAGCAACATTTTCTAGCAACATTTTCTAGCAACATTTTCTGGCAACATTTTCTAGCAACATTTTCTGGCAACATTTTCTTATTGTTTTTGCAAACATCTGGAAAAAGAGTGAGATACTGAAAATAAAGAGGAACTTAAAAGAGGTATACGTCACCGAAGATTTTCCGAAAGAAGTACTAGAAAAGCGAAAAGAATTAAAGCCAAAACTTATAGAAGAACGTGCAAAAGGAAATTTTGCGTACATAAAATACGATCAATTGATAGTTAAAGAGGGAAATCAAAATAAAGAGAGAAAAATAAAAATTTCAGTAAGGCTGTTCGATGTTGTCGAAGACAAAAAGGAAATTACCACCGAACAGCTAACGATTAAGAAGGTGGGCAAACAGGACCCAAAGCAACATTTCGAAGAAAAGTCGGCAACGTTATGCAAAATAATATCGGGCAGGCGTTTCTAGGAACATTTGCCCGCAACTTTCCAGCAAACTTTTGAAGCTACACTTTCCAGTAACATTTTCTAGCAACGCTTTGCAGCAACATTTCCTGGCAACTTTTAACAGCAACATTTCTTGGCAACATTTCTTGGCAACATTTTCTAGCAACATTTTCTGGCAACATTTTCTAGCAACATTTCTTAGCAACATTTTCTAGCAACATTTTCTAGCAACATTTCTTAGCAACATTTCTTAGCAACATTTTCTAGCAACATTTTCTAGCAACATTTCTTAGCAACATTTTCTAGCAACATTTTCTAGCAACATTTTCTAGCAACATTTCTTAGCAACATTTTCTAGCAACATTTTCTGGCAACATTTTCTTATTGTTTTTGCAAACATCTGGAAAAAGAGTGAGATACTGAAAATAAAGAGGAACTTAAAAGAGGTATACGTCACCGAAGATTTTCCGAAAGAAGTACTAGAAAAGCGAAAAGAATTAAAGCCAAAACTTATAGAAGAACGTGCAAAAGGAAATTTTGCGTACATAAAATACGATCAATTGATAGTTAAAGAGGGAAATCAAAATAAAGAGAGAAAAATAAAAATTTCAGTAAGGCTGTTCGATGTTGTCGAAGACAAAAAGGAAATTACCACCGAACAGCTAACGATTAAGAAGGTGGGCAAACAGGACCCAAAGCAACATTTCGAAGAAAAGTCGGCAACGTTATGCAAAATAATATCGGGCAGGCGTTTCTAGGAACATTTGCCCGCAACTTTCCAGCAAACTTTTGAAGCTACACTTTCCAGTAACATTTTCTAGCAACGCTTTGCAGCAACATTTCCTGGCAACTTTTAACAGCAACATTTCTTGGCAACATTTTCTAGCAACATTTTCTGGCAACATTTTCTAGCAACATTTCTTAGCAACATTTTCTAGCAACATTTTCTAGCAACATTTCTTAGCAACATTTCTTAGCAACATTTTCTAGCAACATTTTCTAGCAACATTTCTTAGCAACATTTTCTAGCAACATTTTCTAGCAACATTTTCTGGCAACATTTTCTAGCAACATTTTCTGGCAACATTTTCTTATTGTTTTTGCAAACATCTGGAAAAAGAGTGAGATACTGAAAATAAAGAGGAACTTAAAAGAGGTATACGTCACCGAAGATTTTCCGAAAGAAGTACTAGAAAAGCGAAAAGAATTAAAGCCAAAACTTATAGAAGAACGTGCAAAAGGAAATTTTGCGTACATAAAATACGATCAATTGATAGTTAAAGAGGGAAATCAAAATAAAGAGAGAAAAATAAAAATTTCAGTAAGGCTGTTCGATGTTGTCGAAGACAAAAAGGAAATTACCACCGAACAGCTAACGATTAAGAAGGTGGGCAAACAGGACCCAAAGCAACATTTCGAAGAAAAGTCGGCAACGTTATGCAAAATAATATCGGGCAGGCGTTTCTAGGAACATTTGCCCGCAACTTTCCAGCAAACTTTTGAAGCTACACTTTCCAGTAACATTTTCTAGCAACGCTTTGCAGCAACATTTCCTGGCAACTTTTAACAGCAACATTTCTTGGCAACATTTTCTAGCAACATTTTCTGGCAACATTTTCTAGCAACATTTCTTAGCAACATTTTCTAGCAACATTTTCTAGCAACATTTCTTAGCAACATTTCTTAGCAACATTTTCTAGCAACATTTTCTAGCAACATTTCTTAGCAACATTTTCTAGCAACATTTTCTAGCAACATTTTCTGGCAACATTTTCTAGCAACATTTTCTGGCAACATTTTCTTATTGTTTTTGCAAACATCTGGAAAAAGAGTGAGATACTGAAAATAAAGAGGAACTTAAAAGAGGTATACGTCACCGAAGATTTTCCGAAAGAAGTACTAGAAAAGCGAAAAGAATTAAAGCCAAAACTTATAGAAGAACGTGCAAAAGGAAATTTTGCGTACATAAAATACGATCAATTGATAGTTAAAGAGGGAAATCAAAATAAAGAGAGAAAAATAAAAATTTCAGTAAGGCTGTTCGATGTTGTCGAAGACAAAAAGGAAATTACCACCGAACAGCTAACGATTAAGAAGGTGGGCAAACAGGACCCAAAGCAACATTTCGAAGAAAAGTCGGCAACGTTATGCAAAATAATATCGGGCAGGCGTTTCTAGGAACATTTGCCCGCAACTTTCCAGCAAACTTTTGAAGCTACACTTTCCAGTAACATTTTCTAGCAACGCTTTGCAGCAACATTTCCTGGCAACTTTTAACAGCAACATTTCTTGGCAACATTTTCTAGCAACATTTTCTGGCAACATTTTCTAGCAACATTTCTTAGCAACATTTTCTAGCAACATTTTCTAGCAACATTTCTTAGCAACATTTCTTAGCAACATTTTCTAGCAACATTTTCTAGCAACATTTCTTAGCAACATTTTCTAGCAACATTTTCTAGCAACATTTTCTGGCAACATTTTCTAGCAACATTTTCTGGCAACATTTTCTTATTGTTTTTGCAAACATCTGGAAAAAGAGTGAGATACTGAAAATAAAGAGGAACTTAAAAGAGGTATACGTCACCGAAGATTTTCCGAAAGAAGTACTAGAAAAGCGAAAAGAATTAAAGCCAAAACTTATAGAAGAACGTGCAAAAGGAAATTTTGCGTACATAAAATACGATCAATTGATAGTTAAAGAGGGAAATCAAAATAAAGAGAGAAAAATAAAAATTTCAGTAAGGCTGTTCGATGTTGTCGAAGACAAAAAGGAAATTACCACCGAACAGCTAACGATTAAGAAGGTGGGCAAACAGGACCCAAAGCAACATTTCGAAGAAAAGTCGGCAACGTTATGCAAAATAATATCGGGCAGGCGTTTCTAGGAACATTTGCCCGCAACTTTCCAGCAAACTTTTGAAGCTACACTTTCCAGTAACATTTTCTAGCAACGCTTTGCAGCAACATTTCCTGGCAACTTTTAACAGCAACATTTCTTGGCAACATTTTCTAGCAACATTTTCTGGCAACATTTTCTAGCAACATTTCTTAGCAACATTTTCTAGCAACATTTTCTAGCAACATTTCTTAGCAACATTTCTTAGCAACATTTTCTAGCAACATTTTCTAGCAACATTTCTTAGCAACATTTTCTAGCAACATTTTCTAGCAACATTTTCTGGCAACATTTTCTAGCAACATTTTCTGGCAACATTTTCTTATTGTTTTTGCAAACATCTGGAAAAAGAGTGAGATACTGAAAATAAAGAGGAACTTAAAAGAGGTATACGTCACCGAAGATTTTCCGAAAGAAGTACTAGAAAAGCGAAAAGAATTAAAGCCAAAACTTATAGAAGAACGTGCAAAAGGAAATTTTGCGTACATAAAATACGATCAATTGATAGTTAAAGAGGGAAATCAAAATAAAGAGAGAAAAATAAAAATTTCAGTAAGGCTGTTCGATGTTGTCGAAGACAAAAAGGAAATTACCACCGAACAGCTAACGATTAAGAAGGTGGGCAAACAGGACCCAAAGCAACATTTCGAAGAAAAGTCGGCAACGTTATGCAAAATAATATCGGGCAGGCGTTTCTAGGAACATTTGCCCGCAACTTTCCAGCAAACTTTTGAAGCTACACTTTCCAGTAACATTTTCTAGCAACGCTTTGCAGCAACATTTCCTGGCAACTTTTAACAGCAACATTTCTTGGCAACATTTTCTAGCAACATTTTCTGGCAACATTTTCTAGCAACATTTCTTAGCAACATTTTCTAGCAACATTTTCTAGCAACATTTCTTAGCAACATTTCTTAGCAACATTTTCTAGCAACATTTTCTAGCAACATTTCTTAGCAACATTTTCTAGCAACATTTTCTAGCAACATTTTCTGGCAACATTTTCTAGCAACATTTTCTGGCAACATTTTCTTATTGTTTTTGCAAACATCTGGAAAAAGAGTGAGATACTGAAAATAAAGAGGAACTTAAAAGAGGTATACGTCACCGAAGATTTTCCGAAAGAAGTACTAGAAAAGCGAAAAGAATTAAAGCCAAAACTTATAGAAGAACGTGCAAAAGGAAATTTTGCGTACATAAAATACGATCAATTGATAGTTAAAGAGGGAAATCAAAATAAAGAGAGAAAAATAAAAATTTCAGTAAGGCTGTTCGATGTTGTCGAAGACAAAAAGGAAATTACCACCGAACAGCTAACGATTAAGAAGGTGGGCAAACAGGACCCAAAGCAACATTTCGAAGAAAAGTCGGCAACGTTATGCAAAATAATATCGGGCAGGCGTTTCTAGGAACATTTGCCCGCAACTTTCCAGCAAACTTTTGAAGCTACACTTTCCAGTAACATTTTCTAGCAACGCTTTGCAGCAACATTTCCTGGCAACTTTTAACAGCAACATTTCTTGGCAACATTTTCTAGCAACATTTTCTGGCAACATTTTCTAGCAACATTTCTTAGCAACATTTTCTAGCAACATTTTCTAGCAACATTTCTTAGCAACATTTCTTAGCAACATTTTCTAGCAACATTTTCTAGCAACATTTCTTAGCAACATTTTCTAGCAACATTTTCTAGCAACATTTTCTGGCAACATTTTCTAGCAACATTTTCTGGCAACATTTTCTAGCAACATTTTCTGGCAACATTTTCTTATTGTTTTTGCAAACATCTGGAAAAAGAGTGAGATACTGAAAATAAAGAGGAACTTAAAAGAGGTATACGTCACCGAAGATTTTCCGAAAGAAGTACTAGAAAAGCGAAAAGAATTAAAGCCAAAACTTATAGAAGAACGTGCAAAAGGAAATTTTGCGTACATAAAATACGATCAATTGATAGTTAAAGAGGGAAATCAAAATAAAGAGAGAAAAATAAAAATTTCAGTAAGGCTGTTCGATGTTGTCGAAGACAAAAAGGAAATTACCACCGAACAGCTAACGATTAAGAAGGTGGGCAAACAGGACCCAAAGCAACATTTCGAAGAAAAGTCGGCAACGTTATGCAAAATAATATCGGGCAGGCGTTTCTAGGAACATTTGCCCGCAACTTTCCAGCAAACTTTTGAAGCTACACTTTCCAGTAACATTTTCTAGCAACGCTTTGCAGCAACATTTCCTGGCAACTTTTAACAGCAACATTTCTTGGCAACATTTTCTAGCAACATTTTCTGGCAACATTTTCTAGCAACATTTCTTAGCAACATTTTCTAGCAACATTTTCTAGCAACATTTCTTAGCAACATTTCTTAGCAACATTTTCTAGCAACATTTTCTAGCAACATTTCTTAGCAACATTTTCTAGCAACATTTTCTAGCAACATTTTCTGGCAACATTTTCTAGCAACATTTTCTGGCAACATTTTCTTATTGTTTTTGCAAACATCTGGAAAAAGAGTGAGATACTGAAAATAAAGAGGAACTTAAAAGAGGTATACGTCACCGAAGATTTTCCGAAAGAAGTACTAGAAAAGCGAAAAGAATTAAAGCCAAAACTTATAGAAGAACGTGCAAAAGGAAATTTTGCGTACATAAAATACGATCAATTGATAGTTAAAGAGGGAAATCAAAATAAAGAGAGAAAAATAAAAATTTCAGTAAGGCTGTTCGATGTTGTCGAAGACAAAAAGGAAATTACCACCGAACAGCTAACGATTAAGAAGGTGGGCAAACAGGACCCAAAGCAACATTTCGAAGAAAAGTCGGCAACGTTATGCAAAATAATATCGGGCAGGCGTTTCTAGGAACATTTGCCCGCAACTTTCCAGCAAACTTTTGAAGCTACACTTTCCAGTAACATTTTCTAGCAACGCTTTGCAGCAACATTTCCTGGCAACTTTTAACAGCAACATTTCTTGGCAACATTTTCTAGCAACATTTTCTGGCAACATTTTCTAGCAACATTTCTTAGCAACATTTTCTAGCAACATTTTCTAGCAACATTTCTTAGCAACATTTCTTAGCAACATTTTCTAGCAACATTTTCTAGCAACATTTCTTAGCAACATTTTCTAGCAACATTTTCTAGCAACATTTTCTGGCAACATTTTCTAGCAACATTTTCTGGCAACATTTTCTTATTGTTTTTGCAAACATCTGGAAAAAGAGTGAGATACTGAAAATAAAGAGGAACTTAAAAGAGGTATACGTCACCGAAGATTTTCCGAAAGAAGTACTAGAAAAGCGAAAAGAATTAAAGCCAAAACTTATAGAAGAACGTGCAAAAGGAAATTTTGCGTACATAAAATACGATCAATTGATAGTTAAAGAGGGAAATCAAAATAAAGAGAGAAAAATAAAAATTTCAGTAAGGCTGTTCGATGTTGTCGAAGACAAAAAGGAAATTACCACCGAACAGCTAACGATTAAGAAGGTGGGCAAACAGGACCCAAAGCAACATTTCGAAGAAAAGTCGGCAACGTTATGCAAAATAATATCGGGCAGGCGTTTCTAGGAACATTTGCCCGCAACTTTCCAGCAAACTTTTGAAGCTACACTTTCCAGTAACATTTTCTAGCAACGCTTTGCAGCAACATTTCCTGGCAACTTTTAACAGCAACATTTCTTGGCAACATTTTCTAGCAACATTTTCTGGCAACATTTTCTAGCAACATTTCTTAGCAACATTTTCTAGCAACATTTTCTAGCAACATTTCTTAGCAACATTTCTTAGCAACATTTTCTAGCAACATTTTCTAGCAACATTTCTTAGCAACATTTTCTAGCAACATTTTCTAGCAACATTTTCTGGCAACATTTTCTAGCAACATTTTCTGGCAACATTTTCTTATTGTTTTTGCAAACATCTGGAAAAAGAGTGAGATACTGAAAATAAAGAGGAACTTAAAAGAGGTATACGTCACCGAAGATTTTCCGAAAGAAGTACTAGAAAAGCGAAAAGAATTAAAGCCAAAACTTATAGAAGAACGTGCAAAAGGAAATTTTGCGTACATAAAATACGATCAATTGATAGTTAAAGAGGGAAATCAAAATAAAGAGAGAAAAATAAAAATTTCAGTAAGGCTGTTCGATGTTGTCGAAGACAAAAAGGAAATTACCACCGAACAGCTAACGATTAAGAAGGTGGGCAAACAGGACCCAAAGCAACATTTCGAAGAAAAGTCGGCAACGTTATGCAAAATAATATCGGGCAGGCGTTTCTAGGAACATTTGCCCGCAACTTTCCAGCAAACTTTTGAAGCTACACTTTCCAGTAACATTTTCTAGCAACGCTTTGCAGCAACATTTCCTGGCAACTTTTAACAGCAACATTTCTTGGCAACATTTTCTAGCAACATTTTCTGGCAACATTTTCTAGCAACATTTCTTAGCAACATTTTCTAGCAACATTTTCTAGCAACATTTCTTAGCAACATTTCTTAGCAACATTTTCTAGCAACATTTTCTAGCAACATTTCTTAGCAACATTTTCTAGCAACATTTTCTAGCAACATTTTCTGGCAACATTTTCTAGCAACATTTTCTGGCAACATTTTCTTATTGTTTTTGCAAACATCTGGAAAAAGAGTGAGATACTGAAAATAAAGAGGAACTTAAAAGAGGTATACGTCACCGAAGATTTTCCGAAAGAAGTACTAGAAAAGCGAAAAGAATTAAAGCCAAAACTTATAGAAGAACGTGCAAAAGGAAATTTTGCGTACATAAAATACGATCAATTGATAGTTAAAGAGGGAAATCAAAATAAAGAGAGAAAAATAAAAATTTCAGTAAGGCTGTTCGATGTTGTCGAAGACAAAAAGGAAATTACCACCGAACAGCTAACGATTAAGAAGGTGGGCAAACAGGACCCAAAGCAACATTTCGAAGAAAAGTCGGCAACGTTATGCAAAATAATATCGGGCAGGCGTTTCTAGGAACATTTGCCCGCAACTTTCCAGCAAACTTTTGAAGCTACACTTTCCAGTAACATTTTCTAGCAACGCTTTGCAGCAACATTTCCTGGCAACTTTTAACAGCAACATTTCTTGGCAACATTTTCTAGCAACATTTTCTGGCAACATTTTCTAGCAACATTTCTTAGCAACATTTTCTAGCAACATTTTCTAGCAACATTTCTTAGCAACATTTCTTAGCAACATTTTCTAGCAACATTTTCTAGCAACATTTCTTAGCAACATTTTCTAGCAACATTTTCTAGCAACATTTTCTGGCAACATTTTCTAGCAACATTTTCTGGCAACATTTTCTTATTGTTTTTGCAAACATCTGGAAAAAGAGTGAGATACTGAAAATAAAGAGGAACTTAAAAGAGGTATACGTCACCGAAGATTTTCCGAAAGAAGTACTAGAAAAGCGAAAAGAATTAAAGCCAAAACTTATAGAAGAACGTGCAAAAGGAAATTTTGCGTACATAAAATACGATCAATTGATAGTTAAAGAGGGAAATCAAAATAAAGAGAGAAAAATAAAAATTTCAGTAAGGCTGTTCGATGTTGTCGAAGACAAAAAGGAAATTACCACCGAACAGCTAACGATTAAGAAGGTGGGCAAACAGGACCCAAAGCAACATTTCGAAGAAAAGTCGGCAACGTTATGCAAAATAATATCGGGCAGGCGTTTCTAGGAACATTTGCCCGCAACTTTCCAGCAAACTTTTGAAGCTACACTTTCCAGTAACATTTTCTAGCAACGCTTTGCAGCAACATTTCCTGGCAACTTTTAACAGCAACATTTCTTGGCAACATTTTCTAGCAACATTTTCTGGCAACATTTTCTAGCAACATTTCTTAGCAACATTTTCTAGCAACATTTTCTAGCAACATTTCTTAGCAACATTTCTTAGCAACATTTTCTAGCAACATTTTCTAGCAACATTTCTTAGCAACATTTTCTAGCAACATTTTCTAGCAACATTTTCTGGCAACATTTTCTAGCAACATTTTCTGGCAACATTTTCTTATTGTTTTTGCAAACATCTGGAAAAAGAGTGAGATACTGAAAATAAAGAGGAACTTAAAAGAGGTATACGTCACCGAAGATTTTCCGAAAGAAGTACTAGAAAAGCGAAAAGAATTAAAGCCAAAACTTATAGAAGAACGTGCAAAAGGAAATTTTGCGTACATAAAATACGATCAATTGATAGTTAAAGAGGGAAATCAAAATAAAGAGAGAAAAATAAAAATTTCAGTAAGGCTGTTCGATGTTGTCGAAGACAAAAAGGAAATTACCACCGAACAGCTAACGATTAAGAAGGTGGGCAAACAGGACCCAAAGCAACATTTCGAAGAAAAGTCGGCAACGTTATGCAAAATAATATCGGGCAGGCGTTTCTAGGAACATTTGCCCGCAACTTTCCAGCAAACTTTTGAAGCTACACTTTCCAGTAACATTTTCTAGCAACGCTTTGCAGCAACATTTCCTGGCAACTTTTAACAGCAACATTTCTTGGCAACATTTTCTAGCAACATTTTCTGGCAACATTTTCTAGCAACATTTCTTAGCAACATTTTCTAGCAACATTTTCTAGCAACATTTCTTAGCAACATTTCTTAGCAACATTTTCTAGCAACATTTTCTAGCAACATTTCTTAGCAACATTTTCTAGCAACATTTTCTAGCAACATTTTCTGGCAACATTTTCTAGCAACATTTTCTGGCAACATTTTCTTATTGTTTTTGCAAACATCTGGAAAAAGAGTGAGATACTGAAAATAAAGAGGAACTTAAAAGAGGTATACGTCACCGAAGATTTTCCGAAAGAAGTACTAGAAAAGCGAAAAGAATTAAAGCCAAAACTTATAGAAGAACGTGCAAAAGGAAATTTTGCGTACATAAAATACGATCAATTGATAGTTAAAGAGGGAAATCAAAATAAAGAGAGAAAAATAAAAATTTCAGTAAGGCTGTTCGATGTTGTCGAAGACAAAAAGGAAATTACCACCGAACAGCTAACGATTAAGAAGGTGGGCAAACAGGACCCAAAGCAACATTTCGAAGAAAAGTCGGCAACGTTATGCAAAATAATATCGGGCAGGCGTTTCTAGGAACATTTGCCCGCAACTTTCCAGCAAACTTTTGAAGCTACACTTTCCAGTAACATTTTCTAGCAACGCTTTGCAGCAACATTTCCTGGCAACTTTTAACAGCAACATTTCTTGGCAACATTTCTTGGCAACATTTTCTAGCAACATTTTCTGGCAACATTTTCTAGCAACATTTCTTAGCAACATTTTCTAGCAACATTTTCTAGCAACATTTCTTAGCAACATTTCTTAGCAACATTTTCTAGCAACATTTTCTAGCAACATTTCTTAGCAACATTTTCTAGCAACATTTTCTAGCAACATTTTCTAGCAACATTTCTTAGCAACATTTTCTAGCAACATTTTCTGGCAACATTTTCTTATTGTTTTTGCAAACATCTGGAAAAAGAGTGAGATACTGAAAATAAAGAGGAACTTAAAAGAGGTATACGTCACCGAAGATTTTCCGAAAGAAGTACTAGAAAAGCGAAAAGAATTAAAGCCAAAACTTATAGAAGAACGTGCAAAAGGAAATTTTGCGTACATAAAATACGATCAATTGATAGTTAAAGAGGGAAATCAAAATAAAGAGAGAAAAATAAAAATTTCAGTAAGGCTGTTCGATGTTGTCGAAGACAAAAAGGAAATTACCACCGAACAGCTAACGATTAAGAAGGTGGGCAAACAGGACCCAAAGCAACATTTCGAAGAAAAGTCGGCAACGTTATGCAAAATAATATCGGGCAGGCGTTTCTAGGAACATTTGCCCGCAACTTTCCAGCAAACTTTTGAAGCTACACTTTCCAGTAACATTTTCTAGCAACGCTTTGCAGCAACATTTCCTGGCAACTTTTAACAGCAACATTTCTTGGCAACATTTTCTAGCAACATTTTCTGGCAACATTTTCTAGCAACATTTCTTAGCAACATTTTCTAGCAACATTTTCTAGCAACATTTCTTAGCAACATTTCTTAGCAACATTTTCTAGCAACATTTTCTAGCAACATTTCTTAGCAACATTTTCTAGCAACATTTTCTAGCAACATTTTCTGGCAACATTTTCTAGCAACATTTTCTGGCAACATTTTCTTATTGTTTTTGCAAACATCTGGAAAAAGAGTGAGATACTGAAAATAAAGAGGAACTTAAAAGAGGTATACGTCACCGAAGATTTTCCGAAAGAAGTACTAGAAAAGCGAAAAGAATTAAAGCCAAAACTTATAGAAGAACGTGCAAAAGGAAATTTTGCGTACATAAAATACGATCAATTGATAGTTAAAGAGGGAAATCAAAATAAAGAGAGAAAAATAAAAATTTCAGTAAGGCTGTTCGATGTTGTCGAAGACAAAAAGGAAATTACCACCGAACAGCTAACGATTAAGAAGGTGGGCAAACAGGACCCAAAGCAACATTTCGAAGAAAAGTCGGCAACGTTATGCAAAATAATATCGGGCAGGCGTTTCTAGGAACATTTGCCCGCAATTTTCCAGCAAACTTTTGAAGCTACACTTTCCAGTAACATTTTCTAGCAACGCTTTGCAGCAACATTTCCTGGCAACTTTTAACAGCAACATTTCTTGGCAACATTTTCTAGCAACATTTTCTGGCAACATTTTCTAGCAACATTTCTTAGCAACATTTTCTAGCAACATTTTCTAGCAACATTTCTTAGCAACATTTCTTAGCAACATTTTCTAGCAACATTTTCTAGCAACATTTCTTAGCAACATTTTCTAGCAACATTTTCTAGCAACATTTTCTGGCAACATTTTCTAGCAACATTTTCTGGCAACATTTTCTTATTGTTTTTGCAAACATCTGGAAAAAGAGTGAGATACTGAAAATAAAGAGGAACTTAAAAGAGGTATACGTCACCGAAGATTTTCCGAAAGAAGTACTAGAAAAGCGAAAAGAATTAAAGCCAAAACTTATAGAAGAACGTGCAAAAGGAAATTTTGCGTACATAAAATACGATCAATTGATAGTTAAAGAGGGAAATCAAAATAAAGAGAGAAAAATAAAAATTTCAGTAAGGCTGTTCGATGTTGTCGAAGACAAAAAGGAAATTACCACCGAACAGCTAACGATTAAGAAGGTGGGCAAACAGGACCCAAAGCAACATTTCGAAGAAAAGTCGGCAACGTTATGCAAAATAATATCGGGCAGGCGTTTCTAGGAACATTTGCCCGCAACTTTCCAGCAAACTTTTGAAGCTACACTTTCCAGTAACATTTTCTAGCAACGCTTTGCAGCAACATTTCCTGGCAACTTTTAACAGCAACATTTCTTGGCAACATTTCTTGGCAACATTTTCTAGCAACATTTTCTGGCAACATTTTCTAGCAACATTTCTTAGCAACATTTTCTAGCAACATTTTCTAGCAACATTTCTTAGCAACATTTCTTAGCAACATTTTCTAGCAACATTTTCTAGCAACATTTCTTAGCAACATTTTCTAGCAACATTTTCTAGCAACATTTTCTAGCAACATTTCTTAGCAACATTTTCTAGCAACATTTTCTGGCAACATTTTCTTATTGTTTTTGCAAACATCTGGAAAAAGAGTGAGATACTGAAAATAAAGAGGAACTTAAAAGAGGTATACGTCACCGAAGATTTTCCGAAAGAAGTACTAGAAAAGCGAAAAGAATTAAAGCCAAAACTTATAGAAGAACGTGCAAAAGGAAATTTTGCGTACATAAAATACGATCAATTGATAGTTAAAGAGGGAAATCAAAATAAAGAGAGAAAAATAAAAATTTCAGTAAGGCTGTTCGATGTTGTCGAAGACAAAAAGGAAATTACCACCGAACAGCTAACGATTAAGAAGGTGGGCAAACAGGACCCAAAGCAACATTTCGAAGAAAAGTCGGCAACGTTATGCAAAATAATATCGGGCAGGCGTTTCTAGGAACATTTGCCCGCAACTTTCCAGCAAACTTTTGAAGCTACACTTTCCAGTAACATTTTCTAGCAACGCTTTGCAGCAACATTTCCTGGCAACTTTTAACAGCAACATTTCTTGGCAACATTTTCTAGCAACATTTTCTGGCAACATTTTCTAGCAACATTTCTTAGCAACATTTTCTAGCAACATTTTCTAGCAACATTTCTTAGCAACATTTCTTAGCAACATTTTCTAGCAACATTTTCTAGCAACATTTCTTAGCAACATTTTCTAGCAACATTTTCTAGCAACATTTTCTGGCAACATTTTCTAGCAACATTTTCTGGCAACATTTTCTTATTGTTTTTGCAAACATCTGGAAAAAGAGTGAGATACTGAAAATAAAGAGGAACTTAAAAGAGGTATACGTCACCGAAGATTTTCCGAAAGAAGTACTAGAAAAGCGAAAAGAATTAAAGCCAAAACTTATAGAAGAACGTGCAAAAGGAAATTTTGCGTACATAAAATACGATCAATTGATAGTTAAAGAGGGAAATCAAAATAAAGAGAGAAAAATAAAAATTTCAGTAAGGCTGTTCGATGTTGTCGAAGACAAAAAGGAAATTACCACCGAACAGCTAACGATTAAGAAGGTGGGCAAACAGGACCCAAAGCAACATTTCGAAGAAAAGTCGGCAACGTTATGCAAAATAATATCGGGCAGGCGTTTCTAGGAACATTTGCCCGCAACTTTCCAGCAAACTTTTGAAGCTACACTTTCCAGTAACATTTTCTAGCAACGCTTTGCAGCAACATTTCCTGGCAACTTTTAACAGCAACATTTCTTGGCAACATTTTCTAGCAACATTTTCTGGCAACATTTTCTAGCAACATTTCTTAGCAACATTTTCTAGCAACATTTTCTAGCAACATTTCTTAGCAACATTTCTTAGCAACATTTTCTAGCAACATTTTCTAGCAACATTTCTTAGCAACATTTTCTAGCAACATTTTCTAGCAACATTTTCTGGCAACATTTTCTAGCAACATTTTCTGGCAACATTTTCTTATTGTTTTTGCAAACATCTGGAAAAAGAGTGAGATACTGAAAATAAAGAGGAACTTAAAAGAGGTATACGTCACCGAAGATTTTCCGAAAGAAGTACTAGAAAAGCGAAAAGAATTAAAGCCAAAACTTATAGAAGAACGTGCAAAAGGAAATTTTGCGTACATAAAATACGATCAATTGATAGTTAAAGAGGGAAATCAAAATAAAGAGAGAAAAATAAAAATTTCAGTAAGGCTGTTCGATGTTGTCGAAGACAAAAAGGAAATTACCACCGAACAGCTAACGATTAAGAAGGTGGGCAAACAGGACCCAAAGCAACATTTCGAAGAAAAGTCGGCAACGTTATGCAAAATAATATCGGGCAGGCGTTTCTAGGAACATTTGCCCGCAACTTTCCAGCAAACTTTTGAAGCTACACTTTCCAGTAACATTTTCTAGCAACGCTTTGCAGCAACATTTCCTGGCAACTTTTAACAGCAACATTTCTTGGCAACATTTTCTAGCAACATTTTCTGGCAACATTTTCTAGCAACATTTCTTAGCAACATTTTCTAGCAACATTTTCTAGCAACATTTCTTAGCAACATTTCTTAGCAACATTTTCTAGCAACATTTTCTAGCAACATTTCTTAGCAACATTTTCTAGCAACATTTTCTAGCAACATTTTCTGGCAACATTTTCTAGCAACATTTTCTGGCAACATTTTCTTATTGTTTTTGCAAACATCTGGAAAAAGAGTGAGATACTGAAAATAAAGAGGAACTTAAAAGAGGTATACGTCACCGAAGATTTTCCGAAAGAAGTACTAGAAAAGCGAAAAGAATTAAAGCCAAAACTTATAGAAGAACGTGCAAAAGGAAATTTTGCGTACATAAAATACGATCAATTGATAGTTAAAGAGGGAAATCAAAATAAAGAGAGAAAAATAAAAATTTCAGTAAGGCTGTTCGATGTTGTCGAAGACAAAAAGGAAATTACCACCGAACAGCTAACGATTAAGAAGGTGGGCAAACAGGACCCAAAGCAACATTTCGAAGAAAAGTCGGCAACGTTATGCAAAATAATATCGGGCAGGCGTTTCTAGGAACATTTGCCCGCAACTTTCCAGCAAACTTTTGAAGCTACACTTTCCAGTAACATTTTCTAGCAACGCTTTGCAGCAACATTTCCTGGCAACTTTTAACAGCAACATTTCTTGGCAACATTTTCTAGCAACATTTTCTGGCAACATTTTCTAGCAACATTTCTTAGCAACATTTTCTAGCAACATTTTCTAGCAACATTTCTTAGCAACATTTCTTAGCAACATTTTCTAGCAACATTTTCTAGCAACATTTCTTAGCAACATTTTCTAGCAACATTTTCTAGCAACATTTTCTGGCAACATTTTCTAGCAACATTTTCTGGCAACATTTTCTTATTGTTTTTGCAAACATCTGGAAAAAGAGTGAGATACTGAAAATAAAGAGGAACTTAAAAGAGGTATACGTCACCGAAGATTTTCCGAAAGAAGTACTAGAAAAGCGAAAAGAATTAAAGCCAAAACTTATAGAAGAACGTGCAAAAGGAAATTTTGCGTACATAAAATACGATCAATTGATAGTTAAAGAGGGAAATCAAAATAAAGAGAGAAAAATAAAAATTTCAGTAAGGCTGTTCGATGTTGTCGAAGACAAAAAGGAAATTACCACCGAACAGCTAACGATTAAGAAGGTGGGCAAACAGGACCCAAAGCAACATTTCGAAGAAAAGTCGGCAACGTTATGCAAAATAATATCGGGCAGGCGTTTCTAGGAACATTTGCCCGCAACTTTCCAGCAAACTTTTGAAGCTACACTTTCCAGTAACATTTTCTAGCAACGCTTTGCAGCAACATTTCCTGGCAACTTTTAACAGCAACATTTCTTGGCAACATTTTCTAGCAACATTTTCTGGCAACATTTTCTAGCAACATTTCTTAGCAACATTTTCTAGCAACATTTTCTAGCAACATTTCTTAGCAACATTTCTTAGCAACATTTTCTAGCAACATTTTCTAGCAACATTTCTTAGCAACATTTTCTAGCAACATTTTCTAGCAACATTTTCTGGCAACATTTTCTAGCAACATTTTCTGGCAACATTTTCTTATTGTTTTTGCAAACATCTGGAAAAAGAGTGAGATACTGAAAATAAAGAGGAACTTAAAAGAGGTATACGTCACCGAAGATTTTCCGAAAGAAGTACTAGAAAAGCGAAAAGAATTAAAGCCAAAACTTATAGAAGAACGTGCAAAAGGAAATTTTGCGTACATAAAATACGATCAATTGATAGTTAAAGAGGGAAATCAAAATAAAGAGAGAAAAATAAAAATTTCAGTAAGGCTGTTCGATGTTGTCGAAGACAAAAAGGAAATTACCACCGAACAGCTAACGATTAAGAAGGTGGGCAAACAGGACCCAAAGCAACATTTCGAAGAAAAGTCGGCAACGTTATGCAAAATAATATCGGGCAGGCGTTTCTAGGAACATTTGCCCGCAACTTTCCAGCAAACTTTTGAAGCTACACTTTCCAGTAACATTTTCTAGCAACGCTTTGCAGCAACATTTCCTGGCAACTTTTAACAGCAACATTTCTTGGCAACATTTTCTAGCAACATTTTCTGGCAACATTTTCTAGCAACATTTCTTAGCAACATTTTCTAGCAACATTTTCTAGCAACATTTCTTAGCAACATTTCTTAGCAACATTTTCTAGCAACATTTTCTAGCAACATTTCTTAGCAACATTTTCTAGCAACATTTTCTAGCAACATTTTCTGGCAACATTTTCTAGCAACATTTTCTGGCAACATTTTCTTATTGTTTTTGCAAACATCTGGAAAAAGAGTGAGATACTGAAAATAAAGAGGAACTTAAAAGAGGTATACGTCACCGAAGATTTTCCGAAAGAAGTACTAGAAAAGCGAAAAGAATTAAAGCCAAAACTTATAGAAGAACGTGCAAAAGGAAATTTTGCGTACATAAAATACGATCAATTGATAGTTAAAGAGGGAAATCAAAATAAAGAGAGAAAAATAAAAATTTCAGTAAGGCTGTTCGATGTTGTCGAAGACAAAAAGGAAATTACCACCGAACAGCTAACGATTAAGAAGGTGGGCAAACAGGACCCAAAGCAACATTTCGAAGAAAAGTCGGCAACGTTATGCAAAATAATATCGGGCAGGCGTTTCTAGGAACATTTGCCCGCAACTTTCCAGCAAACTTTTGAAGCTACACTTTCCAGTAACATTTTCTAGCAACGCTTTGCAGCAACATTTCCTGGCAACTTTTAACAGCAACATTTCTTGGCAACATTTTCTAGCAACATTTTCTGGCAACATTTTCTAGCAACATTTCTTAGCAACATTTTCTAGCAACATTTTCTAGCAACATTTCTTAGCAACATTTCTTAGCAACATTTTCTAGCAACATTTTCTAGCAACATTTCTTAGCAACATTTTCTAGCAACATTTTCTAGCAACATTTTCTGGCAACATTTTCTAGCAACATTTTCTGGCAACATTTTCTTATTGTTTTTGCAAACATCTGGAAAAAGAGTGAGATACTGAAAATAAAGAGGAACTTAAAAGAGGTATACGTCACCGAAGATTTTCCGAAAGAAGTACTAGAAAAGCGAAAAGAATTAAAGCCAAAACTTATAGAAGAACGTGCAAAAGGAAATTTTGCGTACATAAAATACGATCAATTGATAGTTAAAGAGGGAAATCAAAATAAAGAGAGAAAAATAAAAATTTCAGTAAGGCTGTTCGATGTTGTCGAAGACAAAAAGGAAATTACCACCGAACAGCTAACGATTAAGAAGGTGGGCAAACAGGACCCAAAGCAACATTTCGAAGAAAAGTCGGCAACGTTATGCAAAATAATATCGGGCAGGCGTTTCTAGGAACATTTGCCCGCAACTTTCCAGCAAACTTTTGAAGCTACACTTTCCAGTAACATTTTCTAGCAACGCTTTGCAGCAACATTTCCTGGCAACTTTTAACAGCAACATTTCTTGGCAACATTTTCTAGCAACATTTTCTGGCAACATTTTCTAGCAACATTTCTTAGCAACATTTTCTAGCAACATTTTCTAGCAACATTTCTTAGCAACATTTCTTAGCAACATTTTCTAGCAACATTTTCTAGCAACATTTCTTAGCAACATTTTCTAGCAACATTTTCTAGCAACATTTTCTGGCAACATTTTCTAGCAACATTTTCTGGCAACATTTTCTTATTGTTTTTGCAAACATCTGGAAAAAGAGTGAGATACTGAAAATAAAGAGGAACTTAAAAGAGGTATACGTCACCGAAGATTTTCCGAAAGAAGTACTAGAAAAGCGAAAAGAATTAAAGCCAAAACTTATAGAAGAACGTGCAAAAGGAAATTTTGCGTACATAAAATACGATCAATTGATAGTTAAAGAGGGAAATCAAAATAAAGAGAGAAAAATAAAAATTTCAGTAAGGCTGTTCGATGTTGTCGAAGACAAAAAGGAAATTACCACCGAACAGCTAACGATTAAGAAGGTGGGCAAACAGGACCCAAAGCAACATTTCGAAGAAAAGTCGGCAACGTTATGCAAAATAATATCGGGCAGGCGTTTCTAGGAACATTTGCCCGCAACTTTCCAGCAAACTTTTGAAGCTACACTTTCCAGTAACATTTTCTAGCAACGCTTTGCAGCAACATTTCCTGGCAACTTTTAACAGCAACATTTCTTGGCAACATTTTCTAGCAACATTTTCTGGCAACATTTTCTAGCAACATTTCTTAGCAACATTTTCTAGCAACATTTTCTAGCAACATTTCTTAGCAACATTTCTTAGCAACATTTTCTAGCAACATTTTCTAGCAACATTTCTTAGCAACATTTTCTAGCAACATTTTCTAGCAACATTTTCTGGCAACATTTTCTAGCAACATTTTCTGGCAACATTTTCTTATTGTTTTTGCAAACATCTGGAAAAAGAGTGAGATACTGAAAATAAAGAGGAACTTAAAAGAGGTATACGTCACCGAAGATTTTCCGAAAGAAGTACTAGAAAAGCGAAAAGAATTAAAGCCAAAACTTATAGAAGAACGTGCAAAAGGAAATTTTGCGTACATAAAATACGATCAATTGATAGTTAAAGAGGGAAATCAAAATAAAGAGAGAAAAATAAAAATTTCAGTAAGGCTGTTCGATGTTGTCGAAGACAAAAAGGAAATTACCACCGAACAGCTAACGATTAAGAAGGTGGGCAAACAGGACCCAAAGCAACATTTCGAAGAAAAGTCGGCAACGTTATGCAAAATAATATCGGGCAGGCGTTTCTAGGAACATTTGCCCGCAACTTTCCAGCAAACTTTTGAAGCTACACTTTCCAGTAACATTTTCTAGCAACGCTTTGCAGCAACATTTCCTGGCAACTTTTAACAGCAACATTTCTTGGCAACATTTTCTAGCAACATTTTCTGGCAACATTTTCTAGCAACATTTCTTAGCAACATTTTCTAGCAACATTTTCTAGCAACATTTCTTAGCAACATTTCTTAGCAACATTTTCTAGCAACATTTTCTAGCAACATTTCTTAGCAACATTTTCTAGCAACATTTTCTAGCAACATTTTCTGGCAACATTTTCTAGCAACATTTTCTGGCAACATTTTCTTATTGTTTTTGCAAACATCTGGAAAAAGAGTGAGATACTGAAAATAAAGAGGAACTTAAAAGAGGTATACGTCACCGAAGATTTTCCGAAAGAAGTACTAGAAAAGCGAAAAGAATTAAAGCCAAAACTTATAGAAGAACGTGCAAAAGGAAATTTTGCGTACATAAAATACGATCAATTGATAGTTAAAGAGGGAAATCAAAATAAAGAGAGAAAAATAAAAATTTCAGTAAGGCTGTTCGATGTTGTCGAAGACAAAAAGGAAATTACCACCGAACAGCTAACGATTAAGAAGGTGGGCAAACAGGACCCAAAGCAACATTTCGAAGAAAAGTCGGCAACGTTATGCAAAATAATATCGGGCAGGCGTTTCTAGGAACATTTGCCCGCAACTTTCCAGCAAACTTTTGAAGCTACACTTTCCAGTAACATTTTCTAGCAACGCTTTGCAGCAACATTTCCTGGCAACTTTTAACAGCAACATTTCTTGGCAACATTTTCTAGCAACATTTTCTGGCAACATTTTCTAGCAACATTTCTTAGCAACATTTTCTAGCAACATTTTCTAGCAACATTTCTTAGCAACATTTCTTAGCAACATTTTCTAGCAACATTTTCTAGCAACATTTCTTAGCAACATTTTCTAGCAACATTTTCTAGCAACATTTTCTGGCAACATTTTCTAGCAACATTTTCTGGCAACATTTTCTTATTGTTTTTGCAAACATCTGGAAAAAGAGTGAGATACTGAAAATAAAGAGGAACTTAAAAGAGGTATACGTCACCGAAGATTTTCCGAAAGAAGTACTAGAAAAGCGAAAAGAATTAAAGCCAAAACTTATAGAAGAACGTGCAAAAGGAAATTTTGCGTACATAAAATACGATCAATTGATAGTTAAAGAGGGAAATCAAAATAAAGAGAGAAAAATAAAAATTTCAGTAAGGCTGTTCGATGTTGTCGAAGACAAAAAGGAAATTACCACCGAACAGCTAACGATTAAGAAGGTGGGCAAACAGGACCCAAAGCAACATTTCGAAGAAAAGTCGGCAACGTTATGCAAAATAATATCGGGCAGGCGTTTCTAGGAACATTTGCCCGCAACTTTCCAGCAAACTTTTGAAGCTACACTTTCCAGTAACATTTTCTAGCAACGCTTTGCAGCAACATTTCCTGGCAACTTTTAACAGCAACATTTCTTGGCAACATTTTCTAGCAACATTTTCTGGCAACATTTTCTAGCAACATTTCTTAGCAACATTTTCTAGCAACATTTTCTAGCAACATTTCTTAGCAACATTTCTTAGCAACATTTTCTAGCAACATTTTCTAGCAACATTTCTTAGCAACATTTTCTAGCAACATTTTCTAGCAACATTTTCTGGCAACATTTTCTAGCAACATTTTCTGGCAACATTTTCTTATTGTTTTTGCAAACATCTGGAAAAAGAGTGAGATACTGAAAATAAAGAGGAACTTAAAAGAGGTATACGTCACCGAAGATTTTCCGAAAGAAGTACTAGAAAAGCGAAAAGAATTAAAGCCAAAACTTATAGAAGAACGTGCAAAAGGAAATTTTGCGTACATAAAATACGATCAATTGATAGTTAAAGAGGGAAATCAAAATAAAGAGAGAAAAATAAAAATTTCAGTAAGGCTGTTCGATGTTGTCGAAGACAAAAAGGAAATTACCACCGAACAGCTAACGATTAAGAAGGTGGGCAAACAGGACCCAAAGCAACATTTCGAAGAAAAGTCGGCAACGTTATGCAAAATAATATCGGGCAGGCGTTTCTAGGAACATTTGCCCGCAACTTTCCAGCAAACTTTTGAAGCTACACTTTCCAGTAACATTTTCTAGCAACGCTTTGCAGCAACATTTCCTGGCAACTTTTAACAGCAACATTTCTTGGCAACATTTTCTAGCAACATTTTCTGGCAACATTTTCTAGCAACATTTCTTAGCAACATTTTCTAGCAACATTTTCTAGCAACATTTCTTAGCAACATTTCTTAGCAACATTTTCTAGCAACATTTTCTAGCAACATTTCTTAGCAACATTTTCTAGCAACATTTTCTAGCAACATTTTCTGGCAACATTTTCTAGCAACATTTTCTGGCAACATTTTCTTATTGTTTTTGCAAACATCTGGAAAAAGAGTGAGATACTGAAAATAAAGAGGAACTTAAAAGAGGTATACGTCACCGAAGATTTTCCGAAAGAAGTACTAGAAAAGCGAAAAGAATTAAAGCCAAAACTTATAGAAGAACGTGCAAAAGGAAATTTTGCGTACATAAAATACGATCAATTGATAGTTAAAGAGGGAAATCAAAATAAAGAGAGAAAAATAAAAATTTCAGTAAGGCTGTTCGATGTTGTCGAAGACAAAAAGGAAATTACCACCGAACAGCTAACGATTAAGAAGGTGGGCAAACAGGACCCAAAGCAACATTTCGAAGAAAAGTCGGCAACGTTATGCAAAATAATATCGGGCAGGCGTTTCTAGGAACATTTGCCCGCAACTTTCCAGCAAACTTTTGAAGCTACACTTTCCAGTAACATTTTCTAGCAACGCTTTGCAGCAACATTTCCTGGCAACTTTTAACAGCAACATTTCTTGGCAACATTTTCTAGCAACATTTTCTGGCAACATTTTCTAGCAACATTTCTTAGCAACATTTTCTAGCAACATTTTCTAGCAACATTTCTTAGCAACATTTCTTAGCAACATTTTCTAGCAACATTTTCTAGCAACATTTCTTAGCAACATTTTCTAGCAACATTTTCTAGCAACATTTTCTGGCAACATTTTCTAGCAACATTTTCTGGCAACATTTTCTTATTGTTTTTGCAAACATCTGGAAAAAGAGTGAGATACTGAAAATAAAGAGGAACTTAAAAGAGGTATACGTCACCGAAGATTTTCCGAAAGAAGTACTAGAAAAGCGAAAAGAATTAAAGCCAAAACTTATAGAAGAACGTGCAAAAGGAAATTTTGCGTACATAAAATACGATCAATTGATAGTTAAAGAGGGAAATCAAAATAAAGAGAGAAAAATAAAAATTTCAGTAAGGCTGTTCGATGTTGTCGAAGACAAAAAGGAAATTACCACCGAACAGCTAACGATTAAGAAGGTGGGCAAACAGGACCCAAAGCAACATTTCGAAGAAAAGTCGGCAACGTTATGCAAAATAATATCGGGCAGGCGTTTCTAGGAACATTTGCCCGCAACTTTCCAGCAAACTTTTGAAGCTACACTTTCCAGTAACATTTTCTAGCAACGCTTTGCAGCAACATTTCCTGGCAACTTTTAACA